>BSQZ01000022.1:9837500-9990000 GCA_033239005.1 Lamellibrachia satsuma
GTGCAGACAAGTAATGCGATATCGGACAGGGAGCCAATGCAATGATTTAAGAAGTGGTACTGAGTGAGAGAAACGAGGAGACCGTGTAACTAGCCTTGCCAAACAATTTTGCACACGTTGAAGTTTCAAGCTATCCTTGAGAGCAATATTGTGATAAAGGGAATTGCAATAGTCACGTCTACTGTTAACAAGAGCAGTTACGATAGTTTTGGCGACAGCAAAATACATACACAGGCGAATACGATGAATGTCAAAGAATATGATAAAGCAGTAACGACAAGTTTGTGAGATATGTTGTCTAAAATTAAAATTATTTTCAAAGTTGACACCTAAAGTGCGTGCTGAGTCGGCCGGTGTGAAATTCTGGGTCAGCATAGGTGTCGGGAAAAACAAGTTTACCATGCTGCTTTTGGGTACCAATAAGTAATCCTGTTTTATCTGCATTTAACTTTTTGCTGTCAGTCATCCAGTGGAAGATATCATTGAGACAATTTCCGAGCTGGTTTAAGGAGCAATTTGTATCTGGGGTGGTCAAGGAAGGTAAATCTGTGTATCATCTGCATATGGGGGTGATCCAAGTTGTGACTTTGAATAACTGAGTTGAGTGGAGTAGTGTAGAGAGTAAACAGTAATGGTCCAATGACAGGACCCTGAGTAACACCTAATGAAGTATATAGAATAACATAACTGTGTACATTTAGAGTAGTCTCTGTAAAATGGAACTGTTTGTAAATTGATTACAAGTAATACATTAGGCATGCAATCTGGCTCAATGTGAGACTTTAGACGGCTTGCTACAACTTGTTTCTAGTACCTTGGAAATAGAGCTTATGTAAGAAATAGGTATATAACTATTTAGGTTTTCTTTAGGCAAAGTTGACTTCTTTAGAAGTGGGTTGAAATCATGCTTGACATCGTCAGGAATCTAGCCATATAACATTGATGCATTTACAATATTTATTATTAAGTAAAGTAATGTATCAAGACATGCTTTTTGCAATGTAATATGTAATAGATCAAGATCACAGGACTTATTTGAGTGGGAAAGTAATTATTTTCCTTACTTCATCAGCTGTGGCAGGTGTAAAAGAAGCAAGTAGAGAATTTACTTGTGGAGAGTCCACTTGTGCATGATTGAAAGAATGATCTTGCGAAGCAGACCGGATCAGACTGGTTTTGTTCTTGGAGAAGAGGGTCCTTGGACTGGAGAACAAGTCATATGAAGACTTGATTGAGACATGATTATGTAGAGACGGAGGTGGCACTCTGTGTAGAATTTTATTTATGCATTTCCATAGCTGACGTGGATTTTCAGCATTATTTGAAACCATAATTATGTGTATAATAATCCGATTTGGCTTTAGCCATTTTGTGTGTTGCAGAAGTGACACTGTTTTGAAAAACGTGACCTATCCAAAGGGAACGTGATTTGCGCCATGCTCATTCAAGATAATGACGACGCTTATTAGATTGTACAATTTCAGGATGTAATATTAGAGGCCTTGTCGGCTTAGGCGTAACACAATTAGTAAGTCTGACTCATTGTGTCCAACCCCGCTGCCAAAACATTCAAACGTAGCAGTTACGTATAATCAGCAATCGGACTCATGCCTAACAATTCCCAAGAATAGGACTGAAATCACTGAATCAGACTTGCTTACAAGTCTCAACAGAAGTCCAGGTTTTGGCCAGTCATGGCAAACACGTTTTATTGTAGACATACACCGACATCCCAGCCCCAGCTGGCTCGCTGCTCTATCTCCTCGGACACACGCAGTGTCTGCCCAATAGACTACACCAGCTGCCCTCTCCTCTTGTCAGCTTCTCATTTTCTGGACAGTAACAAACTACTGTCCCGCGGACAAGACTAATGTTTTATGGTTGTCGTGTTTTGGCGTCGCTTCCTGGCAGCGATACTACTTAACTTATATGCTCACCTGGTTGCAAAGAGCAATGACGTTGATTGTAGTTTGGATTACTTCTATGCAGTTCTGATAACTTTCTGGTACTTTCTTATACGTTTCGAAATTTCTGTATAAATTTTCTGATGCTTGGTTGTACCAAAATTGATGCGTTAGGTCAGCCTAGCCGAGTTCTCGGAAGGTTGGATATTAGGAATCGATTAGCGAGCGGCATCGCATTAATCAATATGTCCTTTAGGATTACTATAATGTACATTAAGACATCTTCGGGATAAATTTACAGAATATGAAATCCAGATACATAGGGACTTCATGAATAATATCAGAATCTCAGCATATTGAATCCATACTTGTTTGTCTGTGTAGGTAGAATCAAAAACTGCTGAATTTGCAGATATTAACTTGATGTTAATGTATGTAAAATGTTTGTTGAAAAGGCAACTGATTAGATCTAGTAAGAGGAAAACTGTAGGAGAGCTGTAGTAGAACTGTAGTAGAGTAGTTGTAGAATAGATGTTGTAACGTGTACGGACTTCGACTAATAAAGCCACATTGTGGTCGAACCTGACATCTTGTGGTAAATCAATGTGAGTTATTCGTTGTTGCGTCCTAGCAGTCCTGAACGAAGTAGGGATAATGTATTGACGTGATACGATAGCTTGTACAAGGTGTCCCTTTGGATCTCTGATATGGTTGTATTTCTGAATGTATTAGGTCATTAGGACGCATTTAATATATATATATATATATATATATATATATATATATATATATATATATATATATATATATATATATATATATATATATATATATATATATATATATATATATTAAACACGTAGATTGGCAGTAGAAAAGCAGTGTTAATAAAGCATAATTGTACCACGCAAGTGAATTTTGACAAAGTCCATTTTGTGCCAAAGATTTATGATAATGTTTAAAGCACTTCATCACTCACAATGTAATCATGACAGTTGCTAAATCGCTTTGACCTCGCAGGTCAACGAAACTCGGGAACTGGAAGAACCCTGGATGGGCCGGGCTCAAAAAAGTTAAATTGCAGATTTGGCAAGCACACTTCCGGTCGACTTTACCATCCAGCGTTTGAGACGGAGGGTGGTTTGTCAAGTTGAACCAATGGTAAAGCGTATTGGGTATTTCGGCAATTATAGCACCTCTGGTGACGGCGTCTGAACTTGGGAAGCTGAGAGTATAAATACCCCGGAGGAGGGATTCCAAGAGGTCGGCACAAGCTACATTGTTAGGCATCCAATTTATCATTAAGACTTCACCATTTCAAAACTACTGGTTATATTTAACCAATCAATGTTTCTTTTTAGTCTTCTTGACATTAAGTTTCTAAGTAATATTTACATTTACGCGAGGCAACAACAACCTAGCTATATACTGATCCCATTCCAAGTCTCAAGTCTCAAGTAGTTATACTCCAAACAGCCTTGAGCTAATGCAGGAGTTTGGACCAACGCCTTTTAATGTCTCTTCCGAAAGACACGGGCAAAGTGGGGTGAACGAAATTGCCCAAGCTTCGAAACGGCGGAGGTGGAATTGAACCGCCGTCCTCTCGATCGACCGGCGGGTGCTCTAACCATTATAGACCATCGCTCCCCCCTACGCTCTGCGTAGTAATATACGGCTGCATAATCTATCATAGCCAATCACCGTTAAGCAAGACGGCCCTCTGCCCCGCTCTCCGAGCAGTTGACGGGACACGCAAGTTGAACGTCGAGGCGGCAATACGTTTTTCCAACTTCCGTGTCTTGAAGTTTCAAACTTTCAAGTCGTGTTAAAAAAAATTGATTTCGCCTCCCTCCCCACCTTCCAGGCATAGTGGCTCCACCTATCTGAGTCATACGTTATTTTTTGTAGTGTTAAATTGAATTTTTATTATAGTGTTGTTATGTACTGCATTAAGTTCGGTATGTTTTTGTTCATACCCGCAGTGTGGGCCAGTTTTAGAGCGTGATGTTTTCAGTACATGGGGCAATGTCGAAAGTATATAAATATGCTTAATTTCTACCAAACATGGTAGGTAATAAATGTCAGACAGAAAGTCTGGCCATTTTCAAATCTCTCCGGTTTTGGTGCTGCATTGCATAAATGGATGTATGCAATTAGATTGCTTACTAATCTATACGGTTAGTCAGCTTCGCTGGTTTTTTCGTTGTCAACGTGAGCGATTATATTGCAGTCTGAGGTACACGATTAAAATATTATCGTCGAACCTGGAACAATTCGTTGACTACACTTCTGTAGTACTCTATGTACTCATTGGTTGAGTGAGTACAAATTCATTTATGGACCTCGACCTGGCGACCGCAAGAAGACTGACAATTAAAAACACTTACATACAGAACTGTGAGACGAGCCTGTCCGGACCATTGCGTGCGGCCCAACAGAAGATAAGTGGGAAGTCATATCTTGCAACAACCAAGGTGAAATTAAACCCGTATATTTAAAGCGAAACAAAAGCCACGGTTTTCGGCCTATGGCTATGCACATGTAAGAGTTACTAAAACATAACTACGTATAAATACTATTAAGAATATCACGCCAGTGGTTTACTAGGAAAACCTTGTTGAACACACTTCTATACATAATAAACAGTGAATTTGTTTAGCTGCGACATCACCAAAATTACAAATTCAGAATCAGGTGTAATACAAAACTATATACGTGGTATACAATTCCGTGTAGCCTAGGTTAACAGGACACCACTAGAGTTGAAATGCAAAATTGTGGGACCAAGACGTTATAGACAAAACTAATAAGTTAATAAATTACATATTTTCTAATTTTATTTCACCCACAGTCGTCCTGCGGTGAAAAAACCTTCACTAGTAAAACCCTTACACAAACCTTCCTCTTTTCTTGGGTCAGTGACTTTGAATACATTTACATCCAGAGCCGGACACAGGTTGGAGCAGTAGCCAACGTCAGCGATGTGTTTGTGACGAGGTGGCTGCAAAACACGGCGACCAATAAATATATGTCATGCAGGTATTTTAGATTGTGTCGCTCTTTAAGTAACAACTTACAAAACGTAGCCGCTCCTGCTACGGTGGCCAGACACAATCAGCCAGACACTGCTAATTGCAGTAATTCTACAACACTTATGAACCGGGTTCCTGAAGGTATTTCTCGTGTAGAATCTTGGCAGTGTTATCTTGGCAAATCAGGGCAATTTATACGCTAATGCCGTGATGATGCACCATTGTCACATGCATACCAATATAGGGTATAACTGAGTTTGTGTGTTCGTGCGTGCGTGCGAGCGTGCGTGCGAGCGCTAATGTGTACGTGTGCGTGAATTCTTTTCGGACAACATTTGTTTTATGGCCAATTCAAACTGGAAAAAGGTTAGCATATTACGCGAGTTCCTGAATCATGATATGATATGACTTTTAAGGTTTAATGCATTATGTAGTAAACAATATTGTTGATTTCTGTAAAAAAATATATATGAAGCAATTTGTTTAAAACTGCTTCCTCAACTGATTTAGCCTATCGCAAATTCGGTTCATTTGGGTCAAAATATGAAGTCTGTGAATAGTTTGTGTAACATCCACAGTCGATTTAATAAAAAGTGAGAAATTTTTTTTTCAAATCATCGAAAAAATTTACTTTAGTCATTAGATCGGTAATGATCAAAATATTGGATATCCAAGATGGTAAACACTGTTTGGGTCAATGCTGATCATGGGCGTGACCTCCATCCTCTCGCCGATCACTTGACAAAGTTACGACATTTCACCAAGGAACAAAATCGTGATTTTTCAGGATTTTGATTTTCACTTCAGTAAATGCTTGAACAAACATTAACTAATTTAATAGTTTGTCTGCTGGTTTCACAGAAACTACATATAAAAGTTGCACAAACGAGCTAGCATGTTGTAGTTAATACTAAGTAGGTTTAGTTTTTTTGCAAACTTAATTTGAACTGAGACTAGCAAAAACATCGAATTAATTAAACACTTTAATGTTAATTTGCTTTTATCTGAAATGAGTTTACCTATATAAAAATGTGGCAAACACTCTTGATCCATGTGTCAATGTTATTTCAGTTAAATAACAGTATTTTCCCAAATATATAAACTACGCCATTACCCCTGGAACTCAAATGGCTGGTTCCGTAACGAAATGTGCAGACGGTTCCATTGAGACTACTTAAACTGAAACAAAAGTCATGGTGTTGGGGTTACGCATTTAAGAGATAATAAAAACTAATCATGTGCACCGTAGATCAAGAATATCATCCGAGTGGTTTACTCAGGGTTAACATATTAACCAGCGCGACCGAAAATCGAATAACCTGGACTACAAGGTCCCAAACAAACGTGTTATTTTGTTATAAAAAGGACTAGTTTAGTAAACAAAGACCAAAATATGTTACATAAATTGAGTTTGAACGCAAATAGCATGGCCATATCCTACTGGCAAGTATAGGAATAAGTGTAGACAAATATAGTTTCATTTGGCGAGGGAATTTTGCTGGACTACCCGCACACGTGACATCATAGGGTTATCTAACAGTATGGCGCTGCCCAAGATATTAAGATGGTGTGTGTTCACCAAAGTTTTCCCAGTAAACCACTGGAGTGGTATTCTTAATTGTAGTTGCAAATGGATGTTTTTAGTAACTCTTATATGTGCACAGGCCCAAAACCATGACTTTTGTTGCCCTTTGACTTGCATAATTACATATGGATATGTTGCTGGTGAATTATGCATAAGCATCATACTAGTTGCATGACATAGTTAGTGATCAGGAGTAATGTTTCAATATGTTTACACTGTTGAAATTTACTGTTTTTATCTTTAGCTCAAAAGAATCAGAGCACCAGAACAGTGGTTACATTTAATTATTGAACACACAGTATATGTATAATGTCTTGGAAAAAGGAGCATAGGCTGAAAACAATGACTTTTGTTTCCCTTTAATTGTTCTAATGATGCTCCAATTATATATGCGACCTTTAAACGATGTCTTTGTCGTTTGATCTTTCTTGCTGACTCCGAGTCAAACAAATGTCCCAATTGTTATCAATTACGAATATTAAATAAAAATTCTGATCCACACAATTATTTCTAAATTACATTGATTTTGATTTACGCTATATCTAGGCATGAAATACTACCCCTTAAAACCCGAAGCAGGGCAGTGAAATTTGGAGAGATATTTCATGTGATACATCAGTGATGACTGTCTAAGAATTACGCGATAATGTATTATGAAATGCATTATTTATTATGCACAAATATAACACGATGACACTTCAAGCTGAAAACATATTACAAATCTGCTGAAACCATTAAGCGACTATATTAATATACGTGAAGATTTTTGGCAGACTAAATAATAACAGCATGTTCACAACATTATTATGTTATGCCTCATAGATAGACTAAATAATAACAGCTTGTCCACAACATTATTATGTTATGCCTCATAGACAGACTCAAAAATAACAGCATGTTCACAACATTATTATGTTATGCCTCATAGACAGACTAAATAATAACAGCATGTCCACAACATTATTATGTTATGCCTCATAGACAGCCGACTGAAACGATCAATTTGTATCCGGAGGTGTGGCAATGTGCAACACCACTTGTCCAACTAATGTCAGAATTCACTGCAAACCATTTCCTTATGACCATCGGAAGAAAAGCAGCAACTGCATGTGGACACAAGATGGAAATATGACATGCACTTTAACTGGTACATATACAAAAACTTGCCGGATATACTCACGTGAGTTTCGTTTCAACAAAACCTTATGCGGAAAATGAGCGCCACCGATACATTTTACAAACAAACCAAGTTGAGTTTGAAAGAAATCTGTGAATGTTGCGGACTAGTTTCAATTTTGTCAAACATAATCAACGAAATGCATCATATAATTTACACCTCGTATGACCTATGTGTGCGACTGCTACAAAACAGTAGCGCACTGGCATTGCGTAGAAGTATCTCTTACAATCCCTTACACGTTGCAACTCGCATGTTCCACATGCGCAGGGTAAATAAGAACAGCATGTAAGAATCAGCTGAGAAAATAAATTACGCACAATACAGTGATTACACAGAATAATTTTAATTTTACCAACCCAAGCTACATCAACTGACAGAAAAGTTGTCTGACGATGGAAACAGCTTTCATACAGCTACACATGTGTACTGTTGTCGACATAATCAACCAATGTGTACTGTTGTCGACATAATCAACCAATATCGTATTTCGAGGAAATACTTTTCATTCTCAGGCCTCGACATTAAACTGTTGTACCCAGTGACTCGTCCGGCCAGCAGATTTGATAAGTTACTGGCCCGCAAAAAGTTACTGGCCCGAAATGTTACGGGGATATCCATAAAAAGGTATTGTACCAATAAGACAAACCACGTCCCATTTAAATTGTCCCCACAAAACCCTTCTTCAGCTGATAAAAACACTAACTTAATACTTTAGTATTTTCATATAGAAACATACAATTATTGCAATACATCGCATTATAAAACAAACGATGCAAGTTTGGCCGTTGTCTTTCTCCATTTGCGATTTACGTTGATGCTTTCTGCCAGTATTCCACAAGGCAGGTACTGTTGCTACTGGAATCGTCTGAGAATTATATACCGCTGTTGCAGCAGCAGCGGTAAACTTAGCTATCTGAGCCCTAACAGGTGTATGTTAACGCTATTGTGACACCTAGCGGACAGTCCGTGAACCAGTAATGGTCTTAGACTTATATTGGTATACCGCGATATACAGAGAACACTGTGCACCCCTAGTAAAATCTAGGCCATGCTTACCAAAACAAGATGGCAACTATACGAAGTGACAACATGAAGTCAAATGAGAGGAAGATGTTGTTTAATCAGGGGCGGATGTAGACTGGGGCAATGGCGTCTCGGTCAGTCGTAATCATATGTCGTTCTACTTACGAATCGGGCGGGGGGGACGGAACGAAACGTGTCGTTCCACTTACAGAAGGGTTAGTATTAACGGGCTGCTAATACTTATGTCTTTACATTGACACTAGTTTCGATATAGGCCTATATACGTCGTCCTTTACCGTAATATTTGCCACGAACACAGGGGGAGGTCTAAGACCCCCCTCCGTGGCCTGGGGGGTTTGAGACCCCCCTTGGATCTGCTGCTGTTAACTGTGGCACCGAGATAGAGGGCAACGACAGGCGACAGAAACGATATGAAACAATGACCTGGCCAAACGAATAAAAATGATCTGAAACTATGGTGGCTCATCGGGCCATCAAAATAATATGAACCCTTGTGGCCCAACAACCCAAAAAAGGTGGCGGAGCAGCGGGCCAATGTTAATGTCGAGGCCTGATTCTATATCATCAGTATCATCTACGTTTCTTCCACTCAATAACAACTGCTCATATAATTTACAAATACCATCAGAACAAGTTCATCCGATCTGGAACAGATCCCTTAATAACAGATAACATGAAATCCTAATTGTCATGCAACATTTTCTCTAGGCAAAACATAAGTACTTTTGTTTACAGACATGTAAGCTATGCTTATGGTATTTTGCATGCCTTAGCAGAATCAAACTTCTGATATTATAATCTTGGATCTTATGTTGAAGGATCCTGTGTTCCTCTAAGATGAAGACCCTGGGTGTTCCAAACAGGTTTGCGATCAAAGTGAGAGATGTCTGTGCATTAACCCATGGGGAACATCTCAAAACCAGATTATTGCAGTGTCATCCTAACAGAAGCAATGTCTGTGAGATTCTGGATGGGCCAACATTAGTAGCCAAGTAGACGGCAGCAATCATGCTACACTGCGCATTGCTGTGGTCGTCTAGCTGAGGAACCTGTTGTGGATCTTGAGAAGTTCTAGTGGCTGCACCTGGATGGGTAGAGTGGAGCCAGTGCCCGGAGCAACAGGGAGACTCACACTGCCAACACACTCGCTTGACCCCGCCTTCTCATGCAACAACTGAAACACAACACAATGTTTTAACAAGATAAGATTTAACAAGATTGCCACCCGAAGCTACAAGTTCCAGATGGCAAATGGACAAGGAAGCCATTGGTTTATCCATAGCTCAACACCCTAATCTGTCAATTTTATATTTTAAACATATTCACACTACTAGCATTAACACAATCATTTGACAGTTTGTTCCATTCATTTGCCGTCTTTTGTGAAAATGAGTACTTTCTCATATCCAACCTACAATGTTCCTGTAACTAATGCTGCTTCATGCCCTCTGGTGCTACTGTGTTCTTTAAGTTTAAAAAACATTTCTATCAACATCCTCATAACCATTCAGTATTTAATACACTTCTACACTGTATTTGATCTCCTCCAAGTCTCCTGGTCTCTAGTGTTGCCAAACCATATTCTATTAAGCAGCTTTCATAACTAAGGTCTTGCTGAGTCGCAGTGGCTTACACTCCATGTTTCCGTGATCTCTTCTATGCTAGCAGGAGTTTTTGTGATCTGTCTTAGTGCATATTCCAAGCATTTTTATTAATGGATGTTTCAGTGATTAGCAAACCGTGTTACTAAATATCTTGACGATCTCTGCTAGTGGATGTTTTGGTGATCTGTGTTTGTGGATGTTCTGGGGATCTGTGTTGGTGGATGTTTTGGTGATCTCATCTCTGTATTAGTGGATGTTTTGGTGATCTGCGTAGGTAGATGTTTTGGTGATCTCTGCTAGTGGATGTTTTGGTGATCTGTGTTAGTGGATGTTTTGGTGATTTCATCTCTGTATTAGTGGATGTTTTGGTGATCTGCATAGGTAGATGTTTTGGTGATCTCTGCTAGTGGATGTTTTGGTGATCTGTGTTGGTGGATGTTTTTGTGATTTGTTAGTGGATGTTTGTGATGTTAGTGAATGTTTTGGGATCTGTGTTAATCATTACAATGGTGATCTGTGTTAGTAGATGTTTTATTGATCTGTGTAAATTACAATGGTGATCTGTGTTAGTAGATGTTTTATTGATCTGTGTAAATAAATATCTTGGTGGATATTTTGGTGGTCTATGTTGGTGGTTGTTTATGTGATCAGTTCTAGTAAATGTCTTATTATCTGTGTGAGTCAATATCTTGGTGGTCCATGTTGGTGGATGTTTATGTGATCAGTTTTAGTAAATGTATTGTTATCTGTGTGAGTCAATATCTTGGTGGTCCATGTTGGTGGATGTTTATGTGATCAGTTCTAATAAATGTATTGTTATCTGTGTGAGTCAATATCTTGGTGGTCCATGTTGGTGGATGTTTATGTGATCAGTTCTAGTAAATGTCTTATTATCTGTGTGAGTCAATATCTTGGTGGTCCATGTTGGTGGATGTTTATGTGATCAGTTCTAGTAAATGTATTGTTATCTGTGTGAGTCAATATCTTGGTGGTCTATGTTGGTGGATGTTTATGTGATCAGTTCTAGTAAATGTCTTATTATCTGTGTGAGTCAATATCTTGGTGGTCCATGTTGGTGGATGTTTATGTGATCAGTTCTAGTAAATGTATTGTTATAAGTGTGAGTCAATATCTTGGTGGTCTATGTTGGTGGATGTTTATGTGATCAGTTCTAGTAAATGTATTGTTATCTGTGTGAGTCAATATCTTGGTGGTCTATGTTGGTGGATGTTTATGTGATCAGTTCTAGTAAATGTCTTATTATCTGTGTGAGTCAATATCTTGGTGGTCCATGTTGGTGGATGTTTATGTGATCAGTTCTAGTAAATGTATTGTTATCTGTGTGAGTCAATATCTTGGTGGTCTATGTTGGTGGATGTTTATGTGATCAGTTCTAGTAAATGTATTGTTATCTGTGTGAGTCAATATCTTGGTGGTCCATGTTGGTGGATGTTTATGTGATCAGTTCTAGTAAATGTATTGTTATCTGTGTGAGTCAATATCTTGATGGTCTATGTTGGTGGATGTTTATGTGATCAGTTCTAGTAAATGTCTTATTATCTGTGTGAGTCAATTTCTTGGTGATGTGTACGAGTTGATGTTTGGTTTCCTTCTTGTAATGAAAGTTTATGGTGTTGTACCAATTTAAATATTTGTGCGCTGATTGGTATTGCAAGTTTGTTACTGGTATCTACACAAGTGATGGTCTTCCTCTTTGTAATAAATATTGTGTAGTAATTAGGTAATACATACACATGGTGATATGAAGCACCGGCAAATGATAACATATATATATTAAAAAGAACAACACATGTGGTCTGAAGAAGGACATTTTCTTCCCAAAGCAGGAGACTTGACCCCACTGGACATGTTTCTATGTGTCCAGTTTTGGTGGTCAGTTGCATGTCACTGACCTTTGCGAACTCTGGGGTGGGGAAAGTGGAGAAGTCAGTTCGAACTTGACCACCAGTTCTATTTGCAGCCAACAATGTTGTCACCTGAACCTGGAGCTACAAGGACAGAAGACAAACACTAAGGGGCTGGTCACAACTATTGACATTTACCTACTGTATCTGACCTAATAAGCGTACATGCTTGACAAAAATTGGGTAATGAAAACATGTCAAGGATTCTGTTCTTACAAGCATACATTAAAAAAAATTTATACTGCTATATTGTGCAATATTTCTTTGTAAATAATAATTATCATGAGTAGTATTTTAATATATTTATTTGTTTATTTAGCATTCTAGACCATGTTATTAATGTATAATACGCTGTGAAGAACAAATCTTCCAGGATCAAATAAAATATATATTATTATATTAGCATTATGTTTCCTACAAATTATGTCAAATATGAACATATATGATCATCCATATCAAGCCTTTATGTCATCTAGAACAACTATTTGTAAATAATTAGTATCAACATATATTATTATTATTTTATTATGATATTAAACTCCAAGTCACCGCGAACTGTATCAACGATTCTGAATAGATAAGTTGTTCGAAAACAGAACATTAAAACGCTGAATATGATCATTTTTAATATTATATATCACGAGGATTAACAACTAAGTAATAAAAATGTATCTGCCAATATACAGTGGTGATAAATAACATAACTTGTGCTGGAAGTTGACTTAGAGATTATTGGAAATAAATGTTTGTAGATATATTCTGGTGGTTATTAGACTATGTCCTACATACATTCACTGTGCCATGATATTGTTACATCGATGTATTTTTCAACGTAGAAAATTAATTAATTTCAAAGCACACAGTACTAATTCACAGGGGAGGTATGAGAATGAGTATACTTTGTATGAATTGGTAACTGTCAACACTTGTAAACAGTCCCATAGTCTACAACCCAAAGGTCCTCGTGCTGTGACTGGTGGCCTATCATACTTTCTACCCTATTTGACTTACACAATACCAGTGACATCCCACACAACCACACTAAGACAATCCACAGTACAAATGGAATAACACACAACCACACTGAGACAGTCCACAGTACAAATACCACACAACCATATTGAGATATTCCTCAATACAAAAGACATATCAAACAGCCACAATACAGAACAGTATAATTCTTACAGTATGGTGTACCATCTTTATACATATATTTAAATGTTTATTTGTTTATAGTAAAGTGATTGAATTGGCAGGTGATGGTACAATAAAAGCTAGTCTGACACTACAATAAACGAGTACATAATTAATGCTACAAATATAACATAGTGTGACTTAAAACAGCACTGATGTAGACATTTTCAAAGATATTGCTCTAGTGCTCTTTGTGGAAAAGTCAAATGTTTTCCTAAATTGTGTCCTAGTAAAGGCTAGGTGTGCATCGCTTACAACAAAAACCACTATGGATACTTCAAGAATGTAATTCTAAGCATGACACTGTCCAGATACTAATGTAATTAATATTGGTCTACAATGCTTGGAAAATAGGTAATATTGTCATGGCGCAGACTTCTGATCAGATACTTAGATTACAAATTTAAAAAGACATCTGTTTGTTAAGATGATGATGACGATTGCTCATGGGACAATAATTATTGGTAAGGTGCTAAAACAGTCCCTTTGAGATGTTACATGATTGAGTGTCCTGTCACACATACCTCTGTGGCCTTCCTCTGTAGTCCGGCCAGTCCAGTGGCTGACTGGACGAGCTGATGGAAGGGACTCGATGTCTCTGTAATTGGGGCCTCACCTGACACACATAATGTCACATGGCTTATACTGACAAGACGTGTGTCAGTACCAGAACTGACATTATGACATGTCTCAGTACCAGGACTGACAACATGACATGTGTCACAGTGCCTATACTGACAACATGACATGTCTCAGTACCAGGACTGACAACATGATGTGTCAATCTGTCAAAGTATACACTGGCAACATGACATGTGTCAATACCAACACTGACAACATATGTCTCAGTATCTGATCTGACAGCATGACATGTGTCACAGTGCCTATACTGACAACATGACATGTGTCACAGTGCATATAATGACAACATGACATGTGTCACAGTGCCTATACTGACAACATGGCATGTCTCAGTACCAGGACTGACAACATGACGTGTCACACTGCCTATACTGACAATGTGATGTGCATGGGTATTGCAGGCTTGACTATATGACATTTGCGTTGCATTAACTAGTGTTCTTAAAACAACAAATATTGTATAACACGGCAGTAATGTTAGGAACATGACGAAGGATGAATTAAATAGTCATCTCTGAATTAACGTCTTGTGACAAACAGTAACATTATTTGACCCAGTTATGTGACTCAGGCATAGCTCTCAAAGGAATTAAGACAAAATTATTAACATTACCCTAATATGATTAGCTCACCAGGTTTACGCTTTGTAATGTCGACAACTTTAGGGCAGGCGCACATCTGGTAAAGCTCCTGAAAACAGCAAAGCATTCTTACAGGTAGGTGTATATATGTTACAGGGAGACACCTCAGGTAAAATGGCATTTTTGACAAAAATACAAAAAATGTGCTTCCACTGTATTCTGATAGCTTCATATATTTATTATCTATAAAGTTAACTCTTATTGCAATTAGACAACTCTAAATCACTGTTATTCATGGATACAGCATGCCTCTTTCAAGTAATACATCCTGTTTTTCAATCTTTGACAGGCATTTGCAAAAAACTATGTGGTAATTGCTCCTTATTGTCTTCTTTATGCAAATATGTGCTCCTTATTGTCTTCTTTATGCAAATATGAAGAGACATTTTTGTTTAATGTACAGTTTTAGTGTGAGTCATGTGTCAGTCATGGCTGATAGTATTAAAACTGTCAACTCCACCCGATACAGCATAACAAATAAATACCTAACTATTAGTTATGTTCAATGATGCAAAGTAACCACCAGGTTAATTAATTACAGTTGCAACATTTGTGACTGAGGCTATTTGGGTTATGTAATCAAAAGCTCATACTTTATAATGTCGCTGCACTAGACCCAAGCACTGGCTAATACTACTGCACTTTTGTCACCACAAAATTACTATTTATATATAGCTGATACTGTGCGGCTGATACTGTGTGGCTAATACTGTGTGACTGACACTGTGTGACTGACATCATTGACTGATACTGTGACTGATACAGCATGTGATACTGTATGGCTGACACTGTGCGGCTGATATTGTGTGACTGATACTGTGTGGATGATATTGTGTGGTTGATACTGTGTGGCTGACACTATGTGGGTGATACTGTGCGACTGATAATGTTAAGGCTGACAATATGTGACTAATAATGTATGGTAGATATTTTGTCGTTGAAACTGTATAACAGATAGTGCATAGCTGATACTGAGTAGCTGATAATGTAATGTAATAATGTAATTTCTGTAAGAACAGCTGTCCAATCACAGGTTGAGCTTCTGATGACTGACCTTGAGAAGTCCGCTGGTATCCTTTGACAGTTTGGCGAGATCTTCGCGACTAGCCGCATCTTTGTCCGCACACTCGCCCAACTTGACAAAGCCTGTTGGACTCGCGAGACCTGTTGGCTTCTTTGGCACGTCCAGTGGCGGCAGATTGGCCAGCTGAGCCTGGACAGTGACACGGGAAGATGTGACTATGACACTGTATGACACTGACAGTTACACAAGAGTATGACACAGTATGACACTGACAGTTATGCCAGACGATGACACTACTGGGCATCAATTGCTACACAAAATAATGACATTTATGACACCAACAGCTACAGAAGACTAAATCGCACTGGCAGTAACTTGAGAATATGACACTGACAGTTAGACAACTATGACACTGACAGTTAGACAACTATGACACTGACAGTTAGACAACTATGACACTGACAGTTAGACAACTATGAAACAAATCTTACATGATTGCCTTGCTGTTGTTCTGTCCTTACCTTCATCTGAGCACTCTTCAGTCGCAGGTTCTCATTTCTCACAACCTGTAGAGCATTCCTCAGTGACGCAATCTGAAAGACAGATGCCGTTAACTACCCTTTCTGGGTCCAAACCCTCTGTCTCACCCCGTGAACCAGGGGTGAGTTTGCTACCACCCCTGGTGGATCCACACAAAGAATCATCGAACTCAACATTATTTTAGTATGAATTATAACATGTACCTGGTAGTCGGTTTAAAGAGAGGGCCAACTTTTGTTAAGATCATAAAATGTATCGACTTTGATTGTTACATTGGGTAACTGACGATTTCATCAAAACTAAACAACACATTTATACAAATGAAGTAACATGTCATACTATAGGACAGTATAGGTAAGTTTTATGGTTTTTTTCGATTAGGGTCTAAAATAAGATGAGTAAAAAATGTAATTGCAGAGGAAGCTTTAATGCTATGATGAGAGATACACAGACAACTTTATTATATTAATCATAATTACCTCTCAAGAAACTTGCAGTTTGTTGTTGGATATTTCGACCGCATCTCGCAGTCTTCTTCAGCAGACTGAAGTTACGGATGTGTCACATGACCAATGTCATGTGACACAAGCTGGAGTAGGACTGGTGGGAGCTCCTGGCCGACGTCTCGGTTCAGCGTAGGTTTGTTTCTGTGGATGTTAATCACCTCCTTTATTTTTCTCCTGTGCCAGTTCTCCTCGTGGTCTAGAATATTGACGTCCTTCATAGAGCACTGATGACCTGTGTTCAGTTTGTGTTCACTTATAGCTGATAGGGGTTGGCGACAAGATAGATGTTCTTTGATTCTTGTGCCAAGTGTTCTGGCTGTTTCTCCTATATAGTGTTGGTCACATTCTGGGCATTGTATGTCATATACTACCCCACACTTTGCTGCCTTTGCTGTTCTGTCTTTTGGGTGTACCAACAGTGACCTCAGGGTGTTGATAGGTTTCTGGTAAACTGGGACGTTATAGGACTTGAAAATCCTTGCTACTTGTTCTGATAGTTTACTAATGTAGGGCAGACCTATGGCATGGTGTCTTCTGCTGGTTTCTGTGGTAGTGTTCTCCTTCCTTCTCGTTGGTTGCTTGGTGTTAAACATCCAGGTTTTGTAACCGTTTGCTTTCAGCACTTTCTTGATGTGGTCCACCTCTGTGTTCTTGTCCTCCTCTTCTGTTATCAGGTTTTCTGCCCTTTGGAGGAGTGTCCTGACTACTGAGCGTTTGTGTTCTAGGTGGTGATTAGAATCCCAGTTCAAATATTGGTCCGTGTGGGTTGCTTTCTGATATATCTTGACCTTGGTTGATCCATCATCATTCAGGCATACACACGTGTCTAGAAAGGCTAACGTATTGTCCTGTTCTGGTTCTACCGTGAACTTAATGTTCTCGTCCATTGAATTCAGATGGTGTGTGAAATGTTCTACTTCGCTCTCTTGTAATACTGTGAATGTGTCATCTACATACCTCAACCAGATGTCTGGAGGATGAGGTGCTTCTCTGACGGCTCTTTCCTCAAAATGTTCCATGTATAGGTTTGCCACTATCGGAGAGACCGGTGAACCCATGGCTGCTCCCTTCTTCTGTTTGTAGAATACTCCATCATAAATGAAATATGTGGTGTTCAGACAGATTTCTAACAGTGTGATGATCTGATTTACTGATAGTTCACATCTGTCTTTCAGTGTTGTATCCTGGTTTAGTCGGTCCTTTATCACTGATACTGCCTCTGTCACAGGGATACTCATGAACAGGGCTGTCACATCAAAAGACACCATTTTCCTCCCTGGTGGAACTTCCAACTCTTTGATCTTCTTTACAAATTGTGTGCTGTTTTTCACAAAATGTTCTGTTTTTCCAACTAGTGGGCTCAAAATGCTGGCTAGGAACTTTGCTGTCTTGTATGTGATGCTATCTATACTTGATACTATAGGTCTTAATGGTACATTGTTCTTGTGGACCTTAGGCAATCCATAGAATTTTGGGACTGTTTCTGATGTAGGGTAGATCCTGTAGTATAGGGCATCTGAGATCGTCTTGGTTCTTTTCCACTCTTTCATGGTGTTAACTAGTTTACTTTTGTAAACTTTGGTGGGGTCCCTTTCCAATTTCTTGTAGGTGGTGTCGTCTACTAATAGTCCAGCAATCTTTGCGTCATAATCTGTGGCCTTCATAATCACAGTTGCTCTACCCTTGTCTGCTGGTAGAATCTTGATCGTCTTGTCGCTACGTAACGTTTGAAGTGTTTTCCTTTCTTCCAGTGATATGTTAGATCTCTTTTTTTGGGCTTTGTGTTTCATCACGGCTTTAGCTACCTCACATCTCAAGACTGCGAGATGCGGTCGAAATATCCAACAACAAACTGCAAGTTTCTTGAGAGGTAATTATGATTAATATTAATAACCAAGAAACCGGATCATCTATCCATTCAAGGAACTTTATTATATGCTTTCAAGCGAATCAACTGGATCTTGCAAAGCCTTCGTACCTGCTGCAGCAGCATGGGTGAATGTTTCATTCCCTCACCAGGTGGCAGGCCAGTCAGACTCGCAGGAACACCGCCTGTTCGACAAAACACGATAAGTTTTACTTCCTTTTTCTATGACATTATACATATACTGTGTCTTCAATAATTAAATGTAACCATTGTTATGGTGCTCTGACTCTACATGCATATGTTTATATATAGCCAAGTTACAGATTAAAAAGCAGTATTTTTCTATTATAGCTTCAAAGGCACAATAAACTATGTTAGCACTGATATATATTTGCTGGTTTAAGGACATGATTTAATTACGTAGATATAATACTGATGTGTACTGGAATCACAGTAACCAGACGATTTGTTCTGTGTTCACGCGAACGAAGATTGAAGCACACGCGGTCGTTAATATGGAAACATTGCCAGCGTTTCTAAGAAGTCAGGGTGATTTCCAAAAGCACTGTTTTTTAAAGGGTGGATAGGTGAAATACAACATTAGTGCCTGGTGATTATTTGTAGTGTCGATGTTCAGTTCAATATTTCCTAGCATGTCAAGGAAAAAATCAACTGACACATTAGCCACCCCAGCTACCATAAGTAACATATTCTGGCCTTGTTTAATACACTAGTTCCCTTTCTAACATAGCATCCCATTTGATTGAGAGATTTTGTTACTTGTGTATAGTAAAAAATGCAGCCTTTAATACATTACTCCGGTAGCCTAGGTTACTGAGTTCTGAGAACTGCACATGCGCTTATTGGTCGCACTGGTTAACATATCAGCACCCAGTTAAACAGAGACATCACCGTTATATCCCACTCTGAGAAACAATTCTAAGAAAACCACTAGCATGATATTGTTAATCATAGTTGCAAATAATTCGTTTTTAGCCCTAAACAATTACTTGTATTCTGATCAAGACAAACTGTAAACTGTTGCTACAACAATCCCACTATGCCAAGTAACAGTTCTAACATAGCGAGTGTCTGCAGAGTGTAAACGAACTTATCTGGCGCAAGTACCACAGCAACTGCTACAACTGTACCTGATTGGCCAGTTCCTGGGTGACTCAAACCTTCGAGCAACGTCTTCTTTGAGAGCAGTTTAATCTTCTCCTTCAGCTCTATCTTCTCTCCCTCCAGAGCCTCAATGTCCCCTTGAAGGGCGTCTATTGTGTCATCAAACTCCCTACACAAGTCAGAGTCACAGTTACGTGGTACATAATGATAGATACATAATATTTATTAAATTAATTTATTAATTTCATTGTATTTAATTTTATTTATTTATTTATTGTGGTTCTCTTCTGATGTACACCTAGTATTAACTGTATGAGCTTTCTATGTACATATGTATTTATGTATGTTTATATATATATATATATATATATATATATATATATATATATATATGTGTTATAGTTACAACAGTTAAAATGGTGCATAACAAACATTTTACACGGTACCCATTGATACATTGGTGCACAATGTAGTAGTGTACAATGATGTAGCTGTGTACAGAATGCATGAAGTACACAATAATGAACAACGATACAATGAACACATTGAAAATTTTGGTGGTGTGTAAAGTGAAATACAAAACAGTAGTGTACAATGATAGATACAGCAGTATACAATTATAGATACAGCAGTGTACAATTATAGATACAATGGTGCATAATTTGATCTACAAGTCACACAATGACAGATAGAGTCACACACAATAAGAAATATGGTAGTGCTAAGTGACAAGACTAACACACATACATAATTTGGAAGAAACTTGACAGAATTGAAAGTAACACAGACAAGACCTGATGTTCGCTGACAAACACTTGGCTGTGAAAATTTATCAAGCGACAAAAATGAAAAAATATTTTTGCCATATTAAGAGGCACAAAAGACAATACTGGAGGGATAGCAGCATGGAAAAGGTGTCGAGGCAAGCCACAATAAAGACGGGAGAAGGAAATCACAGATGTCTCCAGAACGGTGACAGCGGCAAGGAGAATAAATGGAAAAAGTCTTCGCAAAATGATTTGGACAGCGACATCATGAACAGGAAGAGGAAAAGAAAGACTTAATGTGAGTAAGACAGACCAGACCCGATGATCAACGACAAAGACTTACTTCTGTTTCTGCTTCAGCTGCTGGTTGGCCTCGTCCAGTTTCAGCTGGACCCTCTCCAGTTGTCCACTCGTGTCTCTTGTCGCATTCTCCAGCTTCTTTTCCAACAGACCAAGACGCACCTGCTGCTCGCTGAGCTCCTCTTGCTGCAAGCAACATACCTCTCTATACCGATCAACTTTCTCTATACCGACCAACACTCTCTATACCGATCAACTCTCTCTATACCGACCAACACTCTCTACTGACCAACATATTCCATACTGACCAACACTCTCTACACCGATCGACACCCCCTATACTGCCAACACTCTCTATACTGACCAACACTCTCTACACCGACCAACCCTCTCTATACCGACTAGAACTCTTCTCCAACAGACTCAGATGCACCTACTGCTCACTGAGCTCCTCTTGGTTCAAGCAATACACCTCTCTATACTGACTAAAACTCTATACCAACCAACACTCTATACTGACCAACTCTCGCTATACTGACCAACTCTCGCTATACTAACCAACTCTTCTCCAGCAGACTCAGACGAACCAGCTACTCACTGAACTCTTGCTGCAAGCAGCACAACACTATACTGACCAATACTCTGTATACTGACCAATTGACTCTATACCGAACACTCTATACTGACCAACTCTTTATACTGACCATCTCTCTATAACGATCAATTGTCCTTATACCAACCGTCTCTCAACCGATCAATTCTCTCTATACCAACTGTCTCTCTACCAATCAACTCACTCTATACCGACCAAGTGTCTCTATACTGACCAACTCTCTCTCTCTACCGACCAATTCTCTTATAATAACTGACTCTCTATATACCGATCAACTCTCTCTATACCAACTGTCTACATAACAAAGACACATCAACACATGCGACAGGAGGTTGAAAATATGAAGGGCTAACCGGGCTTGTTACCTGAACATGTTGCGGGCCCTTTAAAGATTTGAAGGTCCAATAATCCCAGCACATCATCCAAAAAACCCATGCGAGCCAACAGGGCCTGAGACTTGTAGGGCTTGTGGGCTCGACAGAAGGTTCACTGGCCCCAGACCCACAGCTATGTTGAATGCTGATGCAACTTTACATGGCTGTAGTTCTTTGTATGATGAATCTCTCAGCTGGTACATTCTATTTATACTGACAGTAAGTCAGTAACACATCTTTTTCTACTAACACATCCGGATAACGCCAATACAAACGCACCTTTCTTTACCAGCATACCCTCCGGTTCAACGGAATACCAATTATTGAAGAATATTAATTTTTCATGCCAACTTACTTTCAGTTTGAGAAGTCGTCTCAGTTCTTTGATGTCTTCATCCTTCTTTTCCACTTTCATTTTCATGTTCTGACTGTCGGCCAACTCTGCTTTCACTGACTGGGCACGCAAAACTATTGGTGGAATCGGCTGCAGGGAAATGAGAAATACAGCAGGATATCAAATACACTTTGCTTTCCATTTTTTCATAATGTAGATACTTGGTTTAATCTGAAATGGCACATATAAGTTTAGCAAAAGAGGCATTATCATATCAACTACAATCGGAACCTTTTTCACAAAGGAATTACCTAGTAGATACAGAGTTAAAATGACAGTTTGGGAATGTTACTCCTACATGACAAGAACTAAGTTATTTAATAAATTTTTCATCTGCAAATTTGAAGCTAACTCTACAGTGATTTGTGCTTTTTGAATAGAATAAAAACGACACAAACAAACGGTTCCACAGAAGATTAGTGAATTATTTTAAATATTAAATACTGTATTGGACCTAATAAGCAAACAGTACACCCCACAATAGTTATTTTAAATATTAAATACTGTATTGGACCTAATAAGCAAACAGTACACCCCACAAGTTATTTTCAATATTAAATACAGTATTGGACCTAATAAGCAAACAGTACTCCCCACAATAGTTATGTTAAATATTAAATACTGTATTGGATCTAATAAGCGTACAGTACTCCCCACAAGAGTTATTTTCAATATTAAATACTGTATTGGACCTAATAAGCGTACAGTACTCCCCACAAGAGTTATTTTCAATATTACATACCATATTGGATCTAATAAGTGTACAGTACTTCCCACAAGAGTTATTTTCAATATTAAATACCGTACTGGATCTAATAAGCGTACAGTACTTCCCACAAGAGTTATTTTCAATATTAAATACTGTATTGGACCTAATAAGCGTACAGTACTTCCCACAAGAGTTATTTTCAATATTAAATACTGTATTGGATCTAATAAGCGTACAGTACTCCCCACAAGAGTTATTTTCAATATTAAATACTGTATTGGACCTAATAAGCATACGGTACTCCCCACAAGAGTTATTTTCAATATTAAATACCGTATTGGATCTAATAAGCGTACAGTACTCCCCACAAGAGTTATTTTCAATATTAAATACCGTATTGGACCTAATAAGCATACAGTACTCCCCACAAGAGTTATTTTCAATATTAAATACCATATTGGACCTAATAAGCATACAGTACTTCCCACAAGAGTTATTTTCAATATTAAATACCGTATTGGATCTAATAAGCGTACAGTACTCCCCACAAGAGTTATTTTCAATATTAAATACTGTATTGGACCTAATAAGCATACGGTACTCCCCACAAGAGTTATTTTCAATATTAAATACCGTATTGGATCTAATAAGCGTACAGTACTCCCCACAAGAGTTATTTTCAATATTAAATACTGTATTGGACCTAATAAGCGTACAGTACTCCCCACAAGAGTTATTTTCAATATTAAATACCATATTGGACCTAATAAGCATACAGTACTTCCCACAAGAGTTATTTTCAATATTACATACCATATTGGACCTAATAAGTGTACAGTACTTCCCACAAGAGTTATTTTCAATATTAAATACTGTATTGGATCTAATAAGCGTACAGTACTCCCCACAAGAGTTATTTTCAATATTACATACCATATTGGACCTAATAAGTGTACAGTACTTCCCACAAGAGTTATTTTCAATATTAAATACCATATTGGACCTAATAAGCGTACAGTACTTCCCACAAGAGTTATTTTCAATATTAAATACCGTATTAGACCTAATAAGCGTACAGTACTTCCCACAAGAGTTATTTTCAATATTAAATACTGTATTGGACCTAATAAGCGTACAGTACTTCCCACAAGAGTTATTTTCAATATTAAATACTGTATTGGACCTAATAAGCGTACAGTACTTCCCACAAGAGTTATTTTCAATATTAAATACTGTATTGGACCTAATAAGCGTACAGTACTCCCCACAAGAGTTATTTTCAATATTAAATACTGTATTGGATCTAATAAGCACCTAGTACATCCCACAAGAGTTATTTTCAATAGTAAATACTGTATTGGACCTAATAAGCATACAGTACTCCCCACAAGAGTTATTTTCAATATTAAATACTGTATTGGATCTAATAAGCACCTAGTACATCCCACAAGAGTTATTTTCAATAGTAAATACTGTATTGGACCTAATAAGCATACAGTACTCCCCACAAGAGCCGATTGACTGAAAGGGACACTTAGGTCTCAGATAGACTTCTGATGCATTGAATCATGAATTTTTACAAAGACATCTCTCTTATGGATGTAGTTAGATGCCACTTTTATACACCACTATTCGACACAGGCACCAAGACACCACTATTGTAAATATTAGAGACCAATCAAAAGAACACAAAATAATTCATGGATACAAATGCCACTCTAATATATACAGATAGAGATCATTGTTACGGACACAGAGTTAGAGACCATTCCTATGGACACATAGTTAGAGACCATTCTTATGGACACAAAGTTACAGACCATTCTTATGGACACAGTTATTTTCAATATTAAATACTGTATTGGACCTAATAAGCATACGGTACTCCCCACAAGAGTTATTTTCAATATTAAATACCGTATTGGATCTAATAAGCGTACAGTACTCCCCACAAGAGTTATTTTCAATATTAAATACTGTATTGGACCTAATAAGCGTACAGTACTTCCCACAAGAGTTATTTTCAATATTAAATACCGTATTGGACCTAATAAGCGTACAGTACTTCCCACAAGAGTTATTTTCAATATTAAATACTGTATTGGACCTAATAAGCGTACAGTACTTCCCACAAGAGTTATTTTCAATATTAAATACTGTATTGGACCTAATAAGCGTACAGTACTTCCCACAAGAGTTATTTTCAATATTAAATACTGTATTGGACCTAATAAGCGTACAGTACTCCCCACAAGAGTTATTTTCAATATTAAATACTGTATTGGATCTAATAAGCACTTAGTACATCCCACAAGAGTTATTTTCAATAGTAAATACTGTATTGGACCTAATAAGCATACAGTACTCCCCACAAGAGCCGATTGACTGAAAGGGACACTTAGGTCTCAGATAGACTTATGATGCATTGAATCATGAATTTTTACAAAGATATCTCTCTTATGGATGTAGTTAGATGCCACTTTTATACACCACTATTCGACACAGGCACCAAGACACCACTATTGTAAATATTAGAGACCAATCAAAAGAACACAAAATAATTCATGGATACAAATGCCACTCTAATATATACAGATAGAGATCATTGTTACGGACACAGAGTTAGAGACCATTCCTATGGACACATAGTTAGAGACCATTCTTATGGACACAAAGTTACAGACCATTCTTATGGACACAGAGTTAGAGACCATTCTTATGGACACATTCACAGACCACCACTATTAGCACACGTGTAATGACCTATCTTTTTTAGAAACCATTAGAAAACACTAACAAACAGTTAGTAAACACTACAAACGAAAGTAGTTAGACATCACTCTTACACACAAAGTTAAATACCACACTTTTGGAACCACACAACACTCTTTTGTACACAGTTTGCCACCAATCTTAAGCATATCATTATATTCCTTGCCAACAAAATCCATGGTTACTTGCAAAGTGCTTTTGTTAGTGAAATACAAATTTCAATGCCAAACACAAAACAGTCATCCAAACACTGGGTAAACATATGGGTGAAAGGCATGGTCATATTTGTCTCGGACCATCTACTACAACTGTATTTGATCATCAGCTACAATTACTTAACAAAGGAGTAAATGTATCTGATATCCCCAATTGAAGCAGAATCCACAGCAAATTCAAGAATAGCAAAACCTGTGTTTAATCTATGTTACGATTTTAACATATATCCCAGGGTTATAAAAATATGACTTAAAATCTAAATATATGTGTGTACGTAACATGTATGTAACATGTATGCTAGTATTTGTTTTTTGTTACAGCCATACAAACATATATGTGTAGTTTACCTCTTTTCTCTGAAACAAACAGAAGCAACAACATATGTGTATCGTCATGCCACCAGAGTCAGGCAAGACACATTCCTTCTGCATAAGTCAATCGATAAAACTTGAAATGTTCAAAAAACTGTCTTGGTTAAGGTCAATGCAGAACTAAACTTCCACATTACAACAACATTCAGCTGTGTCAGCCGACTCTAACAGAATATTCCACAACAATTTCAAATTCTTTATCAAACCTATGAAGCAGCTAAATTTCACTGGGAAGTATTCAGCTTTGTTACAAATATTCTGTGGACGCTTTTCATTCATAAAAGTTCATCACTACCATTGCTACATGTGCATTTGTACAGGCATCTGAGCTAAGGCGTGGAAGACTGAACCAAACTAACCATGACTTACACAGCAACAACATTCAAACCCTGGTTGCCTCATTTCAATCCTGTGCTCTACCTCTGTGCTACGAGGCCAATGTTTGGGAGCCTAGTGGTCTAGTGGGAGGAGGAATACATGTTTGGGAGCCTAGTGGTCTAGTGGGAGGAGGAATACATGTTTGGGAGCCTAGTGGTCTAGTGGGAGGAGGAATACATGTTTGGGAGCCTAGTGGTCTAGTGGGAGGAAGAATACATGTTTGAGAGCCTAGTGGTCTAGTGGGAGGAGGAATACATGTTTGGGAGCCTAGTGGTCTAGTGGGAGGAGGAATACATGTTTGGGAGCCTAGTGGTCTAGTGGGAGCAGGAATACATGTTTGGAAGCCTAGTGGTCTAGTGGGAGGAGGAATACATGTTTGGGAGCCTAGTGGTCTAGTGGGAGCAGGAATACATGTTTGGGAGCCTAGTGGTCTAGTGGGAGGAGGAATACATGTTTGGGAGCCTAGTGGTCTAGTGGGAGGAGGAATACATGTTTGGGAGCCTAGTGGTCTAGTGGGAGGAGGAATACATGTTTGGGAGCCTAGTGGTCTAGTGGGAGCAGGAATACATGTTTGGGAGCCTAGTGGTCTAGTGGGAGGAGGAATACATGTTTGGGAGCCTAGTGGTATAGTGGGAGGAGGAATACATGTTTGGGAGCCTAGTGGTCTAGTGGGAGGAGGAATACATGTTTGGGAGCCTAGTGGCCTAGTGGGAGGAGGAATACATGTTTGGGAGCCTAGTGGCCTAGTGGGAGGAAGAATACATGTTTGGGAGCCTAGTGGTCTAGTGGGAGGAGGAATACATGTTTGGGAGCCTAGTGGTCTAGTGGGAGGAGGAATACATGTTTGGGAGCCTAGTGGTCTAGTGGGAGGAGGAATACATGTTTGGGAGCCTAGTGGTCTAGTGGGAGGAGGAATACATGTTTTGGAACAACAAAGCCATGCATGTAGCAGCCGCATCAGTCTCAGCAGAAAATAGCCAAAGTTACCTTCTTCTCCGATGTGCCATCAAAGTCATACTCTCCGTTCTCCATGGCAACTGCGACCTGCTTCATCATCTCTGCCACACTGCCAGCCAGTTCCCTAAGGAAGACACCATTCAGACGGTTACAACCACCAGACTCAGTCAGTACAGATTAAAACAATGTTTACTTGATCCATGGGCCCCAAAAGTACAAGATTTAACAAGATTGCCATCCAAAACTACAAGTTCCAGAAGGCAAGTGGACCAGAAAGCCACTGGCTTATCTAGAGTCCAACAACTCTATCATCTATGTATAGCCCGCCCTTATTAGATATGTCAGTTTTATTTTAAAACATATTCATGCTAATAGCATTAACACAATCATTTGATAGCTTGTTCCATTCCTTTATCATCCTCTCTCACTCCTCTGTGAGAATGACTACTTTCTCATATCCAACCTACACTGCTCCTTAACTAATACTGCTTTGTGTCCTCTGGTTCTACTGCCTTCTTTAAGTTTGAAGAACATATTCCTATCAATATCCTTATAACCATTCAATATTAAAATAAACTTCAATTTGATCACCTCTTAGTCTCCTGCTCTCTCCTGGGCTTTTATAACTTATCTATGTCCTTAGTAGAAACATAACTGGATGGTTTAGCAATGTACAAGTATTGCTAATAGTGCCTGATTCACCTGTGTTTAAAGTGTGTGTCCACCAGGGGGCGCCACTATTATTAAATAAATAAAATAAATAGTAAAAACTTTATTTATCCGCCAACAAATCCAGGGTTAATGCCCCGGTCACGGGTGTTTACAGAAAAGTGCACATAAACATGCAATATGTATATATATATATATATATATATATATATATATATATATATATATATATATATATATATATATATATATATGTATATGTATATATAAGTACATACATATATACATATATATATATATATATATATATATATATATATATATATATATATATATATGTACATATATATATATATATATATATATATATATTATATATTACGAGTAAATGAAATGATAAAGCAAAACAAGCAAATGTTGAGAAGCTATACATACAGGATAAATGAATGAAATGAAAAAAGAACGTTGAGTCATCTCGTCGAATTTGCACAACACAAGCGGTTGACTGTTGTACTATCTCCAAACAGTGTAGCAGACAGCAGGGTTGAAAAAATCATCGAATTTTTTTATTTATTTGATTTTTTTAAAATCTGGTATACACAATGTCATAAAATATTTTACTATCAGGCTATCTGGTGTCAACACAGCTACACAAGTGTGCGCACTTTGTGCTTTTGTATTAAAAAACACACAAAACTTTGTTGATCTCGGTGCTTGTAAACAATTATTTGTGTTAAATTCATATAAATCAGCAATTAAAAAACCGGGAGTCAAAAAAAAAAAAATAATCATAAATCGATGATTTTTTTATTTCTTTGGAGCGATTGAAATCATGATTTAAATCAATGATTTAAATCAAATGTTTTAAATCAAACAACCCTGGCAGACGGTCAGTTATACCAAAAAGCATCGGGTTGTCATAATAAATTCTGGAGGTCACGAGTGCTTGCACAAGACATTTACAGACACTGATCATCAACGTCTGTCGTACACGAGCAATTCTAGAGATGGTAGTACACACTATGACATTCATTCGCCACTTGTGACGCCATCGACAAATCAGTGTCAATGACAATGCAAAGATCATGAATGATGATCGATATCGCAACACGATGTCCACAGATGTTGACATGTGGAATGGACATTGGCACTGGCAAGCTCGATGAACGGATGACAACTGCTTCTGATTTGCTTTTGTTACTATTACTTTTACGCTATTGTTCCACTGCATAAATCCACACTTGTGAAGTCTGTCAAACACACAGTGCATCAATTACTAATGCCTACAGAAATATATTACAAATTACGCCAGTCCATCTTATACAGCTTTAGATCATGTGAAACAATTATTGATGGGCAGATAAGTTTATTTGTCTGCAAGTGAGTATCTACTGCATGTAGGTTGTAATCTTTCCATGAAGCCAACATTTTGAATGTCGTGAAATTTTTCCGAGAAGTACTGAATGTTCCAAACATTTCGAGACCAAAAATTTAACTATTACTGAGAGTGTTGTAGCAAAATTTTACCAGCTGTTTTGTGAAGCTATGTCTGCTTTATACACAAAATACTCTGTATGTACGTTCCGTTGTATCTCCGTCAGTTTTGCACGTACAGGGCTGAAATTTTGTAGGTGTGACTGAGCACGCATGGGAATAGTTTGTACATTAAGCAAATAGAAAATTACCCCCAGGTGGGGATATTATGACGGAACATATGTGGACATTTGACATACAGATTATGCAACTCAGAACAAAAGAAGTTTGTAGTTATGTTCAATTGTTACCCGCTATCAAATGTCAAACGTTCACATTCATGAAACTGGCAGTTGTACATGATTCGTGGGGCATGAGGTTGCCATTGCCAGTGCCATTGTCATTGCCATTGCCCTACCAAAACTTGACTGAGTAGTGCAATGAGTCATAAACTTTTGCAGCGGCTGCCTTTTCTGCCTTGTTTAATATAAATGTGTCCCACAGACAATGCTGAGAGTTAGCGTCTCACCAGGTTGGTTCTCAGTTGGTTGACGTAAAACAAACAATGTGCCCTGATTTCGGGCCACATACTCACCTAAGGCTGTCGAAGACGGCATCTCCTCGGCCAAATGTCTTGCCATACGCTGAAGTCAACAGCTCAACCATCTTCTGCACTGGCAATCCTGCTCCTTCTGAAAGAACCAGCACATACATGTCAATCCTTATTCCTTTGTGGCAAGACTCTGCCTCTATAGGCATTACTAGACATCCCTCTCTGCATCTAACCCTTTCTCCCTCCCTCCCTCTCGCTCTTCCTCTCTCCCTCTCTCCTGCTCTCTATCACTCTCCCATGTCTATTCATATAAATATATAATAGATCAACATATCTGGGAACTGTTCAGCTATATTACAGTTACTTTGTGGAAGCCTTTCACTCAAATAATGTTGTCACTGTCTGTTGACAGGTATTTAATTACACATCTGGGTGAACTAAGGCAACAGAGAATGGCTGTAATTATCCAATATTTAAATGGTAGGATTCAAATTTAGCTCCTTGAGAGTCCAGCGCTCAATCATTGCATCTCATCAGCCTCATGGAGAAATCCCTTAGTGTGAATGGACCATGAAGCTCTCGGAGTCTCATCAGCCTGATGGACAAATCCCTTAGTGTGAATGGACCATGAAGCTCTCGGAGCCTCATCAGCCTGATGGACAAATCCCTTAGTGTGAATGGACCATGAAACTCTCGGAGCCTCATCAGCCTGATGGACAAATCCCTTAGTGTGAATGGACCATGAAACTCTCGGAGTCTCATCAGCCTGATGGACAAATCCCTTAGTGTGAATGGACCATGAAGCTCTCGGAGTCTCATCAGCCTGATGGACAAATCCCTTAGTGTGAATGGACCATGAAGCTCTCGGAGTCTCATCAGCCTGATGGACAAATCCCTTAGTGTGAATGGACCATGAAGCTCTCGGAGTCTCATCAGCCTGATGGACAAATCCCTTAGTGTGAATGGACCATGAAGCTCTCGGAGTCTCATCAGCCTGATGGACAAATCCCTTAGTGTGAATGGACCATGAAGCTCTCGGAGTCTCATCAGCCTGATGGACAAATCCCTTAGTGTGAATGGACCATGAAGCTCTCGGAGTCTCATCAGCCTGATGGACAAATCCCTTAGTGTGAATGGACCATGAAGCTCTCGGAGTCTCATCAGCCTGATGGACAAATCCCTTAGTGTGAATGGACCATGAAGCTCTCGGAGTCTCATCAGCCTGATGGACAAATCCCTTAGTGTGAATGGACCATGAGTCTCATCAGCCTGATGGACAAATCCCTTAGTGTGATTAGACTACGAAGTTCATCGTCTACACGTTTCCTATCTATTTTAACCCCAACCATCCTCGCTAGCCAGGGGTGGTAGTCGTACTACCCATGGCAGATCGACCTATTGAAACATGGATTTGCATATGTAATCATTTGTACTTTGTCCCATTTGGTGTCTTGGTCAACATGTTTCTGAGAACTAGACATGCCTGCGCCCAAACTTCAACGTTCCCATGAAATGCTCATCATTACCGGTCTGACCAGCAATGACGGGTCCACTGACGTCTGACCAGCAATGACGGGTCCACTGACGTCTGACCAGCAACGACGGGTCCACTGACGTCTGACCAACAACGACGGGTCCACTGACCTCTGACCAGCAACGATGGGTCCACTGACGTCTGACCAGCAACGATGGGTCCACTACCAACTAAAGTAAAGTTCCCGTATCCATAAATTCCAGCAAGTAACATTATTGGTCAACACAGCAACTGAAAAATCCACGTTTCAACAGGTTGATCTGCAGGGGTACTGATGTAGTCAGAAGCCCCTGGTGGCAAGGATGGTCCAAGCCAACATTAACATGGACACTGTATATATATATATAAACCATAATGAAAAGTGCATATAGCAAACAACCAGGGGACAGGGGTTGAGTCATGCATATTGGAAACTATAAAACAAACAAAGCATTATTTATATGTTTGTAGGCAAAGCATCTACTGATATGTCTATATGTTTATTATACAAACCTATCTGCACCAGTAAAAGCCTAGCTATTGCAGCAAATACTTTCTATGTATTAGACTATACACAGTATATAAACAACAGGTGAAATAATAGCATTATATAAACGGCACATGCAAAACTTTGAAAGCACGATTTCATCAACAGTACACATTGCCAAGCCCCATGCATGAATGCGTGCACGTTGCATGCAAATATTGGCGAATGAGATGGCTGCTAGACAGTGACTGCGGGCCTGCAATGGAGCATGCGAACATGAAACACCCCACCTGTTTCCTCTTCCTTTTGTTCTCCTACAGGGAGATGACAAGCTACATTGAGGCACGGCTCGCCAACCAAACACAACAGCCACAACAGACAGTTGCCATGGCAACTGCATTAAAGCTACACAGTCTGATTGTTTTTTTTTTAATTGTGTTACATAGTATAAGCTATATCTAACATATCGTACCATAACATATTGACTACCAAAATGTGTTATAATAAACCAAAACAGTTCTGATACAATGTGACCATTATCTGTTTCTGGACAACAACCTTGCCAATCAACATGCATTGTAAATATGATATTCGCGGTGAAACACTAAAATTAACAGATATAATGGTGAAATAATATTAAAACACTGGTGTTCATTAAAACCCGTTTAGGCGGTCAAGATCAAGATCTAGTTTATACTACAACGTAACAAATAACCTGATTTTATGATAAACAAGTTCAGACAGTGTACCTTTAAATTGTCAGCCAAAAACAGATGATTACACATGAAAGAATGAAGCTAAAATATATACACAAATCGCAGCACAGTTGGCTTGAAGCTCGGCTGCTGCTGTCAAGACATTGTATAACCACACAAGAAAATAGTCATAAATCAACTTGAATTGGCCATGAATATGTTAAATGTAACAACTTGCAATGAAGGTCTTAGATGTATATATATCAACTCCTTCATGGTGGGGCTACATGTATAAATTTGGCCAACTCATGGTGCTTTATATATATCAATGTAATAAAACCAGGACAATATTCAAATAATTCTTAACTGTCTTTGTACTACATGAGAACGTCAGTGAATCTAAATTTGCACCATTACCAAGGCGACACCTAGTGACTATACACAACACTGTTCCATCACTTCATCAGCCACAGCTGAAAGCTCTGATACAACAACATTCAAGGTAGCTGGGGCGGCTAACGCGTCAGTTGATTTTTTATTTTTTTCCTCTTTACATGCAAGGAAATACTGAACTGAACGTTGACACCACAAATAATCACTCAGCACTAAAGTCGTAGTGTCTTTAAAAAAACCAGTCCTTTTGGAAATCCACTTGACTTCTTTAATCATGTCCTTAAACCAGCAAATATCAGCGCTAACATAGTTTATTGTGCCTTTGAACCTATAACATTAACGGCCAAGTAGATGTGACCTGGTGACTGGCATAACCTGATATTGTAGACAACAACAAGTTACAAATATAGATTCAAGGGCCATTGTGACACATTAAGAGGATATGTCAATATTATAAATGGCCGTTATATTTTGTCAACAATACATTGTTGTGGCTATTTTTTCACATTTACAAATTTATAAATAATCTTGTAATGTAATCAAATAAATAAAAAACTCAACATTTTATGAATCTGGAATATTACATAGTATTTTAACTACAATCTGTGAAGAAATGGTTAATTTATCTTAAAACTTCTACTGAAACTACTCAATTCAAGACAAGCACATAATAGCCACTCCAGCTACTTTAAACGAAGTACAACAAAGCATAAACATGAATTATAATTTATTCCACACATATAGATAAAAATTCATGCTGTCGTGTGAAATCAAGTTGTTTTCAGTCTCAAAATTATACATCTGTACTTTACGTTATGAGCATTACATACCAAAATCCCAACAACGATCTATCTACCATAACATTGACAGATTTAGTATGACACCTCGAAGTGAAGGCTTCAACGTTACCAAACTAAATAAAAACAAAATGTTGCTGCAATGGAAGAATGTGCGTCGTTGATACACAAAATAACTCTGCTTTAATAGTTGCTGATCTGTTCACATGGGAGCAGCACCTACCAGCAAGAATGGCGGCTTGTTGCAGTGCACCAGAGGCTGCGAGTTGTAGAACTAGGATGAGCTTTCTCATTGTCTCCACGCCAGACTCCAGCTTCTCTTTCACCTGTCAACCCCACATTCACTTGCACATCATGTAGAGGGAAACAAAAAGCGTGCACCTATAAGAGTTACTAAAATATAACCGTTTGTAACTACAATTAATTATGGTTGTTTGATGAAATTTTTTTCCCATACAAAAATTTAAGACTCTAAAGCAGAGTGTAGCTGACTGGTTTCTTTAGATGGGGAACACAAAATTAAACCTTACCTCATTGCTGAATGAGAGCGGGGCAGCGGAGACTCCACCCTGCTGCGGGATCCTTCTCTTTACCTGCAACACACATTACACATGTCTTCAGCAGGCCCATCCATATACTGCTGCAGACCCCTGTAGGGAGCAAGACAATGTTGCCGTCCGCACTGAGCAGGCAGTGTCCACACTGCCTGCTCGGTGCCTTCACCCACCCGACTCAGAAACAGCTCCGGCCGGGGAGCTAAAAACAGTGGGTTAGAGATAGAGACCACCACTTTGAGTCCACAACAGGCATCTTTAACTTCCCCTGGCATAGACACCAGGCAGAAGGGACCAATGGCTATTACTGTCTCTTCCGAAAGACGTGGAACCGAACCACCATCTTCTCAATCGAGTCAGGTGCTCAGGCCAAATAGACCACCTCTTCCCATACTTCTGCAGGTCAACATCTGAACAGTTCAGTGTGTGCCGAGACATTGTTTGGAAGAAACAAGTTAATAAAGTTAGCCTTAATAACACAGCTTAAGCCTGAATACAATACAAAGTAACTGTGGTTTAGTTTCTGATTGTACCCAGTGTTATTGTTGTACCACTTTAGATTGCTCTAACTAATTAATAATAATAATATTATATTTTTCAAATTGACATATCCATGGCTGGTGGCTGTAAAAAGCATGTCCAAAGTCAAAACATTACAAAGCAAAATAAATAAAATATTCATAAATATTACAGCTGTTAATTATTGATACAGGTTACCAAAACAGTATGAATATATATTTCATATTCAAATGCAGGAATTGTAAACTAGGCTACAAGTTCTGTTTTTAAGTTAGCTAGTTAAATTTGTTGTTTGTTTTTAGCACATCATATGAATTTTGTGCTCTAACAAGAGCAGGTTATACAGAGCGTTGGACATTCGCACTCGAGTTGGTTCTCATATCGCATGCTCAGCCAAATCTGTGGAAACTATGCGGAAATCTGGTTCTCCACACTAACACTAAAGAAAAAAAGAAAACGCACCAACTGAAACCTTTGCTCTACCAAAGTCGCAGACGGCTGGCAATGCTCACCTTGCGAGACGACACTTTGATCTCGTTGACATAATTCTCGATGTCCCTCAGTACGATGGACATGTCACTTGTCTCTTGGCCCGGCTGTTGATAGGCGACATGGAAATGTTCATGGAAATGTTCATAGAAATGTTCATGGAAATGTTCAAGCAGATGTTCATAGCTAACATAGACAAAGTCATGCAGCCCTTCGCTATGGAAAGTGACACATGGACTGTCCATAATTTTACTATAATCAATTATTAAATTGGCAGGTGAAGTGTGTAATGTATGCGAACTGCAACATCCTGACATGTTTAAAAAGTGACAAGAAGCACACATACCTGAAGGGTGAGCTTGAGACAGCTAATGTCAATGTTGAGACAGTCACAGGCGGCCAGGAACACCTGTGTCACGTCTGTCAGTTTGCGGGTGTTGTCCATTGTCACGTCAGCCAGGTGGACACTGTACAAGTGCTACAAGCATACGCACACACAAGGTCAAGGTGTAAATGGAGAGGAATTTCGTTGTATAAAATATTTACTTAATGTATTATAATTGTGGGGAGATACCTTGAGTTGTGTGTGGTATTTGTAACAACATAGTATTTCTGGACATTAGTAGTCACAACATTTAAAACATTGATCTGAGTTAATCAGAATAATCTAGCTGCAACATTCAATACACCACAACAAATTTACAACTTTAGTAACCCAAATTCTAGTTCTGGCTATTTCCAGCACCTCGCAACGTTATGTTAATTAACCGAATAATGTGGAAACAGAATCTGATTGTGTTATGGGGCCTCATTCAACTAGTCAGTCTTTTTTGGAATGTTATCCCCAAGCCGACCTGTCTATGTTGGCACCGAGGGTGATCACTGCCAGGGTGATCACTGCCAGGGTGATCACTGCCAGGGTGATCACTGCCAGGGTGATCACTGCCAGGGTGATCACTGCCAGGGTGATCACTGCCAGGGTGGTCACTGCCAGGGTGGTCACTGCCAGGGTGATCACTGGCAGGGTGGTCACTGCCAGGGTGGTCACTGCCAGGGTGGTCACTGCCAGGGTGGTCACTGCCAGGGTGGTCACTGCCAGGGTGATCACTGCCAGGGTGATCACTGCCAGGGTGGTCACTGCCAGGGTGGTCACTGCCAGGGTGGTCACTGCCAGGGTGGTCACTGCCAGGGTGGTCACTGCCAGGGTGGTCACTGCCAGGGTGGTCACTGCCAGGGTGGTCACTGCCAGGGTGGTCACTGCCAGGGTGGTCACTGCCAGGGTGGTCACTGCCAGGGTGATCACTGCCAGGGTGGTCACTGCCAGGGTGGTCACTGCCAGGGTGATCACTGCCAGGGTGATCACTGCCAGGGTGATCACTGCCAGGGTGATCACTGCCAGGGTGATCACTGCCAGGGTGATCACTGCCAGGGTGATCACTGCCAGGGTGGTCACTGCCAGGGTGGTCACTGCCAGGGTGGTCACTGCCAGGGTGGTCACTGCCAGGGTGATCACTGCCAGGGTGGTCACTGCCAGGGTGATCACTGCCAGGGTGGTCACTGCCAGGGTGATCACTGCCAGGGTGATCACTGCCAGGGTGGTCACTGCCAGGGTGGTCACTGCCAGGGTGATCACTGCCAGGGTGATCACTGCCAGGGTGATCACTGCCAGGGTGGTCACTGCCAGGGTGATCACTGCCAGGGTGGTCACTGCCAGGGTGATCACTGCCAGGGTGGTCACTGCCAGGGTGATCACTGTCAGGGTGATCACTGCCAGGGTGGTCACTGCCAGGGTGGTCACTGCCAGGGTGATCACTGCCAGGGTGATCACTGCCAGGGTGGTCACTGCCAGGGTGATCACTGCCAGGGTGGTCACTGCCAGGGTGATCACTGCCAGGGTGGTCACTGCCAGGGTGATCACTGTCAGGGTGATCACTGCCAGGGTGGTCACTGCCAGGGTGATCACTGCCAGGGTGATCACTGCCAGGGTGCATGTTGTCCTCAGTGGTTCTTTCACATCCCCAATTAACAAGGCATGATCGACATTAATATGATCATCCGAGTCGTGACGGACACACGGTCTCAAATGTCAAGAGCCAGGTTTTTACATGAAACGTGCCACGCCTGGTCCGTGTCTTGGATCCAGAACTGGCATGTAAAGGGAAAATGCTAACACATATCTTTGTATCTGTGTTATCAGCACTTAACGGGTTCAGTGCTAGCGAGGTGCGAGCCGATATAACCGATGACCTATTTTATAATGAAATACCATGCAGCTGAATTGGCCCATTCCATTTTGCAACGTTACAAAACAGTTGCGTTCAGTTGTTATGTTGATGATGCGTACATTTGCCTGCCTTTGAGCACAAAATAAAACTGGAAGTTGTAACTGAAAACATAAATGTTGTATGTTTGCCAGCATAAATGTATTGGAAGACAGTCAATAATCACATTTTAGTAAAAGTAGTGAATGTTAGTAAAGGTTGTGTTACCTAACTATTACATATCTGGAATTCAAAAGAAAATTGTCTCCCCTTTCCAGAAATATATAGTTTACTTGGTGAAATGTGCACAGTAAACACATAAAAATATAAGTCTAGAACAATGTGTCGTCTTAAAAAAGACTTGGCTACCACTTGTGCTTCGGCGCAATTTTGGCTGGCACTGAAACAGTTCACAAAGTGGAGATCCAGTTGGCTGCCAGAGGCTAGCAGTACCCAGTGATAAATGATGGAATGTCACACCTGGAAGTAGCCGATGGTGGTCTTGAGTTTGTCGAGGGACACAGTCTCATCAAGCTGCAGACAGACAAAAGTTAAGGGATGATTTCAAAACATTGATGTAAACCACTACATGAAACTGATATATCCTTTTACTAGGGGCGACTATCTGGTACAATTCTACTATTGTGATAGTGTAACAATAGCTGTAAACATATTACAATAATATTGTGATAGTGTAACAATAGCTGCAAACCTATTACAATACTATTGTGATAGTGTAACAATAGCTGTAAACCTATTACAATACTATTGCGATAGTTTCATGACTAAAATGATGGTATCACGGAATAGTCAGGAAAACAGTCCCAAACCGTAGTTGACGGATGGTGCTATCACATAGCCTTAAAGGCAGTCGACTAAGAATGCCGAATCCGTGAATGATGCTGCTCTAATTAATGATTGATGATGTTACGTCAATAAATAAATAAAATCATTCACTATAGTTGAAGAAACATGTTTATTTCTATTACTACAGTGACATGAGTAGCGCTGCTGAATTTTAGTTTTGTCAACTCTCGTTAGAATAGATAGTAGTATTGCATCGTAACATTGACTACTGGAAATTACACTGCCCAGTGTGCAACTTCAATAACTTTGTATTCACCAGGTGGCGCTTCAGTTATCCTAATGCAAAACTGTTCACATGCACTCTAAGTCAGCCATGCAAAACTGTTCACATGCACTCGAAGTCAACCATGCAAAACTGTTCATATGCACTCAAAGTCAGCCATACAAAACTGTTCACATGCACTCAAAGTCAGCCATACAAAACTGTTCACATGCACTCAAAGTCAGCCATACAAAACTGTTCACATGTACTCAAAGTCAGCCATACAAAACTGTTCACATACACTCAAAGTTAGCCATACAAAACTGTTCACTGAAAGTCTGCCATGCAAAACCGTTAACGTACACTCGAAGTCAGCACACGTATAAACTTTGATCAGAAAGAAAACAATATTAAAAAAAATTACATTGAAGTACGACACCAAAACAATGATGTACCTGATCCTTGCGGAGAAGTTCGATGTAGCTGTCGATGACCATCTCGTGGGTCGTGAACTCCTGCAGCAGGGTGCCTACCCTCAGCAGCAGCTCAGCATTGCAGCTGCCCAGTGCCCTGCAACAATAAACACAGGCTAAATATAGGGCCCTGACAGAGTGGGGTCAATATAGAGCCATGATAAAACACAGAGTGGGGTAAATATAGAGCCATGATAAAACACAGATTGGGGTCAATATGTAGCTAAATATAGGGCCCTGATAAAACATAGACTGGGATAAATATAATGCTAGGATAACTAATGGGACTTGAAGCACTCAGGGTAATAACAGTGCTTTAAACACATAACTGGGGTAAATACACACTTACAATAACACATTTTGGGATATACATGAAACAAAACATGAACCACACAACATGGGGCAACAACATGTTTATAATATCCGGTGTAACACATTTTGAGAAAACCACTGGTCTGATATTCTTGATTTTAGTTAGTTAGTTAGTTAACCCCAAAACCATGACTTTTGTTTTGTTTTAAATGCGTGTTAACTGGACATGGATACTGACTGTTCATATTGCTTGAGAGTTCCTTGTAAGACAGACAACTCATAGATGAAGTTCTTCACGAAGACGTAGGTCGTCCCATTGTGATTTGAGAACACATGTTCCCTCTGGAGTGCATCCGGAACATCAAACTGCAACGCAAAAGGTACTAGACAAACGTCGGAACTAGAGCTTTCTCAGTTGCTGCACTGACTCTGTGGAACTCACTCCTTATTAGTGTTAAGTCGGCATTATCTAAAAACCCACCTGTTTAAACTCGCTTATCCTCTATATCTACTCAGTGTACCAATCCAACTGTTTACAACTGGAACTGGTTATCGATTAGGAACTGCTTAACCCCTTTTATTTTGGTGCGCTGTCGAGCTTGGGTCTCCTGGGGATTTTAGTGCAATAGAAGTGTTTTGCATTGTGCTGTGTAGAGTATACTGATTACATCAAACTCAACTACAATACAATGTACACAATAAAGGGTTGAAATCCTCATGAACATGTCAAACCAAAAAGTTTAGCAATCTTAACAATCGGTGTAAAGTTTATTGTTTCTTTGATAACACCAAACATGATGGGTATAATGTTTTATTTCAGAATGTAGTCCAGGAATGTCATCACACTGAGAGAGTAACTTGTTACTGGGCAGACACGGCGCTCACGGTGAACCCTGCTGTCAGCAACCGATACCATGATGGTTGATGCTCAAAATTGTCAGGAAATAATCACGTTTTGACTCGCTTTACAAAAACGATCTATACGTGGGAAAAAAAACAGCAAAATTGTGATGGCACAATTTGTCTCCTTGCTCAGGATTTGTACGTGATCGGTCAATAATCAGTTAAATGAAAACCAAACGCTGGCAGGGCGGACATGTTTGGTAGCTACACCCGGTGTGAGATAAGAAGTGGATCTGGGTGAAGTGAAATATGGTATGATATTTGGACCAAAATTTATTTACATCAGAAAAATCAATAAAAAATTTAAGGCTAAAAACCAAACGGCCTACAAGGTGTCCTGAGGTCTTAGTTTACTGCGGTTACATTTGGCTTTACAATCCTTCACTATGTAAATGTTACTTGGACTTAGAGGGGATGGCGGGTACTTCCTTCACAGGGGGTCCAAATATCACAGTGATATTTGCATTTGTTGGTCCAAATTTCATATGCTGTATGTCCAAATATCAGGGGGTTCGTATTACATATTACACCAATGAGCTAAAAGAAGGTAGAATTAGGTATTGAAGAAATAAATTGTACCTTGTCTCTGATTTGACTGATGAGTAGGTCTGTCTTTGCCACAAGTCTTGGGATGAGGAGAAGGACCAACACTCCATCACGGTCCCCTAAATAGAGACAAGTACTTTATCATGGTCCCCTAAACAGACACAAGTACTTTATCACGGTCCCCTAAACATACACAAGTACTTCATCACAGTCCCCTAAACAGACACAAGTACTCCATCACAATCCCCTAAACAGACACGAGTACTCCATCACAGTCCCCTAAACAGATACAAGTACTCCATCACAGTCCCCTAAACAGACACAAGTACTCCATCACAATCCCCTAAACAGACACGAGTACTCCATCACAGTTCCCTAAACAGACACAAACTCCATCACAGTCCCCTAAACAGATACAAGTACTCCATCACAGTCCCCTAAACAGATACAAGTACTCCATCACAGTTCCCTAAACAGATACAAGTACTCCGTCATGGTCCCCTAAACAGACACATGTACTCCATCACATTCCCCTAAACAGATACAAGTACTCCATCACAGTCCCCTGAACAGATACAAGTACTCCATCACAGTCCCCTAAACAGATACAAGTACTCCGTCATGGTCCCCTAAACAGACACATGTACTCCATCACATTCCCCTAAACAGATACAAGTACTCCATCACAGTCCCCTGAACAGATACAAGTACTCCATCACAGTCCCCTAAACAGATACAAGTACTCCGTCATGGTCCCCTAAACAGACACATGTACTCCATCACATTCCCCTAAACAGATACAAGTACTCCATCACAGTCCCCTGAACAGATACAAGTACTCCATCACAGTCCCCTAAACAGATACAAGTACTCCATCACAGTCTCCTAAACAGACACAAGTACTCCATCACAGTCCCCTAAACAGACACAAGTACTCCATCACAGTTCCCTAAACAGACACAAGTACTCCATCACAGTTCCCTAAACAGACACAAATACTCCATCACAGATCCCTAAACAGACACAAGTACTTCATCGCAGTCCCCTAAACAGATACAAGTACTCCATCACAGTCCCCTAAACAGACACAAGTACTCCATCACAGTCCCCTAAACAGATACAAGTACTCCATCACATTCCCCTAAACAGATACAAGTACTCCTTTACAGTTCCCTAAACAGACACAAGTACTCCATCACGGTGCCCTAAACAGATACAAGTACTCCATCACTGTCCCCTAAGCAGACACAAGTACTCCATTACGGTCCCTTACACAGATACAAGTACTCCATCACTGTCCCCTAAACAGACACAAGTACTCCATCACGGTGCCCTAAACAGATACAAGTACGCCATTACGTTCCCCTAACCAGACACAAGTACTCCATTACGGTGCCTTACACAGATACAAGTACTCCATCACTGTCCCCTAAGCAGACACAGATACTTCATCACGGTGCCCTAAACAGATACAAGTACTCCATCACTGTCCCCTAAGCAGACACAAGTACTCCATTACGGTCCCTTACACAGATACAAGTACTCCATCACTGTCCCCTAAACAGACACAAGTACTCCATCACGGTGCCCTAAACAGATACAAGTATGCCATTACGTTCCCCTAACCAGACACAAGTACTCCATTACGGTGCCTTACACAGATACAAGTACTTCATCACGGTCCCCTAAGCAGACACAGATACTTCATCACGGTCCCCTAAGCAGACACAAGTACTCAATCACGGTCCTATTGTAAAGACTGATTAGTCAGTCTTTAATTGCAATAAAGCTGTTGTAAAACTAGCATCTTTTAATTCATCACCAAGAAGTGCATTTTCAAAAATATTAAGAGGTATAAGTTGACAATGGTAACACATTTCATATGGATTCTTAACCAAACAATATGTTATTAATACTAATCTATTCAGTGTTACAATGTACCGTATAACACTTGCTCAGCTAACCAACGAAATCACACTTTACCATGTATGCGGAGACATGGGAGAAACCTACCTCCTCTACATATTGAACATATAATTTTCTCAGGCTATTCGTTTTCATGTTGAAACATTTCTTAGTACTGACGAAGCTGTCGTGAGAAGATGTCGAAAACTTATACTGAGGCAAAATCCTATTAGATATGTTTTAACAACCTATGTTTTAAAAACCTATTTTCTAACAACCTACCTCCCCGTCTGGAGTAGGAGTCGGGCATGAAGGAGGTGAGGTATGAGATGTGCTGGTTCGCCTGCTGCACGTCCAACTTCCTCAGTTCCATGTCAATCGCCTGTCAAACACGTTACGTGTCACTTACACGTCACCTGTCACAACTGTGTGATAATGTGTCCACTGTCACTATTGAATCATGTGTCACAGTTCTGTCTCAAGAAAATTCTCGGTCATATATAATTGTGCTATATAATAAATAATGTCTACTTTGTACTTATATTTCTACACTTTGGAAATATGTAGAACATTTTTAGTGTAAAAGTATTCCATTTGTAACTTAATATCTATAATTTTTGATATAATTGTGATCTCACTCAAATTTTATTAATACATTTAAAATGTTAATAATAATAAGTCATCGTCTGCTCAAATTTGTTGATTACATTTTGGGGTTCAATTATAATTACCGATGTTATTACAAAAGTACAGCTATCAGTACAGTTATTAAAGACCATTGCTCCGGTAATCTGAAACATAAGACTTCTGTACTTACCAATTATCTACAATTTGTTCATCATCATTAATTAATTATTCTTACACAAACATCTGTCTACTGCATCCTTAAACATAATCGTACTGCTAGCATGCAGTCAGCAGAAATCAAACAAGAGAAATGGCTAGTGACCAGACCTTTGTATAAGCTTTCACTTCAGCAAACTTGGTCTTGAAGTCTACCATCTGAATGGCAGGCAGGTCAGGCTTGGTCGTTCCTGCCGATGCCTGCTTGCTGCGAAGTTCATTGTTCTGTTCCTGAACAAATGTTTAATGTTTGTTAATTTATATAGCACCAAATTTATACATTTGATGCTGTACATAATAAACAGATAACAATATTACATAAGATATTATGACGATAGGATAATACATATATATATATAATCTAGACAATTGTATCATATATGGTGCTATACACAAATAAAATAAAAGATATGATTATGATATAATAAAACAATTAATTAAAAAAGAACGGAACTATATACAATAACTTAATTGTATGCTATATTAAAATAGTGAGTTTTTAATTTACTCTTTAAAACTTTGACATCGCTAATTCTCCATAGACCTTTGACAACAGTCAACAACATAGGTGTCACACTGAATTATACATGTGTAGTATATGTCTCGTAATAACTGATTACATGCCACAGTGCTAAAACTGTTGAAAGGAGTCAAGTCAAAGAACATCTTAATGTCTATTGTTGCTACCATAATTTTCCATTTCCAAAAAATACATATTATACACGAAAAATTATGGTACATCCAGTATTACTAATCAATCTAGATTTCAAGTTCACGAGGTTGGAAATGTAAAATATAACTAACAAAATGCTTACTTAAATAAATTTTCGACATCCAGCCAAGTGACCTATTCCTTGCCTGTATGTTTTTGAAGCACGGTTACAAACGACCAAAGATTTATCACTGTTTGAAGTAATGTTGTTTGCAGGAAGACATTCGATTTAAAACATCAATACCAACAAATGCCACACCATAACTGGATGAGTGCAACATCACGATTTTGACATGTTTTACAGTCAGTCAATATTTAAAAAAATTTCTGTATAACTGACCAATTTGTTTTAATAAAACGGTTGAAAAATTTACAAATTACTTCGACACACGACCACTTACTGAGCCATCTACAGCACCGAGTCCTGACACATACGGGTTTACCCCCAGTCTGACATATTTACCCCTAGGGTGACAGATTTACTCCAGTCTGACGGATTTACCCCCAGTCTGACAAATTTACCCCCATTCTGGCAGACTGACCCCACTCTGATAGATTTACCCCCATTCTGGCACATTGACCCCACTCTGATGGATTTACCCAAGTCTGACGGATGTACCCCTGGTCTGATGGATTGGACACATTTACCCCACCTGATATAATTACCCCCAGTCTGATGTATTTAACCTCAGTCTTGCCTATTTATCCCCCAGTCTCATGTATTTACCCCCGGTCTGACGTATTTACCCCTAGTCTTCCACCTACCTGCATCTGCCCCACCAGTTGCCTGAACTTGCTGATGGTCGTGTCATAGTCCACTATGGTTTCCTGCATGGCGTCCAGTTTGCTGGTCAAGTCTCCGGCGTGGGCCCGAGCCATGTCCAACTCCTCACGTAACTCAAGTTCCGTTTCTCGACTCGACTCTTGCAGCTCATCATTCAACTCACACAGTGCCTCCTGCAGCAAAACCATGCACCAGGGCTGCCTTGAAATCAATTTAATTTCAATTCAAAGTGTTGACAAAAATCTGTAACAACTGTAACAACTGTACGCAGCTATGAAATCCTATTGTTCTGAATTATGTAATCTATGTCAAACGTCCACATATGTTCCTTCATAATATCTCCACCCCCTTGGGGGTATTTCAAATTTCTTCAATGTAAAAACCATCCCGAAGGGACCTTGAGCATGTCTACAAAATTTCAGCACCGTACATGCAAAACTGATGGATATATGAGGGAACATACAGACAGACATAAACTATTTTATAGTATAGAAACAATATAGTAGCTTTATTTTATGAGGGAACATACAGACAGACACAAACTATTTTATAGTATAGAAACAATATAGTAGTTTTATTTTATGAGGGAACATACAGACAGACACAAACTATTTTATAGTATAGAAATAATATAGTACTTTTATTTTATGAGGGAACATACAGACAGACATAAACTATTTTATAGTATAGAAACAATATAGTAGCTTTATTTTATGAGGGAACATACAGACAGACACAAACTATTTTATAGTATAGAAACAATATAGTAGTTTTATTTTATGAGGGAACATACAGACAGACATAAACTATTTTATAGTATAGAAACAATGTAGTAGCTTTATTTTATGAGGGAACATACAGACAGACACAAACTATTTTATAGTATAGAAACAATATAGTAGCTTTATTTTATGAGGGAACATACAGACAGACATAAACTATTTTATAGTATAGAAACAATATAGTAGCTTTATTTTATGAGGGAACATACAGACAGACATAAACTATTTTATAGTATAGAAACAATATAGTAGCTTTATTTTATGAGGGAACATACAGACAGACACAAACTATTTTATAGTATAGAAACAATGTAGTAGCTTTATTTTATGAGGGAACATACAGACAGACATAAACTATTTTATAGTATAGAAACAATGTAGTAGCTTTATTTTATGAGGGAACATACAGACAGACACAAACTATTTTATAGTATAGAAACAATATAGTAGTTTTATTTTATGAGGGAACATACAGACAGACATAAACTATTTTATAGTATAGAAACAATATAGTAGCTTTATTTTATGAGGGAACATACAGACAGACACAAACTATTTTATAGTATAGAAACAATATAGTAGCTTTATTTTATGAGGGAACATACAGACAGACATAAACTATTTTATAGTATAGAAACAATGTAGTAGCTTTGTTTCATTAAAATAAAATCTATTCAACTCATTTCACCGTATATTGCATACTTCAATTTCAATTAAATTCAGAATTGACCCTACGTATGCCATACATTTAAACCCAAGCATGAACTTTAAAATAAATCACTATCACTTTTCAGCCATTTTTTTGCTAACTGGCCAAGATCAAAACACCTACTGCCATATATTTACAGACAATCACTGACCAGATCTGACTTTTCCTCCTCGAGCTGCTGAAGATGTTCCTCTTCTTCCAACATCTTCTCGGTCAACTGTTCGACCATCTCGGCTGCTCCCTGCGCAGCATCCACCTGGAGGCAATCATGACAAACAGACACCTCAAAGTATCGCTCATATTGCTTGGTAAACATAGCAATATAAAATATTGAAATTCTTCAATGTTATATTAAAGATTTTACAGTGTTTATTATAACACTAAGCTTCAACTTCTGGACTTTGTTCAAAAATAATATTTTGCAGCTTACATTCAAACTGTGAATTCTTTGTAAATATCTAGATATAGTTCATATATTATTGAGTTATTTTGAACCAATCAAAACCTTTACTTCGACCTCTGGCAGACGTCACATATAAATATTCGAAGATGTGATTTCAGCCCACACTGTAATTAATTGGCAAATGCTGTATGTATATGTAATTACCTGTTCCATAATTTCCATCACTTCCTCCTCTCACCTGCTCTTTCAGTTCAACCACTTCCTCCTCTCACATGCTCTTTCAGTTCAATCACTTCCTCCTCTCACCTGCTCTTTCAGTTCAATCACTTCCTCCTCTCACATGCTCTTTCAGTTCAATCACTTCCTCCTCTCACATGCTCTTTCAGTTCAATCACTTCCTCCTCTCACCTGCTCTTTCAGTTCAATCACTTCCTCCTCTCACCTGCTCTTTCAGTTCAATCACTTCCTCCTCCAGCTGTTGTAGGTTGGATGACAACTTCTCCTTCTCCTTGCCGAGAGACGTTGACTCAGCCTTGTGGATGTCCAATTGCTTCTGTAGCCTCTGGTTCTCGCCCTTCTCATGGTTCGACAAGTCTCGCAGCCTGTCATGGGGCAAACACATGGACGTGGTAAGGAAAAATATTTATCTGGGTAAATGTTACTGATAATGCATTGTCTACGGTGATATGTGCTGTCCAGCATGGTATGACGCCCAAGGCAATAAACCCCAGTGCCACATTGTTATAAATAAACATCTTATAATGCGTACATTACCGTTTTATTGCATTCAATGTATTGAAATCTTAGCTATGAACCCATATAATAAATATCGAACGATAATGTGTTTTATGCACTTGTTGCTTCAGAATGGCTCGCAAGTCTGCACAATGGAGAACGACAACTAATATTGAATTTTACATCAAATAAACTGTTTTGCTGATATACGCAAGATGCAATCAAATATATATATATATATATATATATATATATATATATATATATATATATATATATATATATATATATATTATGAGTTCACTGTATTGTTGGTTAATGATAAATATTCTGTGCGTTTGTCATTTGAAACATCAAAGAGAACAAGATTTGCCAAATTCGTCAAGCAGTGCCATAGTGACACATGGTTGGTAGAGAGAGACCTAGTACAAATCCACATTTGTAGGGTCGGTTCACCGTGGGTGGTAACAATATCATCTTCACTGGTCAATGAGGTATACATGTTCAATAAACACCAACTTACTTCTCTTGGAAGATTTCAGCCATGTCACAATTACTGCACAAAAAACTACTTGTTCACATATATTTCTAAAACCGTCTATATCCAGGTACTAAACTGGTGCAAGGTGCACTGAACAAGACCAAGCTTTGAAACGGCAGCAGGAGGATTTTAATCCTGGTTCTCTCGAGTCAGTCTGACTTTCCACCCACTGCCTAGTGACTTAGTGACTCACTTGACAAGAGCCTCCTTCAGTCGTTCGTTCTGTTGCTCCAGTTGCTTCACCTTGTAGTTGGATGCCACTCCGTCAGAGCCTGGACAACAGTGTCATCATTCCATGTCATCACACTGTCATCATTTCATGTCATCACATCAAATATTCAGTCATTTTCTATATATGTGGCCCTTATTATTACAACTTCATGTTTCATTATTACTACATTTTAACTATCTCGAAACGTTCATTCCATCATACTGCATCGCTTTAGGTAAAAAGGGCAGATATTCTTATTATATATTGCATTTTAGGGCACTTTTGTAGTCCAAATAGTGCTGCAAAATGCACCAGCCTTCGAAGTTACCGTGCATCTCTGGCCAATAACAGTGCACGTTGGTGTATTTGGCAGCACTATTATAACTACAAAGGTGCCCTAAAATGTAATATCTGCCCTTTGTGTACCTAAAGATGGATAAAACAAGGTAGGAAATAAACATAGAACTGTAATAATAAGGACCACATATGTGCAAGATTATCAAATATTCTCCTTTACCTCGTCTCGTGATCATCCAGTGTATTAAATCCCGGAGCAGAGCTGACAAAGGTGAAGGCTAGGGAAACATAAACATCACAAACAAGTCATATTTTTTGCTGATTCAAACCCCCAAATTATAATAAGATTTCTGACACAAACACCATATTGGGGACCTCAGCCCAAGGACATACATTTAGGGGGAATGAGCTGAGAAATTTTGGGAACCACTGACCTAAATAATAGTGCACCACATTTATTTTGACCAATTTAACCTACATTTTACTCCCCTACTTGACCCTCGTAGTACCACCACAGTGACCTACTTGACCTAGATATCACCCACACAGTGACCTACTTGACCTAGATATCCCTCTCATTGTGACCTACTTGACCTAGATACAACTCCCAATGTGACCTACTTGACCTACATACCATTCTTGTTGTGACTTATGTTTGACCTAGATACCACTCACATTGTGACCTACTTGACCTGGACACTACTTTCACTGTGAACTACTTGACCTAGACACCACTCCCACTGTGACCTACTTGATCTAGATACCACTCTCACTGTGACCTACTTGACCTAGATACCACTCCCACTGTGACCTACTTGACCTAGATACCACTCCCACTGTGACCTACTTGACCTAGATACCACTCCCACTGTGACCTACCTGACCTAGACACCACTCCCACTGTGACCTACTTGACCTAGATATCACTCCCACTGTGACCTACTTGACCTAGATACGCTCCCACTGTGACCTACTTGCTGCCTCGCTGAGTTCCTCCTTCATGATTTGCAGGTCAAGGGTCACTTCCTCCAGCTTCTCCTTCAGGGAATCCACTTCCAGCTGGAGACTTTCGTTCTGAAACCAAGCACCATGACATCATGAGATGGTCGTGTCTGCAGAACGGCAGGCGACTGACTGAATTCAACTGCAGAAAGACCAATTACAGACGTGTTTATTTTTCAAATATTCTTCCAATTCTTCTGCTTATATGAGGCCCGCCAGCCTTTGTTGCGCACTTACCCCCGTCTTACTCTCATAGCCAATAGTGGCTCCATACAACGTATCATCCAACAAGAACGAGCGACTGAATTCAACTGCGGAGACACAAAAACACTGGAATGAACTGCAGTGAGTTGGAAGTCTCAGAGAATCAATGATAGTCAATGTGCCTCGAAGCAACAGCTGCCGCACTGGTGAATGTCAACTGACGGAGACAACAACAGTGACAGATGGCAGTCAGCAACTGGATTCAGTGATTTATTAGTTGTAGTGAAATATTGTTTTATTACACATAACAATAATCACATACTTTATTTATACACTCATATTTACCAAGACCCTGTTCAGGAGTGTTTACATATTATTATAAGACTAAAAATTACTTAACTAAGCAAAACTAAACTAGATATTATCAATACCCATATGCTTGTATAATGGGCTGTAAGTGTATTTCTAAGCAAAATTAAATATTAAAATGAATACAAAACATGTTTATATGTTTATATTGTGAGCTAGTTACATGATGTGGAGTTACCATCTAAGACATTGAATGTTTCTGTTGTAGAAAGGTGTAAATTTGGCTGTGTATGTTAAAACATTGGCAGATCTTTTACATGTTAGACATAAATTTAAATATCATCTATGAACGATGCTTCTGGCCTTCAAATTTGGAAAACGGTGAAGAGCGATAAACAGTCGTCCTCAATAATGCTGAGGAGAGCAATTTGCTCTCCATATGATTATAACACTAAAATGTGTTTAGCGCACACTGGACTGGGCGAAAATAGGAACTGTTCTTTAATCACTCCAAAGTGAAGCCTTCAAAGTTCACTTTCACATTCAAGTATCACATTAATCAAAATGTCTTGACATATTATGTTGGCAACCAGATTGTCTGCGTCCTTAGTATCACCAGTATGAAGTAAATTGGCATAATATCGTTCAAACACTGTCAACCTTACTATGATCATTGTGCCTTCGTCTGCCATCTTTGTTTTAAAATAGCAAGGGGTGTTCTCTGTCAACGTGTATAAACCAATGAATGGCACTGATTTCGTGTACCCTGGTATTCCACAATGACGACAAGACACTGACGTCATTAAATATGAATCATCCAATATGCATCTATGTTACAAATGCCAGGGGTTTCCCTGGCATGTGCAGACGTTTTTCGCCAGATTCTGGGAGGGCGAAAATAAACGCTAGCAAAATAAAAATTAGGTGCGCACTCCTCTAAATTCAAGGCCCGATGCCTGCATTTGTACGGTGATGACGAATACAATGCCTGTGACAAAGACGACATTTACCTTCTCCTCAGCCATTTCCTTGTCAAGCGTTGCCAACTCGACCGTCTCTGCGAAGTCTGCCATCTCGTCCTTGTAGTTCTCAAAGGCTTCCTGGATGTCCTTCGCTTCCTACAAAATTTAAATATTGTCATTATGCTAATACAATATGCGCACACAGTGGACTCTGCTATATGAACCCTCCGATGTACGGAATAACCTCTTATTTGACACAAGCTGGAGAAGAACTAAGAGGAGCTCCTGGCCTTCCGCTTAGTTTTTCTAAAAATTGTATCTCATGATCTTGGTCATGTGACATGCCTGTAGCGACACCAGTCCACCGATGATGGCGGAGCCATTCAGTAAAAAATATTTGTTACTACTTCCCTCAACTGTCAGTCCAGTGCATTAGCCACTGTGTTACTGCTTCCCTCAACTGTCAGTCCAGTGCATTAGCCACTGTGTTACTGGTCCCCTCGACTGTCAGTCCAGTGCATTAGCCACTGTGTTACTGGTCCCCTCGACTGTCAGTCCAGTGCATTAAGCACTGTGTTACTGCTTCCCTCGACTGTCAGTCCAGTGCATTAGCCACTGTGTTACTGGTCCCCTCAACTGTCAGTCCAGTGTATTAGCCACTGTGTTACTGGTCCCCTCAACTGTCAGTCCAGTGCATTAGCCACTGTGTTACTGGTTCCCTCAACTGTCAGTCCAGTGTATTAGCCACTGTGTTACTGGTCCCCTCGACTGTCAGTCCAGTGCATTAGCCACTGTGTTACTGGTCCCCTCGACTGTCAGTCCAGTGCATTAGCCACTGTGTTACTGGTCCCCTCGACTGTCAGTCCAGTGCATTAGCCACTGTGTTACTGGTCCCCTCGACTGTCAGTCCAGTGCATTAGCCACTGTGTTACTGGTCCCCTCGACTGTCAGTCCAGTGCATTAGCCACTGTGTTACTGGTCCCCTCGACTGTCAGTCCAGTGCACTAGCCACTGTGTCACTGGTCCCCTCGACTGTCAGTCCAGGGCACTAGCCACTGTGTCACTGGTCCCCTCGACTGTCAGTCCAGTGCACTAGCCACCGTGTTACTGATCCCCTCGACTGTCAGTCCAGTGCACTTGCTACTGTGTTACTGATCCCCTTGACTGTCAGTCCAGTGCACTAGCCACTGTGTTACTGGTCCCTGCACTGACAAGAATTCTTGCAGCAAAATTTCTTGCGCAGCTCCAACTTGCAAGGACATGGAACCAACTGCTAGTCACAGTGTGCCAGAGCACGAGTGTTGGACAGTTAAAATTGGCTCTCAAGACGCATCTCTTTCAAAACTATTTTAGGATTAGTTAAAATCGTGTTAATTAATTTTTACTATTTACATAGACAAGACATTTGACTGTATTTTACTTATAATAATTGCAGATTTTTGCACACAAGCATATATAAATGCGTATGATTCTATGGTATAATGTATACGCCATTGTACAGCGCCACAGAACAATTATGTGGATGGGGCGTTGTATAAAAAATTATTATTATTATGACACTGACCTTCTTAGAAGCCTGCAGCTGTCTCTGTAAGTCCACCTGTGTCTCCTGCATCTTGGACTTGTACTCTTGCAACTACGACAAGAACATGTTGGACTTGTACTCTTGCAACTACGACAAGAACATGTTGGACTTGTACTTTTGCAACTATGACATGAACATGTTGGACCTGATCTCTTGCAACTACAACATGCACATCTTGGACCCGTGACAACGACAATGACTTTTATTTCCCTACGACCCCTTGCGGAGTATGAGAGAAGTTTCTCTCTACAGTACATTTTAGTAGAACATCTGATTACAATACATAGGACATATATTGTATAAAACATATTTACAGTATGTAAATCATCTAGTTACAGTGCATAATACATCTAGTGTCATTATTGGATAAAGTATTTTCTATATAATCAGTACATGCAATTTAGGTAATGTAAAATAAAATAAACTATGTATATATTGCACAATTTGAACTAAAGTAAGTAATAATATGAACAGTAAATAAGCTATGAGCTACAATTTTACTTCTACGCAATTCACTGTTTTAATAAGGCAGTTTGTTAATTAGACAAACTTTGTCATGATTATTTTAATAAATCTGGACAGATCTGTCAGCTGTTTCAAATTATGTATGTTGAACAGCTGGTTCATTTTCAGAGTATTAGGTCTGATTCTGAAGTATCTTTTTATGTATTTCGATCTTTCTTCCATTAGAGATGGACATACAAGTACATAATGATATTCGTCACCTTGGTCCCCAGTGTTGCATAAGTGACATAGCCTCTGGGCATTTCCAGGGAGATAACGACCAACAGAAATAGGTAATTTATGATTTCCACAGCGAAATTTACATGAATTAATTCTGTCAGTTGGGCTCAAATATGTTAAATACTTCTCGAAACCTACTTCATTTTTGAATATTCTGTAATTTGAACATAGCCTATTTGCATGAATTTCACTGTGCCATGTTTGTATGTTAATATCTTTCATCTTGAGTTCCAAGTTATGCTTCAACCATTTTATATTTACTATACTATGATCATGCCACATGTTAGTTAGTCCACATCCATCAATGATACTCTTAATTTTTATAATCAATTTTGATTTTGAATCACCTGTGTCATGGAGACTTTTCATAAGCCTGAACATAACATTAGATAGCTTGCTTTGTTTGCCGTCAATTATATGTATCCAAAAGTTTATCATTCTCTTTTCTATAACTGCTGTCACATTTTGTCTGCCAACTTCTCCATATACCATACAATTTGCTGTGCTCCTATTTAGTTTTAGTAGACTTTTCAGTGCTCTTGCAACTACAACATGAACATCTTCGAATTATACTTTTGCAACTACAACATGAACAACTCGGACTTGCTTTCTTGCAACTACAACATATATTTTACTTGTACTCTTGCAACTACAACATACACAACTTGGACTTGTTCTCTTGCAACAACAACATGAACTGACATCTTGTACAATCTCAGTCTCTCACAGATTGGCTAGTCACTGAGCTGCAGTAAGGTTTTAAAAAAATCCTACAATTTTGTTTGAAAGAAAATCAATAAACTCACCATCATTTGGTGCCCAAATTAACTGAATTCTTCATACAAACGGGATCTATCTACATTACTCACACATATCTCACCTGTTGTATTTGTATTTTCAGTTTTTGTAATTCCTTCAGTTTGATCTTGTCTTCTGCACGTTTGACCTTGAGTGTTTCTAACTTCTCCTCCATGTCCTTCAGCTCTGCCCGTAGGTTCGTGATCTCCTGCATTTGCTGCAGAGACTCCATCTTGTCTGTGATGGATGCCGACATGGCACTGATGTCAGCAACAGTCGTCTGCAGGCAATCATGGCATCATGTTTTAGCCTATCTAGGTCAGAATACAGTTAGACTGCTGGAAGTGTTTCACATGACTGAAGTCCCCATTTAATTAGATTTAATTTGCCAAGAAGTAACCGTATTCAACCAGCAAGGTTGGAATGTTGGACCTTTGGCAGAAAGATGTTGCAGTATGAAGTGGATTTTAAGATCCGTAGGTATTTTGGTGGTGACATTCCCAAAATGCTGAGTGGCGTATTAATATTCTGCGAAAGCTGCTGATTTTTAGGGTCAGAGCATCTATGACATAATTAAAACATCTGGAGATATGCATTGAATGGTGAATGACTGAAATTTCTGTCATTTGCTAACACAATATTTTACATCCCCGATACTCAGAACACATACAACTAAAAGTTGAAACTTGTATGTGAACTTGGTAAGTAAAAAAATGGTATGGTATACAACACCAGGCAACTCGTTCTTTAAAACTCCATCTACAACTGAACTAGCCTATCGCCAATCTGGTTCGTTGATGTCCTAATATGTAGTGTGTGAATAGTTGCAATATCCAGTCGGTTTAATAAAAAAGTGCGTATTTTTTTAAATCATCGAAAGAATTTAGATCTGGTAAGGCTCAAAATAGGGGATATCCGAAACGGTAAACACTTTATGGGGTCAAGGCGTGATTTCCATCCTCTCGCCGATCACATGACAAAGTTATGAAATCTCACCATGGGCGAAATTTGTGCGTTTTCAGCGGTTCCATTTTCTTGTCAATAAATGCTGGATCAAGCATTAAATAATTTAATAGTTTATCTCATGTTTACACAGAAACAATATACAAAAGTTGCACAAACAAGCTAGCATGTAGTGGAAACTAGGTAGGTTTGAATTTTCACAAAGTGAATTTGAAATGAGACAAGCAAAAAAATCGAATTGATGAGGGACCTTTAAAACTGTCACTTATGGTGACCATTGTTTTAGATGCCATGCAGCCACACTACATGCCAGAGAACATTAAAAGACACGACTTTCCGCATATTTACGAAACAGTTATAAAGACACACCTTTTTTAATTACGTACAAGGGATAACATGCGGCACTTTCCAGGTGTCTTTCATGACCTTTGATACATCCATAATTATAATGTTTTTTTAATATTTATTAATTTATAATATTTACTTTTAACCAAATACATAAATAATCTAAGCAATTTATGTGAAGTGCCCGAGAGCATTTTAAACGGATTTAGGAACTGCACAAATTCATATTATTATTTTATAAGCAGCTACACTGGCTATAGATCCATAAATGATTTAAATGTTTGGGATATCAACCAGGGAATGATGTAGATAGAAACCACATGCGAGGTGAGGGCAAAAAGGCAAACATTTTATGACCCAACTTTACCTTTTTCTCTTCTGCTGGGGGTGCTTTGGCAGTGTCCTTCACCTTTGTTGCTGCAGCAGGTGGGGTTTGTTTTGGCGTTGCTGAAGGTGGGGTGTCTTGGGGCGGTGCGGCCTCACTGCCCTTTGGCGTACTTCTCCCTGAACTTCCCCCATCAGATTCACCATCTGCCCAAATGGAAAGTTCTTCCTAATAAGGGGTTTGTAGAGCACTATGGGGTGAGGGAGAATATTTAAATATTTAAAATAAAAGCATCTATAATAATAATAAATGTTTATTTCAGGCATGCAAAAAAGTCTGGTATACATAAAATACAAGTAAAAATATATATATTTATATATAAATATACTCACATGTTGAGCATTAAAGGTACACGTAAAAATAAAACAAATAAATATACAGACATGTCACGTATTAAAAACATGTACAACATAAAAATACATGACTATACACATGATGCATGTACATGTAAAAAAGTTAAAATAAAATATATGGTCATGAATTACAATAACATGAAGAACTATGAGCAGTGAAAACAAGTGGAACGTAGACCAGTAGAAGCAGCAGTGAATAACTGTGAGCAGGGAAAATTAAAACGTTTGTTTCTAGACAAATGGAAAGGCGAATTTCCGCGGGCACAACACAAGGCAGACACACGATGATTCATGATAGACATTACAGAGAAAGTGTGACTAAAAAGCTGTGGTTGTGTTAATGGTGCACGCATGCATGTGCTCCCTCAATAAGCAGGTGCTAAGTGCATAGACAAATACATACAGGGTAGTTCGTCATCAGCCACAGTCTTGCTGGTAATTCAACACATCAGAGTATTCAGAGTCAGCTGGTTAAAAATTCCACCCTCAACTGATTTAGCCCATCTTGAATCTGGTTCGTTGATGTCCAAACATGTTGTGAGTGAATAGTCTAAGTAATATCCGCAGTCAATTTAATAAAAAAGTGCATACTTTTGATCAAATCGCTGAAAGAATTGACTATAGATCTAGTAACATGTAAAGTCAGTATGCAGTTCAACCTATTGAACTTGTCGGTCAGGTATTTTTCGTGAGAGCAAGGTGAGTCAATAACATAAACAGTGATACACGAGACTGCACCAAGCACAAAGTCTGTGAGTTTTCCATTTTCACTTCAATTGGCCAAACATCAAATAATGTAAATTTTATTTTGAAGATTTCACCAAAACTACATAAAAAAGTTGCACAAACGAACTAGCATGTTGTAGTGGATATTGAGGTTTGATTTTTCAAAAAATGAATTTGAAATGAGACGAGTAAAAAATCTACTTGGGGAGGGATCTTTAAGAATGTTGTATAACTGGGTATATAATCTCACAGCCCTCTACCTAAAATTCCTTAATTAACTATGCCTTACTGTGTATTAAACAGTGAAGACAAGAGTTCTACTCTGACGTGTCAAATTAATAGCAAACTAGAAACTAACTATGATATATACATACAGAAATACAAAGTCAGGCTACATATGGATACCAGGAAGTTACATGTAAGGAGTTGGGTTTACTATAAGAATCTACCAAAGTTGTAATGTGACTGCAAAATCACGCTTGCAGTTTCTTGATGACTACGTGAGTGGTGTGTGTGTGTGTGTGTCTGTGCATTTATGCGTGTACATGTCTGCACTATGCATGTATTTGTTTAACTGATTTTATTTGATAAAAGTACCAATTAACTGCTACTTTAATTACTTTTATGAATTTAACAAGACATGCACATATGGTAAAAAAATAAATAAAAGGTAATTTAAAACATGTTTGAGTGTTAGACTAGTGCTTTTAACATCGTTTTTGAAATGTAAAATGTCAACATTTCATTTCAAGATATTTAATTTGAATACTGCAGTGATGGTGTTCTGTTAACATATTTTAACAAATCAAAACTACTGTCTTATTAAAATTAAATGTCATGAAATCAGGTTTTTATAAAAACAACACTATCATGTAATTATTCTAGTAGCCTTGTCCAGGACAAACCCAGAAGCCAAGTAAAAAAATTGCGTAATATTATCTAAATTCAAATCGAATGCTGGTTGATCTAAAGTGGACTAAAGCACTATTCTTGTTAAGAAAACAGAGAAAATAATGCCCTGATGTGGAAGAAATTACTTGTGTAAGGAGCGGCGAGAAAATAGAAATGTGGCATGTAGCCCCACCTGGTGTAGCTACAGACAGTCTTGAAAATGACGCTGCCAACATAAATAATAGAACATAATAACTCGGTTAAATGAACTGAAAACAATAAAACAACATAATAATATTATATATATATACACACACAAGATCATCAAAAGTGAGTGACATTTGCATGCATAAATAAATAAGAAACAGCAAAAATATGCATAGATATACAACACAAAAATAACACAAAATATAAAACATTTGTTAAACGTACAATGTTAAATTGTGTTGTACGATGGCTGAGATTCACAGCAAATCTAACATTGCTTTATCACAGAAATTTCTGAGAAAATGACATTAAAAGTTAGACAATTAAAGCTGCCTCTGGAATTCATTTAGCCCATCTTGAATCAGGTTCATTGTTGTTCAGATCTGTAGTGTGTGAATAGTTTAAGCAATATGCACAGTCAGTTTAATGAAATAATATTTTCTTTTGTTAAAATCATCAAGAGAATTGACTTTCATTGCTAGATTGGGTTGTGACAGAGTGTACAGCCTTATGCTGTAGTATATAGACGTGGACTACACACAGCCACCTTATGCTGTAGTATATAGATTATAGACGTGGACTACACACAGCCACCTTATGTTGTAGTATATAGACGTGGACTACACACAGCCACCTTATGTTGTAGTATATAGACGTGGACTACACACAGCCACCTTATGCTGTAGTATATAGACGTGGACTACACACAGCCACCTTATGTTGTAGTATATAGACGTGGACTACACACAGCCACCTTATGTTGTAGTATATAGACGTGGACTACACACAGCCACCTTATGCTGTAGTATATAGACGTGGACTACACACAGCCACCTTATGTTGTAGTATATAGACGTGGACTACACACAGCCACCTTATGCTGTAGTATATAGACGTGGACTACACACAGCCACCTTATGTTGCAGTATATAGACGTGGACTACACACAGCCACCTTATGTCGTAGTATATAGACGTGGACTACACACAGCCACCTTATGTTGTAGTATATAGACGTGGACTACACACAGCCACCTTATGTTGTAGTATATAGACGTGGACTACACACAGCCACCTAATGTTGTAGTATATAGACGTGGACTACACACAGCCACCTTATGTTGTACTATATAGACGTGGACTACACACAGCCACTTTTGCTATTTCGTTTGCCAAATTTCCGTTCAGCCAAACCAAAATTTATTTAGTAGCTCGTCCAATGATTTCATCAGATTAAATAACACATTTGCACAAATGAGCTACAGTGTACAAATGAGCTACAGTGTACAAATGAGCTACAGTGTACTAGCTGATGCTAAGCAGATTATTCTCTTTGTGAAATGAACCTGAAATGGGAAAGTTTTTATCGCAGAGGCAGCTTTAAGTATGGTTACTGTGAAGCATACGTATACAGTCAGCGTGAGGCAATGGTATGCTGACCACATCATGTGTTATGTTAAGGAACACGCAGGGATAGCATGCAGTATTTTACACACATATGCACAGACTGAACTATGTATTTTGTCTGAATTTATAACATCAATTGAACCTCTTTGTGCATGTTTTAGCACATAAAGTATTTGAAAGTTTGCTAAATTCAAAGAATCACATATTAGCAAAGCCTCTATTTAGAGAGTTTAGTCAGTTGTTACATTCATGTGTTATGTGGCGTTACTTATTACCCATAGTAATTTAGGGTGTTTCCATTTGAGGTATATTTCCATATAATATATTTGTTTGTTTACAAAATTTTACACACTGCAAAATTACTTCAATAGTGGCACAAAACTCTTCATCGTGGCAAAGGCCAGAAATTTTCCCATGCCCTATGTCATTCTTGTAGTCGCAACCCGTTTAAAAAGTCATCAAACAATATTTATTTTAATATCATAGAAAAACTTTTATCTTCGTCTTACCGAAATACTATACACATTGCATTCTGATTGCACTGTATTATTTATATTACACAATACAATGGTTTTAGTGTTTCTGCATTCATATACACATAGCTAACGAAACAAACAAATAAAATAAGACGATATAACATATCGGTACATTCTTTATGTCCCTTGATACATAACACTTACTCTTGCCAACAGAGGGCGGACGCAGACCAGACATTGAGAGCCGATTCTGCGCTTTCTTCTGCTGCTGTTTCGCAGCGATGTCCTCCATGCTTCCTGCCTTGCGGGACATACCGGAAGCTTTGGGAGTGGGAGTGGCCTGGGGAGGGGACTTCCCCATCTGGTGATCTCCCGTGTATATGGCCAGCTGATGGGAAAATAAACACTAGTATAAATCAACAATGAAATACTTGGGACACTTATGTGCATGCCGCTGAGTAGAACCAGTTTCAAACAATGCAGCTATATCCCAAGACATTTATCAGAATTATGTTGTGGCAATGCACCCAATTTAAAGCTGTTCTAAAGGCACTATAAAAGCTAGAAGTTTCATAAATGAAATGTAAACATAGAACTTGTTATGCTCTACGGCTGTTGTATATGCCGTGTGGGAACAGCAACTGACAACTGAATCGCTGCTATTGCTAATCATCTCAAAATAATACTACACTGTACAGTGTAGTTTGGGGAGCGGTGGTCTAATGGTTAGAGCACCCGCCTGTTAATCGAGTGGACGGTGGTTCGACGTCGTTTCGAAGCTTGGGCAATTTCGTTCACCCCACTTTGCCCGTGTCTTTCGGAAGAGACACTAAAAGCCGCTGGTCCAAACTCCTGCGTTAGCTCAAGATTGGGCTGTTTGGAGTATAACTACTTGAGACTTGAGGTAAACAACATGAAAAGCCCAATATAGGTGAGAGAATAAAAATTCATCTTCTGAAATTATTACTTATTTAGTAAAACCACGAAAACTTTTATATTATGATACAAATACACAGTATCGTTGCTGTAATGGTGTACAGAAATTTGTTTGATGATTGATGTTTCCCGCGGTCGCAGCTATATGCAGAAAACCATACAAACAGTTACAGAGCGGAATTTTACATAGTTTTAGTTGACTATATAACATAAGTTAAATTATATTTTATTCGACAATAGCAAGTATAAATAACTTGATTATCACATTGTGATATCGGTGTTATCACACACCCTTGAGGCATACTGCAGATATACATGTTATTACATCATGTACAGCAGATGTAACAAGTGACATAATACTACATTGCATTATGACATCATACCCCCTACTGCAAAATGCATGTATTCATGTCACATTAGTGACATCACATGCAAAATATTAGTAATTATTTCAAAATAAAATAAATTATATACCACTCATGTTACACTTTTCGAGTATGTAATAGTATGTAATAGTATGCGTTTTTCTTATGTACACCAAAATTATTACCTGACCTTTACCCTTTAAGTGGGAAGAACATACCTTAGAGGGGGGAGAACTGGAGGAAGTGGTGTCGTCATCGTCAACAACCACTATCTAGTAACAACAAAGCAAGCCAACACGTACATGCAGACCGGCATGACAACATCAAAAGGTAAAGACTCACCTGCCCATTGGGACTGAGACTCATGACAGATTGTCAACAAGAAGCAACAGTAACATGTGAAAGTTCATGCGAACAACGGGTGGAAAACAGGTTAGGAATAGGATTAAACTTAAAGTAAATGCCTGGGGCCAACACAGACAAAAATCTAAATTGTTATGCTACATATGCAATATTAGGCCTAACCACATAATAACATAACTATGTATTAAAATGGTGTTTCTTTATATTTGTATTCCTGCGTAGTTAAATCAAGTCAAGACTTTACGACTTCCACTAAATCATTTATGACATTATAATGTTACAAGTTTACAACTTCACACCCAGGTGAATATTGATTGACATTCGATACGAAATAACAATCGCTATTGCTTTTTGGTGGTGTTATTTGTTTGGCTCTCTAATCCCAGGCATTAACTTTAAGCATTCATAGAAAAGCTGAAAATGGAACAAACGTAATAAAAGTATACAGAATACAAAGAAACGACTGTTAAATAACGTATATGCACAAACAGCATGCAATGTGTCAGATAGTGCAGAAACTGGTAACAGAGTTTATACAATGACCTGAGTTGGTGAATGTGCTGCACAGGTCTGACCACCAGTGTGGTTAATTTAATACTCAAGTTTCTGACATTACATGTAGACCAACACAAGCCATAAATAAGACTTCACGTTAAAACAAAACAAAAGCTATGGTTTTGGGGCTATGCACCTAAGAGTTACTAAAAACTATTAATTTGCAACTACAATCAAGAATAGTGGTTTTCTCAGAGTTTGTTCTAAAAAATGGGAGATTCTAGTCAAATCTCTGTTTAACTGGGGCTGACATGTTAACCAGTACAACACATAATGCTGTGTGCTCATCACTGCTCAACAAGGTTATCCTAGCAAACCAATGACTTAATTGTAGTTGCAAATGGATATGTTTTGGTAACTCTTACAGGTGCATCGACCCAAACAAACATTTTCAGGAGGTATAAATCCATAACTAAAAAACAACTTAACTTTCTGTAACCTTCTGTATATTTTCCACATAATTATTTTTTAACTATGTGAAATATCTCAAACAAAGAAAATAAGTTAATTGCGTTTGTTACTACAATATATGACACCAGCTATTGTTGGTGCAGCAGGTTAACTCAATTCAAACAATAATTAAAATCCAACTCAACCCAAACATTCCAAAGCATCTTTCACGAAAGCACTTTCACAGAAATCTAACACCTTTCCTTAATATTGTTTCAGCTATGCTGGATACCAATCAGACTGAATGACATCAATCGAGAAAATTTTGACAAGTGGAATTGTCCATATATATATAAACAATATGTATACAAACCAATATTTAAGTACTTGCTTATTGACAACTTAATTATTTTTTAATAATAATTCTTCCTCCAGTTACTGATCGGGCTCTTGTGGAGTACTGAAGAGGACTCCACCTCTAACTTGGCTATCCGAGCCACTTAGTGTACACAGATGTGTCATATTATTTAAACGGTCTATAACCTGAATAAGATATTACTTAGTTAACACTGAAAGTGCTTCCATCAAAGAGAAATACACTCTGGGCCAATTACAAATGTAATTAATTACAGCTATCCAATAATAAATCATAATTGATTGAAGTCTTCATACTGGGTCATTGTAATTGAGCAATATCTGATTGCTAAGTGTGCATGTTGTGAATGCCAAAGATATATTTAATAACCACATATAAAACCCATTGTTTTGATGCTGGAACATTAAGCATACCTTTTAAACATTGTAACTATATGCAATTGAACAACAGCACTCTTGGGGAAAATAACTGCAATTTGTAATTAATTCAAATGCAATTGTGCCCAGGTCTGCGAAACCAAATACAAATGTTGCTCTGAACCACAACATCAGATTACATTAGCAAACGACAGTATATCATCATGCATCTGGTTATTACTTGCAACAACAACAAAACGTAACAAACAAGAGGGACCCAAAGAAGCGCCACCCCTTACCTGTGACTGGCGCACAAATATCCCATGATTTTCTTCACAGGTGAAGTATTTCTTGCCCTGCACAGAACCATTGTTCTTTCCTTTGGCGTCATCCAACACGACACCAATCCATTTACCTGTAGAATATAAATCACTACTTCTTATGCCAATAAAAGTTTTATATGACTACCTTTGTAAGTTATAAAAGTTATTACACTTAAAAATATTATCATAAAAAGTTTACATACTATTCAAGCAATTGTCAACAATTAGGAAATTAGAATATAAACTTATCTCCATTGTGCAGATCTTACATACACAAACAAGATACCTCTCTTATAAACATGTTTTATGGTTACATAATAATTACAGAGGATCTTTTTTACAACGCTAGAGATCATCAAAAGATCATCAAAAGAATTACATGATTACCTCACATCATCAACATAATTACAATTAGCCTCATAATAACAGTTTTCAATATATTTAAAACACAGATATTAGTTATGCTACATATCCGAGTTCGAGCTAAATAGATAAATGTGAAATCTGAAAGTCATTATAAATACTGACCGCTGGAGAAGAGGGTAGAACCGATGTAAGCCACCTTTCCCACAATTCCCTTGCCAATCACCTCCACCTTAGAACCAAGTTTGATGGGAGGTGCAGCCATGGCAACTTAGTCCTTTGAAAATGAAATGACAAAAACAGTTACCAAAGTCTGATCGTCTTCATATTGTTATACTTATACATTGTAAGCTATAATATATTCTAACATCTTAATTGATCACCCAATATCATCGCCATACACAAGTTGACAACTGAATGCTGAACGTTGCCCTTTATAGATACTATCCTTGATAGTCCGTAAATACAACTGCACCATGGCATGTCAGTGAGACAAATTAAGGTTTTTAACATGTCAAATCTACCAGTGTATCAGGTCCACACACATGCAATGTATATAACAATACCAGCCTTGTATCTAACAATACCAGCTATTTTTCCTCACAGTTAGATCAAATAGAATTGTCATCACCTTTTCCGATGCTCAACTGTGCAGATTTGATTTATTTCTAACATCATCTTTCCCTTTTCCATCTGACTACAACATTTCGAACAACTTCAAAGTCATCGTTGACACCAGATAAAAACATAAAATAGGTATCTTAGGATGTTGTCAAGCATTCACTGCAAAAACAAACATTTAAAACAATTACTTACTTATCTAATATCGTTCACGAATGGCATCGTTACACATAGCCAGGTGCACATGTAACCATTATTTTGAGCATCAGAGTCGGAAAAGGTGATGAAATGTGTATGTTACACATATGTTTAATAATATACAAATTCCATAATTAACTATGCATCATGCATCGACCCATGTCTACGGGGAATAACCCCTGGCTATAGAATGGTTGATGTACCTACTGTAAATATTGGGGGTAACGAAGCCGTAGGGTCCGTCTTTGAGTTTGGCTTTAAGTTTACATTGCAACAAGGATGCAAATTGTGGAATTATTTTTAGTTTGGAAGACAGCGTAACCTAGGCTGGAGCCAGACCCAAGACACAAGCACTCGCTACCTTAGTACGGTACGATAAAACTACCACCCCACCAGATTGCCTCACATTCCCAGACACAGTGTCAGTCACACTCAGTTAGTGACACTGCTAGTGTGAGTAGTCGAGTGACAGTAAGCGAGTGTCAAATTGAGAAGAGACTCGTCATATAATGTCCAAATATATATATGTCATCACAACACCGGGCATAATCACGCATAGTATTGCAGGCATTATTTATCTGCATGTTATCTTACTCACCTAATGGCTATCTAATGCTAAGACAACCCGTTCTATTCGGCAAAAATATCGGTCTCTGCAGCAAAAATATACAGGATATGACGTCAGCTCAACATTTCTAGTGTCGTCCTCCATCGGGTATTGTTTGCATAATTAATTGAGTATTATCCGCTAGGCGTGGGCCTTAAACTGGTTCTCAACCCACAGTGTGGCGCCACTATACTGAGGTCTCAACAAATCCAGAAAAAAGGAAAAAAATTACCGGTATGCTTTAAAAGAGTTCCCAAACTATGATATTACGGTTATAACATCATTGCACATTAAACATAAGAAAGAGGTGTTACTTCGCAACGAGCACAGTTTGTAAACAAATACAAAAAACCTTCTGGTCAACAGTTTGGTTCTCGGTTTAGAAATGGTGTGCCCTCTGGTACGTCCAGGCTGTCTCATTTCGAAGAATTTACTAGCTTCTACGTTTTCCAGTCGGTTTAATATTTCGAACGTTTCAGTTATCTCGCCTCTTTGCCCCCGGCAGTATAACGAGTGTAGTCTCAGGTGTCTTAGTCTCTGTTCATACGTGAACTTCATTAAGCTGGGTACCAGCTTAGTGACTCTGCGTTGCACTTTCTCTAGACTGTCGATGTCTTTCACTTTCACCATGTACGGGCTCCATGCCCGAACACAGAATTCGAGGTGTGGTCGGACATATGCTCTGTAAAATGTCACAGATGAATCTTTAGTTATGTGTTTGAAGGATCTCCTCACCATGCCAAGAGCTTGCTTGGCTTTCTTTGATGCTTTCTGGCATGTCGTTGATGATTTCAGGTCAGTAGTCACCCACACTCCCACATCCTTTTCCTCATTTATGGATTCAAGATCAACTCTGGCTCCGGACTTGTTTATCATAGTATAGTTTCTGGGTGGTGGTCTCCCCACTTGCATTAGCATTTGTCAGCATTAAACTCTAGCAGCCAGTCTTTTGTCCAATCTTCCAGGGTGGCGATGTCGCATTGCAGATGTTCTTGAGCTTCCTGACTCCTGACAGATGTGAATAGCTTTGTGTCATCGGCAGACATCTTGATATTGCAGTGGACCAGGTATGGGATGTCGTTTACGTATAATATGAAGAGAAGCGGACCTAAGACCGACCACTGGGGGGACACCACTCAGGACAGGGGCCCACTCCGACTTAGATCCATTGAGGACCACTCTCTGAGTCCTAGCTTCTTTATCAATCTGCAGTGGGGAACTGTGTCGAACGCCTTCTTATAGTCCAGGTATATGACGTCCAGGCCATATTCCTCATCCAGTTTTGTTGTCCAATCCTCACAGATCTCTAGCAGATTGCTCAGACAGGACTTGCCTTCCAGGAATGTTGGTTCAGATTGATGATGCTGTTTTTATTGAGAAACTCAATCATGTTTTCTTTGATGATTGCTTCCAGAATCTTGCATGATATGGAAGTGAGTCTGATCGGTCGGTAGTTTAAAGCTTTCGCTTTACACCCCTTTTTAAAAATTGGTGTGACTAATGCTTGTTTCCAGTCCAAGGGGATTTGATCGGTTTCTAATGACTGGCGGAATATCCAATACATCGGCTTGGCCAGACTGCTGCTACACTCTTTTAGGACCTTTGGGTGCAGCCCATCTGGGCCTGGTGCCTTGTCTGGTTGGATACTTTGTAGTTTCTTTCGGACGGTCTCTTCTGTAAATGTGATATCAGTGTCATGCATTCATTAGTTCTTTGGTGGAATTCTGGGAAAGTGGACTTATCTTCGTGAACAAATACTGATTTGAAAACGTCGCCCAATACAGTTGCTTTCTCCTGGTAATTTTCTGTTAGACAGTCGTCTTCTTTCTCCAGCTGGGAAACGGACAATTGCGGAGGAGTGGCATAAACATCGTCTAGGATGGGCAACGCGATTGTAGTTTACGACTTATTGCGTATTTGCAACTGTGTACTTTAGTATATGTAACATGGTTTCAAACAAACACGAACGTTATTTTGTTCCTATGCACGTTTTCAAAGGAAACGCAATCCACAGTTGTATGCAATTGGAAATGAGAGATTTCTTGACAAAACATAGTGTACCAAATGAAATAAAGATGTGCAGAATTTGCACATCAAAATTAAGTTGTGGCAGTGATGAAGTGGTTAGTGGCGCCACTGGTGGGGAGCTTGGTTTTATGTATGACGCAACTAGACGCCACACGTATCGACGTAATATGACGTAACAAATATTTAGACGGCCGGTGTTGACGCTACTTGCGAGTGACGAGCGCTAATACCTCAAACTTAGTCTGTTTCCGGTGTCTGTCGAGGAAACAGTCTAGATAAAGGGATAATGGCGGTAAGCGATCTTCGTTTTTCTCTCAATAAAACGTACACCACGAAGTGTTGTTAACGTAGTGGTGTCGGTCGGTATTACTGTGTTTGTGTCGTCGTGTGATGCAGGTCGTTGAAGGGAACTCGGTTCTGTCGTTCTTGATGGAGTCACTTCCGATGTTCGGCTCATACCTGGCCGGCGCCAGTATTGCTCCGTCTGCTGTCGCCATGTCTGTCACAGTCAAGGCGGGTAAGTGTTTATTGCCACGGGTGACAATCGGGGTTAGTTTCACTATTGCGATGCATTGATATTTCGACGTATTGTCACCCCTTTACAAGTTATTGCATACTTTCAGTTTCACTCATGTCTGTTATACAATATCTTCATTATACACCACTGCTACGAATCATCTGAACAAGACCTCTCAAACACGGACGCGCTCGTGCATGCACGAACACACGAACACACGAATGCACTCATGCGCAACTTGTCTCATCCTCTCCATCTGTACATACATCTCTGTCTCAAACAAACAAATATGTCCTGATTTGGTCATGCAAATTAATATTTCATTAAAAACACTTTTAGCTCTCATTAATCACGTCTGATCTCATTCAGATAACTAAATTTATATTTTTAACATAATTATATCTGGTTCATCGTGTGGTGTAGCAACCCACACATGGGAATAATCTCCTGCAGCTGATCAATAACCGATGTAACGGTTACAATATCTCAGCCAGTGTCAGTGGCAGTGCCGGTACTTTATATACCGGGCAATCTAGGATGCGTAATCTAACATGCCATTTTTACACAAATCTAAAACACGTTTGCACAACGTATTAATATTCTAAACCAGTAACAGTTATTTCATAGAACGAGTGCAATCTAATTGTTAGAAAAGTCAATCGTTGCTAATGATTAGTATAATACGAACGACGAAAACACGTTTCGGAAAAAGACGCCATCACTGAAGTCTTTTTTTTTTTGATGCAACAAACTAGTCTACCGGGAGGTACAAATAAGATATAAATCATTTATATACTGCTAATGCGGTTTGGGGACTACTGATGATCCCATGTTAAGGTTTTTAATGCGGTTCGCATATTTATATTTTGGATGTTATGAAAAGCAGCTGTGTTAATACCGATCTCATGCAACTGGTAAATAATCGACGTAACGGATACAATGATGCTGGCATAGTGCATAATAACTTCGAAGGATGGTGTCAGTATGATGTGAAACGTCTTATCGTAGTTTACTCCGTGTTGAGACGCTGTCGTGACGTCGCCGTTCAAACGGAAAGGAAGGACACTGTGTGGAAGAGCACGAGGAGCCAGACGGGAAAGGTTCGTGTCCTTCTCCCTTTCCTCCAGCGTTGCTTCGTGGTGAAAATGTTCATATTGGTATGTTTGTAAATGTATCTGATGTCTATGCCAGGGCAAGTAAAATATCCCACACAGGGAAATGGAAAAAACCTGTTGTAAACTCAGTGCGCCTCATAGAGCTGGTGATCTCTATCTCTAAACTCACTATACTATCTCCCAGTTTAGCTGTGATCAGCTGTAAAGGGAATATCTCGTCAAGTATCAAGCATCAATCATCTACAAGTAAAGGATACAAGGGTACGTTCATGTAGAGCGCATTGTCCAGTCCTTGGGACTGCTCAAATCGCTTTACAATTCAACCCTGGATAACCTATTTATTACAACGTCATCTCGACTTCTCTTGGAAAGCATTCTACAGTTACTTCGCGAAGACTAACCGGTCACATATTCACATATGTATTTGACCAGATACTCATTTATATATATATATATATATATAATATATATATATATATATATATATATATATATATATATATATATATATATATATATATATATATATATATATATATATATATATATATATATATATATATATATATATATATATATATATATATATACATATATGTATATATATATATATATGTATATATATATATATATATATATATGTTATATATATATATATATATATATATATATATATATATATATATATATATATATAATTATATATTTATATATAGCTGGGTGAACTGTGGCAACTTGGGGTGAACGGTATTGTTTCGAAACAGCAGAAAGACGATACTGTCTAACGTCTACGCCATCGCGCCACACAAGTGCCCGAACTGTAGATATCGGCATAAAGCGAACCAAAAGTTGTTTGGTCTATGCATCTATAAGAGTAACTAAAACGTAACCATTTGCAGCTGCAATCAAGAATATCACGTCAGTGGTTTACTAGGGAAACCTCGTTGAACACATAGCATCTTTATTTCATGGGCCGCGCCGTACTGTTAGATAACGAGTCACGAATGCTTGTTGTCTTGCATTGCAACATTCGCTCACCTATTGAAAATCTATTTGGAAACACCTTGTCCAATCCAATGGGATATGACCATCCTGTGTGCGTCTAAGCTCAACTTTTATTACCTTAATTGGCCTTTATTTACTAAACTTCTCCCGTTCTGATTTAGCAGATCTCTTGATTGAGAGTTTGCGGTGCTTCACTGTATACCTTCGGCCCTTCGATTTCGGTCGAAGGCACTTAACGCGTCGCAACGGAAGTCTAGCTGCATCGCTGTCCACGAACTGCTAGGCGCTTATTGGTCGCACTAGTGAACACATCAGCCGCCAGGAAAGCTGAGATTTGACCAAAGCCTCCCACCTTTAGAATACATTCTGAGAAAGCCACTAGCTTGATAGTAGTTACAAATGGTTAGTTGCTATTACCCAAGAACCATGATTTTTGTTTCGTCTTAAATATATGTAGAATAATTTTACTGTGCTTCAGGTAGATACGATAAGGAGGTCGTTAAAGACGACACCCATCCAACGCAACAACATTCCGTCAACGGTGAGGTCACATATCATTTAGTAATTAGGACCGGTTTACATGAGCGATTCCCTAGTTTGTCGAGCGACACTGTGTTGCATTACAGTGATCTCCGCTTAACATAATCAGCCGTTTATCATAATCAAAATGGCTGTGACGCAACCATACCCTATTCCCGTTGTGCTAAAATACGCTGCTTTCACAAATTCACGTTCACCGGTTAGTAGAATCAGATACTAAAAACGATATACTGTAATGCGAAATAAGATGATTTCATGGAAAAGCCAAGTATATTTTTTTACTGTAGATCAGTTTTTTGATAAAAAAAGATTAATTGTACACGTAGAACTTTTACTTCCACAACATTCTGAGTCTATTTTTTCTCGGAAATTCCCTTAAGAGAATCAGCCGCATACTAGAATCAACTAACGTGAGAGGCTGTTGTTATAGAAAAAATGGCTATGGTCTGTGACAGTACAATTCTGTCAACGACCTGTTGTTGTGTTCATAAACCCCAAGGAGACGACAACGTTTTGATTCCCCGTTTGGGTCTTCAGTAGGAAAATAGTAGTCCAATTTGTTGACGTATTTCATAATATTCTATGATATTTGGCAGGGCATATTTGGGGAGGGGGGCATTGGGCCATGATCCCCTTGGCTTGTTTTTTTTCCGTATTTGGGTGATTAAGCTTGCCCCCTTTGAGAAATCCTAGATACACCGGTAACATTTGGACCAACTAAATCATGATGGTATATAGCTATCGACATTGGTTGCAACAACAACAGCAGTACTAGCAACAGGAAAAGGATATATTACATATACGGGATCACCAAGTTTCAAAATGGCATTCGAAACTGTTAACATTGACAACCAAAAATAGCCAGCCAAACTTCGTAAGAGGAATTTGATTATATTATTAACATTTGTCATTTTCTTGCAGGAGGTTGAGTGCGACGCTGTGATTGGCGGTAGGTGACAGCAGAGTAAATGATTCAGACGACATATTCAAACGTCATACCATCCTAATGCTAACAACCAGGCAATCTTGCAGCTTGTCCGATGGTTACGCTCACATTCCCCACCAGTGGCGCCACTCATGTGACCACTGCTACAACATGATTATAAATTCAAAATACGCAGTTGCGGAGTGGTACAAAAGTTTGGTTGGCATGACAACGTCATTATTGTTTACGACTTGTTACGTCATTGCAACTTTTCACTTGAGCAACATAATATAGTTTCGAACAAAAACGGTCGTTATTGTGTTGCTAGACTCATTTTCAGTACAAACACTGTCCACAATTGTATGCAACGGAAGCGTATTGCTGCCGTGTTAACTAAAACGATTAGTGATAAGTATTATCTCTATTATGCCACTAGCAACATTCATCACTAACGAAGCCAACTATCTTTACTCAACTGTTCAGGCGGTGTTGATGTATGGATCAGAGACATGACGCACTACAAAAGCAATGCTACAGAATATCCAAACTTTCGTAACCAGTGTCTAAGGCGAATTCTAAGGAAACTGTAGCTAGAGACAATTAGTTATGAAGCAATATGGGAGAGATCAAGTCAAGATCCAGTTGAACATCAAATGAGAAGTAACAAGTGGAGCTGGTCATACTCTCAAGCCAACAAATCACTTTGAATCGATCAAGATCACTATTTCATCGTGAACAATACCATCCCCAAGATGCGTGAACACCAGTGTCCTATTAAAAAGTTTAACACTATGTCGGACATGTTTCAGAGGCTATCGTTGAGTTGGAGCGATGTTTGGGAAGAAGTGTGCAGCTAAAGGAGTTAGCTGTTGCGACTGAGAACAAGGTACTATACTTAGATACTAATTGAGGCGACCAACGGCTGTGTGGGCTCCATTTTGTCTGCTTACCAGCGTGCTTGCGTGCGCGCATACACCCGCACACACATACACACATATGCATACATACGTTTTATGTGCATGCATGCATGCGTGGACGCAATCACGCACGCACACATGCACGCACGCACGCACGCACACACGCAAGCGCACGCTAACACACACAAACACACACGCACATACAGTGCAATACATACATATACATGCATACACATGCATACACACACATACAATGCCACACATACACATGCATGTATGTATGTACGCACGTACACACGTATGTATGTACACACGTACGTACACACATACACGCACGCACGCAATCACACACGCGCAACCACGCACGCAGGCACGCACGCACAAACAAACAAACACACACACACACACACACACACACACACCCACACCCACACACTGTCACACATACACATCCATGCGTGTGTACTGGGCGAGATTGTTTCAAATCGTGCTTGGTTGTTGTAGATATTTCTGTACGACAGCGAGCAGCACCAATACACCGTGAGTGGACGCTCTCTTACTTCGTCTAACAGCAGTCGCTTCATGTCGTCAATATGATGGTTCTTTGTGGTCGAATCGGTGGCTGTGGTCGTCGTAACTGTGCTTGTTTTGGACGTGGTTGTGTTGGTGATTATTCCGTGGTCGCTATGGCATTGATCGTATTGACCTGCTGTAGTCGTGTAGTCTTCGGTGTTTCTTTTGTTGTCGTGGATGTGTTTTTGGCTGAGAATACGGACGTGATGGCGTTCCTCTTTTATATTGCGATTGTGGCGGTGTCTTGTGGTTTGCATTATTATTGCAGTTTTATTTTTTCGTTGTAGTCTTGGCGGCGGTGGCCGGATTGTTCGTGTTGGAGTTTGTGGTGTTTGTGCCTCGAAGTCTTCGTGAGATTATGGAAAACAATGTTGCACAGAGACCACGTTTACATTTAGTATGCTTGCAACACAGGTTTCATTGTAACAGGCAACACATTTCAACATTCCACAACATTTTTTTAAAACTGGATTTGACAGCTACATAAACCGACACTGTTGCAAACTGTTTTCTATCCAGGTCAAGTACCACGTGACTCAGCAGGCGTTACAACTAGAGCAGTTAGAGATAGAGAAACTTCAGCGAAGGTAGGTTAGTCGCGGTGCGCGGTGACGTCACTGTGTTTCCGTTTCCGGTTAACCCAGCCGAGTTGATGCACCCTTTGTTTTGTTTGAACATAAACAAGCTGTATCAGTGACCCTTATCCAGTACAAATAAACATGACGTCACCAGGAATAATACACTGTACATATTACGTGGGTGTGCTTATTGCAGTACGTGACATTGTAGTTAATTATTTCTTAAGGTCAGCCATGACGGTATGTCCAGTTGGGTGAGCCGGAGAAACGAATAACTGAATTTCTCGTTTTTTCCCGAATCCGATGTTAAACACTCTTTTTTAATAGTGATGTGTTCTGTTGTTATTGGAGTTGTGCAGCGCAGACATTGTAGATATGATAACATCGTTTGCATGCAACGCGAATTGAAGCCATTTTGATATGATTACAGACTTCGGAAGTTTGGCGTTGTGGAGGCACGAGAACCTGGTGGCGACACCTGGAAGCCAACGCTGCACACAATACAGGAATAATGTTGTTAGAGAGTAAGATATGCATGTCCTTTTCTGAATAACACTCAACATGAAAACATCAATGAATTGTTACACAAATTCATGTTTTTACAAATTTGTTGCGAGAGATTAACTGATATTATACCAATTTATAATTATAAAACCGCTAGCGTTGTCTAAGTAAGGGTAATTAATTGTGTCAGCTATCCAGTCCTTGCGTTTGTTTTATTTAATCGCCAACGAACGTACTTACAGAAATATGACAAAAACGGTACAAAGTGCGTTTTGATTACATTTGCAGATAGCCATCACATAGTTAGCAAGGCCTTTGCTACGAGGAGCATGCGTGATATGTAGCATTCTTGTGCATTGCCTAGAAACGGCGATGTTTGACTTAACCAGGCCCTGGTGTTATGTGGCCAGAACTTGCAGGGAATACGTCGCCCATATGAACAATGGCAATCCTTGTTGATGGCTGACGCAAAGAAATCATAGTTACCTTCTGTGACGGTGGTTGACATAGAGATAATGTCCGTGCTGTGGAAATCAATTCCGGAACAGCAAGGGAAAATGATACGTTGCATCTGATGGTGACAACTTACCGATTTGTATATAGCGTTTGTGTTTGTAACACGGCTAGTGATTGCTAAATAAAACTAAACTGAAAACCTAAAATCCACCAATTTGTTTTTATGTCCATGTTGTATTGCTTGCACCTCAATATATGCCAAATCCGAGATCCACCCATCTTTCTCCATATTAACCAATCATGTTATGAAAATATTTGTTTATCGCATCAAACGGCCCAAAGAATGTGAATATATATATATATATATATATATATATATATATATATATATATATATATATATATATATTATATATAAATATATATATAAATATATATATATATATATATGTATATATATTTATATATATACATATATACATATATATATATATATATATATATATATATATATATATATATATATATATATATATATATATATATATATATATATATATATATATATATATATATACATATACATATACATATATGTATATACATATACACATAAAGGAAGGAAAGGAAATATGAAAATCTGATGAGGACGGCATAGTGCAGATGGGGTGGAGATCCATGAGTGCCGAAATCCCGAGAGTAGATGGCACCACGTGATAGGAAGACAGGAATACGGTTTCATAAGATTCATGTTTTGGGGAAAAGAAAACGGGACTATAAATCTATATGTGTATTAACAACAAAAAGTCCATATATACATAAACATAATAATTATAAAAAGCATGAGTATTGACAACATCGCTGAACCTAAATGTACCTATATAAAAGGAAGCTAATACAGTGATAAAAACGCCACGAGTAAGGATTGAAATTATGAATATAAGTTACATGCACAAGAGTTTGCAATATTACAGACTGCACTGTATTTTTTGACAACATATATGAGTACTGAAGCCACGCAACGAGGGAATTTGAACTTTGTCAGTTGTCGGGCTAAGGATGTCATTTGATACGTGGGTTATGCCGAAACTGGGTGACTTCAAGATTTAACAAGATGTAACAAGATTGCCATCCCAAACAACAAGTTCCAGATGGCAAGTGGACAAGGAAGCCATTGGCTTATCGATAGTCCAACAATTTTGTCATCTATGTGTAGCCCGCCCTTATCAGATATCTGCCAATTCTATTTTTAAACATATTGACACTACTGCCATTAACACAATCATTTGGCAGTTTGTTCCATTCATTTATCACCCTTTGTGAGAAAGAGTACTTTTTCATGTCCAACCTACACTGCTCCTTAACTAATGCTGCTTTGGTTCAACTGCATTCTTTAAGTTTGAAGAACATATTGTTATCAACATCCTCGTAACCGTTCACTATTTCAAACACAAACACTATTTGGTCTCCTGTTAGTCTCCTGGTCTCTAGTGTTGTCAAACCACAATGTAATAAGCGATTTTCGTAACTAAGGCCTCTCAATTCTGGAATCATTTTAGTTGGTCTTCGTTGTATTCTTTCTAGCTTGCCTATGTCCTTCTTACGATACGGCCTCCATGCTTGTGTAAAATATTCCAAATGTGTTCTAACTATTGCTTTATACAGGGGTAGAATTAGCTGTTTCTCCTTATACGTGATATTTCTCCTAATAAGCCTTATAATTTGATTTTCTTCCGAAGCAGCAATCCCAAATTGCTCTGAAACTTTCATGTCAGCACTAAATGTTACACCTAAATCCTTTTCTTGTGTGGTTCTACCTAATACAGCATCCCCCATTTTATATTCTTAATCCATGTGTCCATATCCTATGTGTATCCATTTACACTTGCTAGATATATCATCTTCCAAATCATTTATATATAAATTAAAAATTGTATAAGGCTTAATACTGATCCCTATGGTACCCCACTCAGAACAGATTTCCAGTTTGAAATCTCACCATCTACTATTACCCTCTGTCTTCTGTGTGTAAGCCATTTTTCTATCCAGGTGATTACATCATTGAATATAGCATGGGCTTTTAGTTTAAGTAACAATCTTTGATGTGGCACTTTATCGAAAGCTTTCTGAAAATCTAAGTAGACAATATCCACTGGTGACCCGTCATCTACCCACTTTGTAATTTCTTCCAAAAACATAAGAGATTGGTTAGACATGACCTGTTCTGATTTATTTCCCTCAAATTTAGTAAATGGAACTGGTAGTGAGCTGATATCTTCTGTGGTAAAAACTTAGCTGAAATACTCATTCAGGATCTCTGCCATCTGAAACCCATCTGAAATTATGTCTTCACTGTTGTTTTCCAATGGTCCGACCTTATCTAGAACTTTCTGTTTACTCCTTACATAAGCATAGAAACTCTTGCTGTCATTTGTTATATTACCTGCCAATATTTTAAACAAGTCCAGCATTATGTTGCTGTCTTGTTCTTCAGCAAGTTATTCAATCTATATTTGCTAGATATGTTCTCATCTCTTTATATTTGCCTATGTTGAAGTTCCTCCTCCATTGTTTTTATATGTATTCCCTGTTTTTACTTTTATATTAAAATGGATTTGGTTATGGCCACTTGAACCCAAAGGTTCGTGTACTTTAACATTGTCAACTAATTAATTTTGAGAAGACACACTTAAATCTAACACATTCCCACCTCTGGCTCATATAGATTTACAGAGACGATTGTTGAGATTGCATGGTAAATCTTGGCCGTTACGTCACCATGACCATGGGTAGCCAGATTGGGACAAGTACTGGATACGTTAAATCCGTGTTTCGGTTAGATTATTCTAAAGAACGCTGAAGTATTCTTGGTGAAGGGTGAGCCGAATGCGAGTTGTAATTTATTACCAATGTCTCATAAAACGAAAAGTCCCCGTATTTGTCCAGGAGCATATCGCACGCCGCTACATAAACGTACACTGGTTGATGCGGCCATAGATGAAATGCTAGCTGAGAAAGTGATTCGACCGAGTATATCTCCGTGGTCTTCTGTGGTGGTTTTACTTCCAAAACCTTACGGTAGTACCCGTTTTAGCGTTGACTCTCGTAAATTGAATACAGTGATAGTTAAAGATCAATATCCATTGCCTCTCATCCAAGATATCTATGATAAGATTGGGGGAATTAGTATTTTTAGTTCGCTCGATCTGTTGAAAGCATACTGACACATACCAATGGATGAAGAAAGTATTAAAAAAACGGCCTTTCGCTGTTTCAGATGTTTATTTGAATTTACCACCATGCCTTTCGGCCTAGCCACGACACCTAGTTGGTTTCAGCGTACAATGGATAATATTCCTCGAAGGGTTAATTGGTAAAGTGTGCTTAGTCTACTTGGATGATCACAATAATAACACACAATGGGTTCACGAACCGGCAGTTGCTAACGCATACCACTTCCATACTGTCCATTCACCTGATCAGGGCAGGTATCATTGGGAACTGGTACTTTATCTGCTTCCAATTTAGCAAATTTTTATGTAAATTTTTCTTGACCCTTTAGCATCTTTTTCAAGAGCGATCAGAACTCACCATGAGAGGGATCATGCGATTTCGGATGAGAAGATCCGATTTCCGTACGTTCATGAACTGGAGTTGCTAAGCCGAGCCGATTCACAGCGTCACGCCTTTCGCTATAGCGGCTAACCCATTTAATAGCGTAATCGAGATTTTGGGGATTCCCATCTTCGATAAGCTTAATGGCCATTTGGTTTGAGCGCAACCCCCGTACGTATGCCCTCACAAAGATCCTATTTTGATCTGGATTGCGGGCTGCCATTGGGTAAGCTGAATCTGCGATATCGCGTAAACGACATTGATATGACGGTTCTAGTGCATACGTCGACTGTTTCACGCGTTCTAATTCATCACGTAGTGTTCCCTATTCATCAACACAAAGTAATGAATGCACAATGTGAGCCCAGAACTGAGCCCACGGCACTGCTGCACGGGGAACATTTTCCCTTGTAATATGCGCCTGAATAAAGCGCTCAATTTATCGGCGGAGGAATCCAGAAACAGGACTCGTCACTACTTCGATGATGTTGTTGTCACCGATGCGATTTTGCGCCAGCGACACATCGTCTAACCATGTTCTAGTAAGCGCTGTCGTTGAACCGTCATATAATGTCGTTTGCTTAATCAATTTATCGACCAAATGACGTGTTGCGGCCTTTTCCGATGCTAATTGTCTAGCAGTTCGTTTAATAATTTTCGGCTGGGGTTAGGAATCTATAATACTGGTCAAATTGGTTTGCGTACATGGCTGGGAAGAGGACAGTTGGAACATGCAATCAGACAACCACACTGCTGCGTACTCACCCTTCGTATGCTTATTGTGGTAGAGTTGGTGCTTTTGTTGATGTTCTCCTCATGTCGACACGTTTCAGCTCATCGGCGATTTCTTCATCGTCGTAGAAGTCTGAACAGTCGGTGGGGCGATGCTCGGCGGTAAATTGGGTAATGGTGGTTGGGGCGAAAGTAGTCGTGCCTCTTGATCAGTTAGAAAGTTTATGTCAAAATCAGGCGTGAACGAAGAGCAAGTGCAGATGTTGTCCTCTGGGTCCGGTTGGGGTAGACGTATGTTACGACCATGGCGTTGATTGCTGAAGGTAGCTGTTAACTTGTTTTCTAACCTCAGCGGTATTTCTGGCAGATTTCGCGGGACGCAGAAGGAAGGTCTCAGTAGACAAGGCCACGTGTTTCATCTCCTATATCGGCGCTCGCCATTTCGTAGTCATTTGGCCTTATTGTAATTAGGCTGTTCTACTAATATTTTGCGAGTCTAACTAAATTTCCCTAAGGACAGCCTTGCCCCATCCACTTGTCGCCCTTCCCTGTTATCCCTTCGCACTTCTCCCTATCGACAACCTTCTCCCTCTATCTGTCGCCCTCCTCTGCTGTACCTTCCCACTTCTCCCTATCGACAACCTTCTCCCTCCCAGTGTCGCTCTCCTCTATTGTCCCTTCCCATTTCTCCCTATCGACAGCCTTCTCCCTGCACTTGTCGCCCTCCTCTACTCGTTATTTACCTCTTTATTGGTTTTCTTTAATCACTTTGTTCACGTACATTTTACATTGAAAACATGCGCTTGCCTCTCTCACTTCATAATCATTGCTGCTAGAATATGCTCTGGAAATCTAGTGTGCATGATCTATGATTTATCAAGTGACAAAATATGACTGGTTTGTAGCTAATTTTACGAGCAAGACATTGATTAGACTTGGCCGTCAGTAGTTAGTACGCGGAAATGACCAGTCCAAAGAGGCGACCAGTATGGGAGGGTCACGTGACTTCCGGTCACAGAGCCTTCTGGGTAACCTAAGCGCCCCCTGGCGGCGACCTATATACCCCTAGAGCGCCCCCTAGCGACTGGAGCTAACCCTAACCGTCGTAACCCCAACTTTTCGACATGATCCCGACCTGACCTCATCAGTGGTGACCCCTGACCCTAACGGAGTGACCGCTACCCTAACGTGACCGTTACCCCAAACCCTCAAGGAGCGAAATAAATTTAATTGTATCCCAAGGCATTTAACCCCTGGTTCATTGTCGTCCGCGATACCCTATCCGCATTCTATAGCCTACAACCACCCGGTTCGTTGTAGCCCGCGTTACCCTATCTGCATTCTGTAGCCTACATGGCTGTGTGTGTGTAAATATTCATCCGTTCGTTATTGTATGTGATAGCAGGATGAAACGTGGTCATATTTCTTTTACTAGCGTCGTTAACCGACAAAATCGACACAACACCTCATTGAATGAAGTCACAAAGAAACTTTAATATTTAAAAATAACGATACATCAGATCATAGTAATATAATTATTTAAAAATAGCCATATATCAAATCATATTAAAGCATATAAATATCGTTCATCGCTTTATTTAAAAAATAGCCATATATCAAATCATATTAAAGCATAGTCATATAAATATAGTAATAAAATTATTTTAAAATAACCATATATCAAATCATATAAGTATCGTTCATCGATATATTAAAACATAGTGTTCATCATTATTTCGATTTCAATCGAAGTTCTGGAGTAGCAGTGACTTCCCGCGTCTGTCTATGAGTTTGGTAGGCCGTTGACGTGGCTCGCCTTGGGCGTTGCAGCCTAGCAACATTTCCCTCTCAACCCGCGCACGTGGACGAAACATCCCAAGTTCCGTCATAACGGCAGCCCACTTTTGTATGTGCTCAAGAAAGGAAGCATAATCGTTACATGCATCATCCCAACTTTCTGTAGCCGCAGGGGTGTCGTAGCCATCATCGTCGTCGTCGTCGTCATCATTGTCTATGCGCGGTATATAGCGGTATATAGTTCCTCCATCACAGCTGCCCACTGTCGTCGATGGAAGCTGAAAACCAGAGTGAAAGACACATGAAAATCGAGCCATTGTTAAAGGTACATTCGAGACTTTGTTAAAAGTAAGCTATATACGTTTCTTAAATAACACATGCGTGTGTTAATAAGCTATGGGGGAACCCGAGAGCGACGAAAGGCGTACTTTCGACCTAGCTCGCTAGGGAAGTCGGCCTGATGGTTTTTATTGCTAGGCCGGTGGCACCCGGCTAGCAGGCGTGTAGAAAGTAGGTCACGCACAGACGATATCAGTGACCCGACGACCCTGCTCGGCTAGTGTGTTATTTATGGCTAGGCTGCCAGCCGACTAGCTAGCGGCGTGTGTGTGTGTGTGTGTGTGTGTGTGTGTGTGTGTGTGTGTGTGTGTGTGTGTGTGTGTGTGTGTGTGTGTGTGTGTGTGTGTGTGTGGAAGTAGGCCACGCACAGACGATAACAGTGACCCGATGACACGGCTCGGCTCTTGTGTTATTTATGAGTAGACTTCTAGCAACCGGCTACCAGGCGTTGTGAAATAGTCGCATAAAAGATGTCTCTTAAAGTTAAACTATGTGTTATGTAGATGCTTTTAAAAGCTGTGCGGCCCCGATTTCGACGTAGACGACCAGCATATCGGAGAATAGCGCAACGTTAGACAGCATCGTGACGTCAGAAGCAACAACAGCGACGACAGCAACGACGGTAAGTGTATAAAGATATACCCAGTCTGAGAACGGCCTTATATAGTAAACGCTAAACAATGCAGACAGCTGACATAAGCCACTATAACACAATAACAAATCTGTCAAAGTCAGAAAGTTATGCGAAAAGAAAACGCCAGACAGCTGCTAGAGAACAATAATAATAAAATTTATCAAACTGGAATGCGAAAAAACAACTCCCAAACCCGCTAGAACAATAAGCGATCCTTCACAACGAAAAACATATTCGTTAAGTCTGTCACAGAAGTGTCAGAGAATCGACGCTGAAAGCCAAATCCCATATATCACGTGTAAAAAACCAAGTCAGCGAGTCCTAGAGCAACGTTGCATCGAATTCCAGACATTCGACGTAAAACAATAAGCAATCCCTCACAGTGATAAGGCCGCCGCAAAAGTGTCAACTAACCCACGCTGAATCCGAAATCCCATTTATCACGCGTAAAAAACCAAGTCAACGAGTCCTAGGCAAATGTTATATAATATCACCGGTATTAAATACAGCGCATGTATTTTTGAACAACATAAAATCTGAATAAATCGTCCTAGATACTTCAGAGGAGGAAACAGTTTCCTATCTACCTTCTACGCGTGTAGGATAGATGCATGGGGTCATGTTTTTAACACCGTTGAAGCTGCGTACCAGTACAGGAAATGCATCTTTTATGGCGATGTCGAGACGGCGGTAAAGATGCTAGCCACACGAACCGGACAACAGGCGAAATACCTTAGCAAGACCATTCGAGAGAAAGAGAATTTACGTGTACAATGGAACAAACAGAGACGATCTGTAATGACCGCGTTATATGCGATTAAATTTCGCGACACGACACTACGCAAACGATTGTTAGACATATATCCATCGCCGTTAATGGAATGCGTGAGAAGCAGGGAAGGATTCTGGAGCATGCTCACCTACACTGGACAGCCTGGACAGAACGTGTTGGGTCAGATACTCGTGAACTGTCGCGAGTTCGTTCGAAAAAAAAAACCAGGCCACGGGAATGCGCGCTCTTCAACAAAGCCCAGACGATAGGAATGCACAGCGATAGCGCAACGCATACCAGCGGCCCAGCTGGTGAGATAAGAAAGGCGCGCCATGCAAGCGGCCCCGCTATATAAGAGACTTGCAGCTCTAACTGCCATAACCAACTCTCTCTCTCGATCGATCGACTGCCTCCTGTCTTCGAAGTCATGGCCGCGCAACAGTTTGTAGAAGAAGAACAGATGATGATGAACCTGACATGATTACACTCAGAGGTAAGCGCTGGAACTTACAAATTTGCAAGACCGTTAACCATAGTCGCTTGTGCCATGTAGGAGAAATATGTTGTGTATATATCGTGCTCGCAGTGTCCCAAAGGCGTCCAGCGCCATAAACAAAGCTACTATTGTCCATTTCACAAATGGCAGAGATCTCATACGTACATATACAACCTGCGTGTCCTCCTGCAGGACTGGATCGGCGCAGAAATCTGGGTCAGTCTTTTTAACGAAGAGGCAGCGAAAGTACTTGGCTTTACCGTTAACGCCTACGTCGCTAAGACGTCAGACGAAGGGCGGTCGGCTGCGCTGTCGGTGTTAAGGGGGGGGTCCGTGTCATGGCGACCATTAAAAAACGCATAAACAACAGCTACGTCAACTACAACGCGTCAGAGCTGGAAGTACTAGACGAAGTATTCTCTTTGTAGGAGGAAGACAAAAAGAATGCTGTCGTCGACGCCAGCGCTGACAGCAGCACAGGTCTCGACGAAACAACCATGAACAAAAAGGTACATGAGTGGTTAGATGCATATGAAAATCGTAATCTGTTACCATCCTCACCATCCATCACTTCCTCTACCGAACCGACTCTGTTTATAGCAGACGAGCAAAGTAACGATGCAGCTATTGTCATAAGCAGTAGCAGCAGCAGCAGTAACGATGCAGCTATTGTCATAAGCAGTAGCAGCAGCAGTTGCAGTAGTAACAACGGCAAAGATCATGATATGCAGGTGACGGTAACGAACATAGATAGAATTTGGAATCGTGCTGAAGCCATGATGAATCAAAATACCTTCGACGCGGCGGTAGACGGAGCGTGCGTTCGTTATGCGTGTAACGAGGTGGTTCGTATATTAGATCTATCGGAAGATGAGTATTACGTACCGTCTTCCGATCTTATCATGCACATCTTGCGTTGGGTTGTCATAGCGTTGGAGGAGAGGTTTGGGAAAATGCAATGGAGGCTCGATATGGCAGACACGGTCAGAGCGACCATAGCCAGTCGATATGCAGGTAAGATTGATGTTGTTGACAGTGATTAAACAGGTGTGTATTTTGTTGTCCTGTCTATAGATACATAACGGCCTCGTACAGCTGCGCGAGGCGTACGACAACGATAGAGACGACAACGATCTGTTCGACAAAACGAAGGCGGCAACGGCAACGGCGGCGCGCAAACGAATCACGCCGCCGTTAGCGGAAAACGACCTGCGGTTGGTGCTCAGTAAAAAGCGCCGGTCAGCAGCACCAACCGCAGCAGCAGCACCAACCGCAGCAGCAGCAGCACCAACTGCAGCACCAATGTCCTCACCACCCCTACCACCGTCGTTTCTAACGATGAAGTCGCCATCGTCGTCAACAACGATGCCACCACCACTACCGTCAACATCGTTCGGGTCGTAAGGTCGGTATGTAGTAGTAGTAGTAGAGGAAGAAACACCACTGTCTACACGTGTAAGAAATGTGGATGGACGTTCGAAGACGTTACGAACTGACCAGACACGCACGAATCGCGTGTGCCGACGTCACCGAGCCGTCAGCACCAAAGAGATCAAAAAGAGAAGACACTACCCCATCCCACCACCACCCACTCGTTACCGAGGAAGACCCCTTAGAACCACCCGATCGACTTCCCTTCGACGACATTCTGTCGACGGAGTTGTTAGATGTTGTTCGTGTGCTCTGGTCTGCTATAAGGACCCACGTTTCGAGAGGTCGCCTCCAGTGCAGGTACGATTACAGATTAACCACGCTAGACACAACCGTCCTAGAACGGTCTTTGAAGATCATGTTCCAGGAACAGACCCATGCGTTCAAGATTAACCTCAGTTACGGCTTCGTTCTGAGAAACAAGAACACATGTCAATACAAGTACTATCATACCTCGTGTAATTGCTGTGGACGCTACCTGGACGAACTCAGTCTCGTCACCAACAGCAAGGACTTTGATGACTTTCTCGAACGCATCCGAGAAACCGACGTCTTGCAATGGGCCATCAATCAAAGACCGGATTCCGCGTGGGTGTGCGAACTCGTGACGAATGTCACTTTCTTCGTTAATCGCATCATCGATCACCCTATTGGATGTGTAGGCATGATCCCTCTTCCGACCTACACCAAGAAGAAGAAAAGCGTCATCGGTCTGGAAACGGAACCCAACCATAACAAGAGGTACAATGATAACCTGTGTCTCTTCCGATGTCTGGCCCTGCATCGAGGATGTGATCTACATCGATTGGAACCGGCGGTGAAGACGCTGTACGAAACATACGATCGAGACCACGTACCCATGGAAGAATTTGCAGGGGTCACGCTGGATGACTTCTATCGCGTAAAGACCACGTTCCAAACGAACGTGTGCGTATACAAGCTTGTCAAACCGGATGCGGAGGATGCGGAGGACGGTAAGTCGACTCCCGAACTGGCCGTCGATCGTTATGCAAGTACCCGGAAACAATGTATCTCACCCTTCACGAGACACATTTTTCATTCATCCAAGATGTCCGCATGCACTGTCACTCGTATCGATGTCGGAAGTGCGGTGACTCGTTATGGAAAGATGCATGGATGCTATATCGACACGAGCGCACGTGCACGGGGGGTGTGCGTCGAGTCTATCCTGGTGGCGTGTACCATTCGACTCCATCGGTGTTCGAACGTCTGGACGACGAGAACATTCGCGTGGCTGAATCGTTGCGCTACTATCCGAATCGAGCCACCTTTGACTTCGAGTGTTGGTTCGACACGGAACAACTTCCGTCGGATAGTGACAAGGTCCACTGAGTGGCGCGTCACGTTCCAATGAGCGTCAGCGTGGCATCCAACGTGCCCGGACACGAGCGAGTGCAATGTCTCGTCACGGATGGAGACACCAACAAGTTGGTGAGTAGAATGATGGATATCTTACAAGCGATGAGTGACGCTGCGTACGATAAGATCAAACACTCGTACGAAGATGTCTTGGAACAACTGGCAGAGGAACTGACGAACTGGGACGAAAGGGAGGAGGCTGCACGATCAGCCGTCGACAAGGAATCTCGTCCGGCGACCAATCCATACAAAAAGCTGATGGGACAACTCTATGGATGGATGCATCAGTTACCCGTCATCGGGTTCAATTCGGGTAAGTATGATCTCAATGCCATCAAACAGTTCCTTAAGCCCTACTTCCTATCCACCATGTCAAAGACAGGGGAACAAGAACAAGAACAAGAACAAGAAGAGACAAAGAAGAGAAAGAGGGTATCGGGTCTTTTTTCGTCATCAAACGCAACAACACGTTCATGTGTATTTCGACGGATCAGCTGAAATTCAATTACATAGCCCCCGGGTTCAGTTACGACAAGTATCTGAAGGCGTACGGATGCGAGGTGGCGAAAGGTCATTTCCCGTACGAGTACATGGACCGTCTGGAGAGACTCGACGACACCGCACTTCCATCGAAACAGGCCTTCTTCAGTCGACTGAAGAACGAAGGTATTTCCGACGAGGATTATGCCAGTTGTCAAGAGGCCTGGCGCGACAACTCCATGACGACTTTGCAAGACGTTCTCGTCTGGTACAACAACAGGGATGTGGTTCCCTTTCTCGAGGCCATCGACAGACAGTTTGCCTTCTATGAACAACGTGGCATAGACATGTTCAAGCAAGGCATCAGCGTACCTGGTCTGACCTTGCTCTACCTGTTCAACGACCTTCCAGAGAAGACCTACTTTACCATCTTCAACGAGAAGAATAAAGATCTTCATCACCTCGTCAAAGATCACGTGGTTGGCGGACCTTCGCTCGTTTTTCACCGCTATCACGTGAAAGGGGTCACCACGCTACGTCAGAACGAGTACGGATAGGCCGCTCGTCCGTGTCGGTCCATCGTGGGATACGATGTCAACGCCCTGTACTTGTGGTCACTCATGCAAGACATGTCTATGGGATGGTACACGCGACGATGGGAAGAGAACGACTTCCGACCCGAATCGGCGCAGCTGTATGGTCAGATGGCTGCGGAATGGTTGACTTGGGAATCCGAACGCACGGGACGCGTCATATGACACCAGATCAACGGTAGAGAGAAGAGAATAGGCAAACTGTCGGTGGACTGGTGGTGCAGCGAGACAAAAACGGCTTATCAGTTACACGGATGTTTTTTCCATGGTCACTCGTGCACTGGTAAAGAGGTCAACGAGATCAACGGGAAACCCTTGGCTGAACTGCTCGCCGAGACCCGAAAGAACACCGCCTACCTCCGTTTGTCAAGGTCGACGAGTTGTGGGAATGCGAGTGGAAAGAGACAAGATCCTGTTGTGAAAAAGCGTCTGGATGCTGCATTTCCGCGACGACGTCACGCACGATAAACGATGACGTCGCAACAGATCCTGAGCGGCATGCGTGCCGGAACCGTGTTCGGTCTGATCGAGTGTGACCTTTGCGTACCGGAAGCATTGCGCGAACACTTTGCCAAGATGCAGCCCGTGTTCAAGAACTTCCGTCTGACACGCGACGATCTCGGTCCGTTCATGCGCCGATACGCAGAGGAGCACAACATCATGGCGACTCCGAGACGCATGCTCGTGGGTAGTTATCGAGGCGATAAGATATTGCTCGCCACGCCTCTGCTGCGATGGTATATGGACCACGGTCTCGAGGTGACGCACGTGTATCAGGTCGTTGAGTACGATCCCGTCCCGTGCTTCAGGCGGTTCGGCGATGCAGTGTCCACGGCGCGACGCGAGGGAGACATCCACTCGCACAAGGCCATCATCGCAAACACCATGAAGTTGATGGGGAACTCTGGTTACGGAAAGACCATCACCAACGTGGACCGACATCGCGACGTCAACTACTGCACTGAGAAGGCGGCGTCGCTCATGGTCAACGATAGACGATTCCGACAACTCGACGTCGTCGTCGACGATGCGTACGAGATAGAGATGAACAAGAAAACCGTCAAGTACACCCTGCCCGTGCACGTAGGATTCTTCGTTCTACAATACGCAAAGATGCGCATGTTGCAGTTCTATTACGACTTCATCGAGAGGTACCTGGAGCGCCCTCTTTTTAAATACTGCGAGTCGGATACAGACTCTGCCTATTTGGCCTTGGCCGCCGAGTCCGTCGACGCCCTCGTGACCCTGGAACTACGAGAACATTACTTCCGGCACCGCTCCGAATGGTTGCCATCCGAATGTTGCGACGACCATCGGAACGAGTACGTGCGCTGTCGACTCGCCAATAGACCGTGGGTCGGCGACGAGGCGTGCTGTAAGACGCACAGGGCGTACGACAAGAGGACACCTGGTCTGTTCAAGGTGGAGTGGTCCGGCGACGGGTTCGTGGGGTTGTGTAGCAAGACGTACTATCGTTTCGGACCCACCGACAAATATAGCACCAAAGGACTGAGCAAACGTCACAACGACATCGACAAGAACGCGTTCCTGGAGGTGCTCACCAACCGTCGGAGCGGAAGTGGAAAGAACCGCGGGTTCCGGGTGCGTCACTCGACCGTGTTGACGTACGTGCAGGAACGAGCGGCTCTCATCTACTTCTACGCCAAACGCGTGGTGCACGAGGACGGGGTGAGCACTGGTCCGGTGGACGTGTAGAAAAAGGCTATGCACTGTGGTCGTCTTTTATAAGCGACCATGGACGCGCGGTGGAAACATCCTTTCACGTGCATCGTCGCCGGTCCGACGGGATGCGGCAAAAGTACTTTCGTGAAACGTATGTTACGTCACGCTGCTGCGATGATCGATCCACCCCCCTCCCCCCGAACGGATCACGTGGTGTTACGGAGAATGGCAAGAGGCTTACGCAACGATGGACGTGGTCGACGTGCGGTTCGATGAAGGGTTGCCGAGTGCGAGCATGTTCGCTAATTAATTGATTATTGTCCTGCATTGAGACCGAGAGCGAGCGAAATAACATCACTCTGATCCGCAGTGAACGTTCTCATCGGGTGATGCTATGCTTGGGGAACGTTCTCATCAATACTAAAAAAGAGGGAGTTGTTCCGTTTGAATGGAAAGAAGCAAACATCATACCATTATTTAAAAATGGTTCGAGAAATAAGTAAGATAATTACAGACCAGCGAGTTTAACGTCAGTGATTTGTAAATTATTAGAAAGGTTAATTAAAGACCATATGGTAGACTTCCTCGTAAAGCATAAATTATTAAATTCATCTCAACATAGATTCCTTAAAGCGAGGTCATGCTTAACAGATATGTTGTTTTTTGGAAGAAATCACTAAGTGGATAGACGTGGGATCGCCAGTACATATTATCTACTTAGATTTTCATAAAGCTTTTGACAAAGTGCCACATGAAAGATTACTACTTAAATTAAAAGCCCATGTTTTCGTGGATAGCATAACTGACTGAATAGAACACTGGCTGACTGAAATGAGACAACGAGTTGTAGTAGATGGAGAAGTTTCAAATTGGAAATCGGTTTTGAATGGGGTACCTCAAGGATCAGTATTAGGACCTATATTATTCTTAATATATATCAATGACTTGGACGACAGTATAACAAGTAACGTACTGAAATTTGCGGATGAAACAAAACTGTTTATAAAGGTTAATACTGATTGTGATAAACAACATTTACAAAACGATCTAGACAGATTAGTGAAATGGTCTGAGAAATGGCAGATGTTGTTCAATTTTGTGAAATGTAAATGCCTACATACAGGACATGGGAGCTTGGATGTAAACTATAAAATGGGAGAAACTGTTCAGGGTACTACTGTAAAAGAAAAGAACTTAGTAGTTACAATAAGTGCTGACATGAAGTTTCAGAGCAGTGTGGTATTGCAACTTCAAAGGGTAATCAAATTCTTGGATTGATTAGAAAAAACATAACATACAAGGGAAAAAGTTAATAGTTAATTATGCCTCTTTATAAAGCAATAGTTAGACCTCATTTAGAATTCTGTATACAAGCATGGAGACCATATCGTAAGAAGGATATAGATTCGCTTGAACGCATACAAAGGAGAGGAACTAAAATGATTCCAGAACTGAGAGACCTTAGTTATGAAGAACGCCTGAAAGAATGTGGTTTAACAACTCTACAGACAAGGAGGTTAAGTGGAGATCAGAGTGAAGTTTTTAAGATATTGAATGGGTATGTAAATATTGATAGAAATGTATTTTTCTCTTTCAAGAAGGATAGCAGAACTAGAGGACATGAGGTACAATTAGTAAAGGATCAATGTAGACTGGACATCAGGAAGAACTCGGTCTCACAGAGGGCAACAAATGAATGGAACAAATTGTCTACAGATTGTGTAACTGCTAGCAGCGTGAATATGTTTAAAAACAAGGTTGACACATATCTCAGGAGGGCAGGTTATAAGTAGATGAACATTGTTGGACTCTCGATAAGGCAATGGCTTCCTTGTCCACTTGCCATCTGGGCCTTTGGCTTGGATGGCAAATCTTGTTAAATCCTCTTGTGGAAACTGAAAGATTTAAAGTGTTTGTCATTTCAGCGGAGTTTTCTTTTGACGTCCGGTGCAGAACAATAAGTAAACACAGTGTGTTTGCGTATGTGCTTTTGTTGCTGCGCAGTGGTCATTTATATAAAGACAAATATGTAGTCTACACTGCAATATAGCGAATCACTACATATCAATCTTTTACATAACACACTTCTTTGTTTTGTAATATTCACGATACACTTATAGCTCCGACTTTCAACTAAAACCAAACCGCGAATGTCATTTCTGAAGCACGTACAAAAATACATTATTGCGCACATACAAAAAAGTCTACAACAAATTGCTTGTTTGCTCGATTTAGCGTCAATTACAGCAAGTCTTAGGGGTCGACCACTGTAGAGAATTGCATTTGTGGACATGTTACGTTTTGTCTGATTATAAGAAAACGTGACCATCAAAAATTCTAAAAAAATAATATGCAGTGGCGTTGTCAAGTGACGCTCATTCGAGCAGGATGCGAGGACAGACAGACATGACACTGGTTACTTAGCGCTAGGTGTCGTCTGGTATTAAGCTGGTGTGTATGACCAATTAGTAAACAATACCAGATAATATTTAACATTAGTGATATTTTCTACTGTAGCTAGCAACTGCCGAAGATAGTCTTTACCAAAAACCCTTGCTGCTCTTAAACAAAGCGACAGCATACAAAGAGGGAAAAGATACCTATGTGCAGACAAGCATACATAATTATATTTATATAATGCTAGCTAGAGTATTTACAATGTTATACACAAAAGTGAGGGAATAAAACCCCGATACAACATTCGGGTCAATTCGATATCTACACATGTTGACACGTAATATGCAGGTTTAGAAAGCATATCGACACAGAAGTACAAATACATCGGGAGGATGGGTGGGAATAAATTCAGAAGCTCGGATGATGTTCGTATGGCGCATGGATGATAAAGTACATATGCGCTTTCACGTGTCAAGCTTGGAATCCGATAGGATCATTACTACTGTAATTCAAATTGATCCTGACACTGTGCCAGCTTTACAATAATTTCAAATTTATCGCGAACTTGGATAATATTTTTTGTGGCCTTTATCTTTAACAACTACTGGCAAATTGTCAAAAGTGCCTTTGCAGGTAGTCACATATGGTTGCGACTTCCTTTCGCAAATAAACACCTTTGAACAATAATTATTTGGAGCCCATTTTTTCAGTTTCTTGACGCCCAAGTGTCGGTTGTATGTCACAGAATACACATGTGAAACGGTTAGTGCGTATTGGTTTTAAAACTTAAGTTATTAGTTCCGTAGCCATTTGGCTACGGAACTGCCAAATTGGCGCGTAAGCAAATGCCGGTCAAGATCTCCGCCCGTAGGCTAGCTCAAGAATGTGGCGGATGACTCTGCCTAGCGCCGCATCTGCGCCTGCCAGCCGCTGATATCCGCCCTCTGGCCGATGACGGCGTGCTGGCTGGGCATCGGGGCGTTTTAAAAGAGCTGGAGGTATGGGATTTGGTTAACTTGTCAATGAGATGATGTCAGTTGCTGTGAAAATTGTTTTCAATGTTTGATGGTACGTTTTCTTATACTCAGACAAAACGTTAACATTGCCACCAATACAATTGTATACTGTGGTCTTCAACCTACAACGCGGACAGCTATTTCGGGACCGTGGGGGAAACACGTCGCGACCGTTGACCAATCCCATGCGCGCTCCACTGACATGAACAACCCTTCAGACATTCATATCGCTGTGATCTACTTTCGTTTGTGCAACGTCTCGAGCCGATAAAGCCGAGCAGTGTGAGTGAGCGGGGGCCAATCTCGTCAACGCACACACGGTTTAGAACGTGTATAGTCGACGAATCGCCGCCTTATTTAATCACCAGGTAGGTTGTAGTGAGGATGTCGTGTGGTCGTCTCATGGCCTGTAGTGAGGATAACGTTGTCACGATTTTTGATAAAAATCTGATAAGTTTCGTTGTCTAGGGGTAAATAAATAACGGTGGATGGGCCGACGTGACTTTATTTCGTCTGTGGGTTCTACTAATCTATAAATACTATGGCAAATATACACGATATATATAAGAGACTATAACACGTAATAACAGTTTGCACATTTATTACATAAACAATGAACCAATATGTTCTTGTCACAGTCAATCATATATTATTATAAATACCTTCCTCTCTTATATATATATATATATATATATATATATATATATATATATATATATATATATATATATATATATATATATATATATATATATATATATATATATATATTACAATATGCATTTTTAACATCATCAACCATATATTATAACAAATATGAGTCTCACTATATATTATATTATAATATGTATTCGTAACATCAACACCCATATATTATAACAAATATGTTTCTCTAACAGTTATGTTACTTCCTAATACCATTTACACGGAATATTCTACTAAAAATCTAATTACTAACAATTTATGGAGCTTACCGGAAATAGCGTTCATATAAATACAAAGTCCGAAACTGTGCACACATCTTATCCCTAGATGTGGGAAAATCAATCAAATAACCTATCAAGAACTCCTACCCTGGGTCGTCACAGGGATTTTCTAACACTGACGATCGAAATTTGAAGAATGACTCGATTCGTCGAGTGTTTGATCATCAGATTGAACGATTCGGTATATTCATTCACATGCAGAATTTTGAAGACTTGAAATAAATCTGGGCTAAGCCTAAGGTTACATTTCTATCATAAGATTACTACTCTACAGAACCGTAACATCTTGTAAGGATTCATTCATCCTTCTTAGAATACTATAAACTTAACATATCAACTTATTAACTAAACAGGGCATTGTTCGCCCTAATTTGAACTTCACATCGTTAATAAACGAGTGGCGCACACACGCGGGGAGAAATAAATTTACGTCTTTCTCCGATCAAGATAAAACTCGAATGACGCTCGCTGTCGTTACCGACGCTACTAACGGGTTTGGAGGTTTTTGTGATCTGACCAATCAAATCGTATCCCTTGATAATTTCAGCGTCCCTACGTCATATTTCAAGTGTAAACTACTGGTGTTTGCGGGAATTTTATGTGCGTTTTGCACCCGGCCCTTAACGACATTCGTTAATCTGTGAAATAAGTCTCATGTAACTAAGTTTTGTCGAATCCGAAATACCGTCAATTTGATAAGTAAATAATGAACCTTTTATGATAAAGTATTTACCTCTGGTAAAATATCGAACTATAAAACTAGAACTTTGCATAGAACATCAATCACTAAATAGTAGATTCTATATGACGAATAAATTACATGTTTACCGTTACTATGGTACGGTAAAATTCGTTCGAACTGAGCGTTCGTTCGTTTTTATTTCATTCATTGATTTGGCTATGTGTAAAGTAGATTAGTTCCCTGTAGATCAAAATAATGTAGTGTTGATTTTCGTTAAGAGTGTTGACATAAAAATAAAAACGGTAACAAACGTGTGGTCGTCTCATGGCCTGTAGTGAGGCTGTCGTGTGATCGTCTCACCGCCTGTAGTTAGCTTATGGTGTGGTCGTCTCACGGCCTGTATGGGTGCCTCCGAGCGCTCGACGTTCGTTCAGCTAGGTTGGTTATCGTGGCCGAAGTAGGCGGCTGGTTTATTTTTCAAGCTGTGTTTTACTGTCGACTTTTTATGTTTAGCTGTCTGCTTGTGTGGCGAAGCACAGCTCGGATCGATACTGGCAAATTGTCAAAAGTGCCTTTGCAGGTAGTCACATATGGTTGCGACTTCCTTTCGCAAATAAACACCTTTGAACAATAATTATTTGGAGCCCATTTTTTCAGTTTCTTGACGCCCAAGTGTCGGTTGTATGTCACAGAATACACATGTGAAACGGTTAGTGCGTATTGGTTTTAAAACATAAGTTATTAGTTCCGTAGCCATTTGGCTACGGAACTGCCAAATTGGCGCATAAGCAAATGCCGGTCAAGATCTCCGCCCCTAGGCTAGCTCAAGAATGTGGCGGATGACTCTGCCTAACGCCGCATCTGCGCCTGCCAGCCGCTGATATCCGCCCTCCGGCCGATGACGGCGTGCTGGCTGGGCATCGGGGCGTTTTAAAAGAGCTGGAGGTATGGGATTTGGTTAGCTTGTCAATGAGATGATGTCAGTTGCTGTGAAAATTGTTTTCAATGTTTGATGGTACGTTTTCTTATACTCAGACAAAACGTTAACATTGCCACCAATACAATTGTATACTGTGGTCTTCAACCTACAACGCGGACAGCTATTTCGGGACCGTGGGGGAAACACGTCGCGACCGTTGACCAATCCCATGCGCGCTCCACTGACATGAACAACCCTTCAGACATTCATATCGCTGTGATCTACTTTCGTTTGTGCAACGTCTCGAGCCGATAAAGCCGAGCAGTGTGAGTGAGCGGGGGCCAATCTCGTCAACGCACACACGGTTTAGAACGTGTATAGTCGACGAATCGCCGCCTTATTTAATCACCAGGTAGGTTGTAGTGAGGATGTCGTGTGGTCGTCTCATGGCCTGTAGTGAGGATAACGTTGTCACGATTTTTGATAAAAATCTGATAAGTTTCGTTGTCTAGGGGTAAATAAATAACGGTGGATGGGCCGACGTGACTTTATTTCGTCTGTGGGTTCTACTAATCTATAAATACTATGGCAAATATACACGATATATATAAGAGACTATAACACGTAATAACAGTTTGCACATTTATTACATAAACAATGAACCAATATGTTCTTGTCACAGTCAATCATATATTATTATAAATACCTTCCTCTCTTATATATATATATATATATATATATATATATATATATATATATATATATATATATATATATATATATATATATATATATATATATATATATATATATATATATATATTACAATATGCATTTTTAACATCATCAACCATATATTATAACAAATATGAGTCTCACTATATATTATATTATAATATGTATTCGTAACATCAACACCCATATATTATAACAAATATGTTTCTCTAACAGTTATGTTACTTCCCTAATACCATTTACACGGAATATTCTACTAAAAATCTAATTACTAACAATTTATGGAGCTTACCGGAAATAGCGTTCATATAAATACAAAGTCCGAAACTGTGCACACATCTTATCCCTAGATGTGGGAAAATCAATCAAATAACCTATCAAGAACTCCTACCCTGGGTCGTCACAGGGATTTTCTAACACTGACGATCGAAATTTGAAGAATGACTCGATTCGTCGAGTGTTTGATCATCAGATTGAACGATTCGGTATATTCATTCACATGCAGAATTTTGAAGACTTGAAATAAATCTGGGCTAAGCCTAAGGTTACATTTCTATCATAAGATTACTACTCTACAGAACCGTAACATCTTGTAAGGATTCATTCATCCTTCTTAGAATACTATAAACTTAACATATCAACTTATTAACTAAACAGGGCATTGTTCGCCCTAATTTGAACTTCACATCGTTAATAAACGAGTGGCGCACACACGCGGGGAGAAATAAATTTACGTCTTTCTCCGATCAAGATAAAACTCCGAATGACGCTCGCTGTCGTTACCGACGCTACTAACGGGTTTGGAGGTTTTTGTGATCTGACCAATCAAATCGTATCCCTTGATAATTTCAGCGTCCCTACGTCATATTTCAAGTGTAAACTACTGGTGTTTGCGGGAATTTTATGTGCGTTTTGCACCCGGCCCTTAACGACATTCGTTAATCTGTGAAATAAGTCTCATGTAACTAAGTTTTGTCGAATCCGAAATACCGTCAATTTGATAAGTAAATAATGAACCTTTTATGATAAAGTATTTACCTCTGGTAAAATATCGAACTATAAAACTAGAACTTTGCATAGAACATCAATCACTAAATAGTAGATTCTATATGACGAATAAATTACATGTTTACCGTTACTATGGTACGGTAAAATTCGTTCGAACTGAGCGTTCGTTCGTTTTTATTTCATTCATTGATTTGGCTATGTGTAAAGTAGATTAGTTCCCTGTAGATCAAAATAATGTAGTGTTGATTTTCGTTAAGAGTGTTGACATAAAAATAAAAACGGTAACAAACGTGTGGTCGTCTCATGGCCTGTAGTGAGGCTGTCGTGTGATCGTCTCACCGCCTGTAGTTAGCTTATGGTGTGGTCGTCTCACGGCCTGTATGGGTGCCTCCGAGCGCTCGACGTTCGTTCAGCTAGGTTGGTTATCGTGGTCGAAGTAGGCGGCTGGTTTATTTTTCAAGCTGTGTTTTACTGTCGACTTTTTATGTTTAGCTGTCTGCTTGTGTGGCGAAGCACAGCTCGGATCGATACTGGCAAATTGTCAAAAGTGCCTTTGCAGGTAGTCACATATGGTTGCGACTTCCTTTCGCAAATAAACACCTTTGAACAATAATTATTTGGAGCCCATTTTTTCAGTTTCTTGACGCCCAAGTGTCGGTTGTATGTCACAGAATACACATGTGAAACGGTTAGTGCGTATTGGTTTTAAAACATAAGTTATTAGTTCCGTAGCCATTTGGCTACGGAACTGCCAAATTGGCGCATAAGCAAATGCCGGTCAAGATCTCCGCCCCTAGGCTAGCTCAAGAATGTGGCGGATGACTCTGCCTAACGCCGCATCTGCGCCTGCCAGCCGCTGATATCCGCCCTCCGGCCGATGACGGCGTGCTGGCTGGGCATCGGGGCGTTTTAAAAGAGCTGGAGGTATGGGATTTGGTTAGCTTGTCAATGAGATGATGTCAGTTGCTGTGAAAATTGTTTTCAATGTTTGATGGTACGTTTTCTTATACTCAGACAAAACGTTAACATTGACACCAATACAATTGTATACTGTGGTCTTCAACTACAACGCGGACAGCTATTTCGGGACCGTGGGGGAAACACGTCGCGACCGTTGACCAATCCCATGCGCGCTTCACTGACATGAACGAAGCTGCAGACATTCATATCGCTGTGATCTACTTTCGTTTGTGCAACGTCGCGAGCAGATAAAGCCGAGCAGTGTGAGCGAGCGGGGGCCAGTCTCGTCAACGCGCACACGGTTTAGAAAACGTATATACGACGAATCGCCGCCTTATTTAATCGCCAGGTAGGTTGTAGTAAGGATGTCGTGTGGTCGTCTCACGGCCTGTATGGGTGCCTCATAGCGCTCGACGTTCGTTCAGCTTGGTTGGTTATCGTGGCCGAAGTAGGCGGCTGGTTTATTTTTCAAGCTGTGTTTTACTGTCGACTTTTTATGTTTAGCTGTCTGCTTGTGTGGCAAAGCACAGCTCGGATCGATACCGGCTCAGCATAGATGCTTAGCGCATCGTAGCTAGAAGTGTTGACGCAGCGCAGCGACTGTAATTAGCATAGACAGACCATCACCACGTTATACTACTTAGCTTAACTTACGTTCTTTCTTTTTAATTCCTTTCCCTGTTGTTAAATCGCTTTAGGTTTGCGGTATGTAGCGTATACGTAATCAAAGGCGCTGCTTTGTTAATATACATTAATATTAACTGCTACGGTTTGTCTTGCGCTGACGCGGCCACGTAAAATGAAAAGTTTTGGAGACCTTTGGACTGAGGTGAACGTGGCCACCTGCTACTGACGTTGCACATTAAATGGCTCGCAGGCTCTGTGTCAAAATATCCGGCCTCCGCATGGCTGTAACTGTAGTGTTTGTTTTCGCTACGTTAGCATGCAAGTTTTATTCGCTGCCTGTCTAACCTTTTAACATGTCTCCCATGACAAGCGACACCACTGTTTGCCTATTTGTAAAAATATTGATGTATGTTACCACGTTGCATACTAAGTTTTAGATGAGGCAACAGCACTATTTTTAGCACCACTCCTTGGTAACATCCGGGAGGCCGTGTGACTAGTAATGCGTCATTTCTGCACACATCCTCTTCTGATACGATAACATTTCTCTGAGTAAGCCGTGACGTCGTTTTCACTTTCACAATGTTTAATCGCAGTGTATATTGAGGGACGTTGTTTCTCGGTGGGTTGACTGGACCGGAATAACGGGCGTGTCAGCTCTCACAAGACAATAATACGCGTGCCACCCAGGGGTATGGTGAAGGATTGGTCGTAAAGTCAAGGTTATAATGGGATTACTCTCCCACAAATAAATACCATAGGCCTTTCACACCACTATGGCAGTGGTGAGTTCACACATCTAATTCAGTTTTGTGTTCACACCACCATGGTAGTGTTATGTTCACACCACTATTTCAGTGTTGTGTTCACACCACCATGGCAGTTTTGTGTTCACACTAAGACAGTGTTATTTTCACACCACCAAGGCAGTGTTGCCATCCCAAACAACAAGTTCCAGATGGCAATTGGACAAGGAAGTCATTGGCTTATGGAGAATGTCGTACTATTGATGTTAATAATACTAGTAATACTGAAAGTGAAAGTGACGACAGCAAGCATTTCATCAGGTCAGCGTCGTACTACTGATGTTAATAATATTAGTAATACTGAAAGTGAAAGTGACGACAGCAAACATTTCATCAGGTCAGCGTAGACGTATTTGTAACGAAAGTGATATTGTTGTTCTCAAGTTTAAAGTAGTTTTACCCCAAAGAGCATATTTAATTGATTATTTAACATGTAGTTGTGAGCATTCCTTTTAGTATGGAAGTTTTATTCGTTGTCTGTCCAACTTTTTAACATGTCCCCCATGACATGCAACGGCACTGTTGTTTGTTTGTAACAAAAATAGATGTATGCGATTTTGCATATTAATTTTTAGGTGAGGCAACAACACTATTTTTAGCACCAGTCCTTGGTAACGGCCGGGAGGCCGTGTGATTAGCAGTGCGTCATGTCTGCACACACCCGCTTCCGAGACAATAACATTTCTCTGAGTAAGCCGTGACGTCGTCTTCACTTCAATGTTTACTCGCATCGTATATTGAGGGACGTTGTTTCTCTGTGGGTTGACTGTACCGGAATAGTGTGCGTGTCAGCCCTCACAAAAAAATCAGACCTGTGTCACCCAGGCGAATGGTGGAGGGGCTGGTCATAGGGTGTTCATTCCCGGTAGGTATGTACGGGGGAGGGTGCAAAGTTCTGAATGCATAATCTCGGGCAAATACGATGGTGTATTTACATATAAGTATATTTCAGGAGAGTCAACACATATTAAGTTTTATAATAACTTGTAAACACGTCACATCACGTCATTAAACAATTAAACAGGCGTCTCGCGCATTAAGATTTTCTTTTGAGGAATTGTTACAATGGTTGCCAAAATAGATAATATGCAGTGACGTTGTCAAGTGACCCTTGTTCGAGCAGGATGCAAGGACAGACAGACATGACACTGTCATAGTTGTTATTTAGCGCTAGGTGTCTCCAGTATTCAATATTATTGTGTTGTAGCGTATCCAACAAATCCAAAAAATGGCTAGTGAGGTTTTTAAAAAAATTATCTCACATTTCCTCAGAATTGGGGGAACGGTAGGCGTGGGTATAATTACATATATCAGTGCTTACCCCCTTTTTACATTATAGGGCATTACAGACACAATTTGCAAGCAAATCTTTAGTTTTTTGCACAAGTGCTCAGGCGCAGCCTTTTATTCATTTGTAAAGAAACTTAAGCAAATTTTGAGACATCCAATTTTTGACCATCGGTTGATTTGACACGGTATGACCCATATACATCATCGCAGCGACTGTAATTAGCAGAGACAGACACGGAGATACCATAGCAACTGTATACTACTTAGCTTTACTTACGTTCTTACTGACAGTAATTTGTTGCCTCGGTGTTCAGATGTTCAGGTCATTCGACCTGCCAGCGATTTTAGACAGTTCGAGATGCTCAAATTTGTTGAATTATGCTTGGTAGCTAAAACTCCTCAATTCTCAATTGGTTTCACTCCAAACAGCCCAATTTTAGGCTAACGCAGGTGTTTAATGAGCGCCATGTCTTCATATTGAATTGAGCTTTCAGCACATATATTACAACTTTATGAACATATCTGACGGTGTCGTTTCATTAACAGTGAACGTGCTCATTAAAGATAAGTTTATATTCGAAGGGACGTCTGGATTCAATACTGTTTTGGTTGTCAGTGAAAGGCCACCACTGTGTGTGTCGTCATTGAATATGTACTCTATCTGTCTACCGAGTTGGCATTGATCGGGTGTCATATTTTTGGACGCCGTGTCGGCGTGAACTCTTCATCGGCTCTGAATAAATGTTTCACCCCTCGGGGGATCACTCACCAGTGTTAATAATACAAACTGCTTGCGCATATTTTATAAATACTAAACGGGTATAATTCCACGGAAATTAGGTCTCTGGAAGGGATATGATTTCAAGGAATAAAATTCACACAAAAGTGGCTTTTTACCTATGTACTAAAATAGTAGTGTCAGTACAGATCGTGGGAGTGATCCCGGGGATACCTATAATTTAATACATTCATAACGATGCTGCATTACCACTACGGTTACAATCAAACATTATCAATAATCGTTCACGTAGTAAGGATGCATCCACCAAAAATTCGAGGAACGAATGAAATATCAATTGTTTTATAACCGCTGCATCGACACTGACGAATATCGCTTTGGTATTTACAGTTTTGGCCATTGTGCATCGTGCCGAAGATTTAAAGTGTTTGTCATTTCAGCGGAGTTTTCTTTTGACGTCCGGTGTAAAACAACAAGTAAACACAGTGTGTTTGCTTATGTGCTTTTGTTGCTGCGCAGTGGTCACTTATATAAAAACATGTATGTAGTCTACACTGCAATATAGCGAATCACTACATATCAATCTTTTACATAACACACTTCTTTGTTTTCTAATATTCACGATACACTTATAGCTCCGACTTTCAACTAAAACTAAACCGCGAATGTCATTTCTGAAGCACGTACAAAAATACATTATTGCGCACATACAAAAAAGCCTACAACAAATTGCTTGTTTGCTCGATTTAGCGTCAACTACAGCAAATCTTAGGGGTCGACCACTGTAAAGAATTGCATTTGTGGACATGTTACGTTTTGTCTGATTATAAGAAAACGTGACCAAGAAAAATTCTAAAAAAATAATATGCAGTGGCGTTGTCAAGTGACGCTCATTCGAGCAGGATGCGAGGACAGACAGACATGACACGTTCCAAGATGGTATAATGGTTACTTAGCGCTAGGTGTCGCCACTATCTAATACTTTTATGGTGCAGCTTATCCAACAAATCCAAAAAATGGCTAGTCAGGTTCTTTAAAAAAATAATTCTTCCACATTTCCTGTGAATTGGGGGAACTGTAGGCGTGGGTATAATTCTGCGTAGCCCTCTTTCGCACAGAGCCTTTGAATAACATGAACAGTTCCAGGCTTTGAAAAAGGGGTCGTGTAGCTTTAATAATGCACCAAGTAGCAGGACTTGTAATTATCCAAATGTTTACAGGATGCACTCACGCAAACACGCACGAACGCATGCACGCACGCACTCATTCTCTTGTGAGGACACCGCTTTTGCAAACGCAACGTATGGCCTTTTCGTGTGTTTTCCGCAGCGCGATACCCCGTCGACTCCCGGTGTATTTGTGTTGATAATGAAATGGGGACACGCTTATGCAGACCTTTCTCTGTTTGTATTAATACACCAACTACTTGGTAGGTTGGTAACGGACAATCCAATTTTATTCATACCCAACAAGGATTGCCAATGTGCACACAATAATAGTGACTAAGTCTGCCACAAATTGTGCACAGCCTGGTATTAAGCTGGTGTGTATGACCAATTAGTAAACAATACCAGATAATATTTAACATTAGTGATATTTTCTACTGTAGCTAGCAACTGCCGAAGACAGTCTTTACCAAAAACCCTTGCTGCTCTTAAACAAAGCGACAGCATACAAAGAGGGAAAAGATACCTATGTGCAGACAAGCATACATAAATATATGTATATAGTGCTAGCTAGAGTATTTACAATGTTATACACAAAAGTGGGGGAATAAAACCCCGATACAGCATTCAGATCAATTCGACATCTAGACATATTGACACGTAATATGCAAGTTTAGAAAGCATATCGACACAGAAGTACAAATACATCGGGAGAGTGGGTGGGAATAAATTCAGAAGCTCGGATGATGTTCGTATGGCGCATGGATGATAAAGTACTTATGCGCTTTCACGTGTGCAAGCTTGGAATCCGATCGGATCATTACTACTGTAATTCAAATTGATCCTGACGCTGTGCCAGCTTTACAATAATTTCAAATTTATCGCGAACTTGGATAATAGTTTTGTGGTCTTTATCTTTAACAACTACTGGCAAATTGTCAAAAGTGCCTTTGCAGGTAGTCACATATGGTTGCGACTTCCTTTCGCAAATAAACACCTTTGAACATATTAAACGAACATGTAGATACACAAAAGCTAAATAACAAAATAAAACGTAGCGATGCTTTCAATAAAACTACTTCGTGGAAATGTTATGTCGTGACATATCTATATTACTTGGAAAACTACCCATTTATTGCAACGAAATACTTTGCTTCGCTACGCATCACCACTGCACTTGACACAACAATTGTATGCGTAAGTTCGTGTACAACATGCCAAGGGCCGACGTGTTCCCCTTTCCATCCTGCACACCCCTTTATTGGCAAGACGCCTAATTAAGCTGGCCCAGTTGCGTCAACCGATCATGTGGAAAATATTACTGGCCAGCGGTGCACGATTGAAAAATTTGCAGATAGCGAGAGGGACCATGTTTTCGAATAACTTTTCTTTGCTGAACCATACGAACAACATCATCCGAGCTGCTAAGTATATCCCCACCCATCCTCCCGATGTATTTGTGCTTGTGTGATTATATGCTTTTTAAACTCACATATCACGTGACAACATATCTAGATATCAAGTTGATCTGAATGTTGCATCAGGGGGGTTTAAGCCCTACTTTTTGTATATCATTGCAGGTTTATTCCCCACTTTTGTGTATATAATTGTAAATACTCTAACTAGCACTATATACATATAATTATGTATGATTGTCTGCACATATGTATATTTTCCTTTTTATCACTTTTCCGTCACTTTGTATAAGAGCAGCAAGGGTTTTTGGCAAAGACTGTCCTTGACAGTTTGCTAGCTACATTGGAAAATATCACTAATGGTGATTTTATTATGTATTGTATACTAATTGGTCATATATACCAGCTTCATCAGCAATGTACCAGGCGATGCACAATCTGTGGCAGACATTGTTAAACATTATTATTGTGTGTTCAGCAGCAAACCATGTTGGATAGGAATAAAATTGGATTGCCCATTACCAACCTACCAAGTAGTTGGTGTATTTATACAAACAGAGAAAGGGCTGCATGAACGTGTAAAAATTTCAGTATAAGCACAAATACACCGGGAGTCAACGGGGTATTGAACTACAAAAACACACGAAATATAGCGTAAGATGAAAAAGAATGCAGGATACAATGATATATCAGAAAATAATACTAGAAAATGCAGTGTAAAATAGAGATCTTCCATTTTTTCTTGAACAAACAAACTGACATCCAAAAACGGAATCCGATTCAAGGGAAGCGAAAAAAGACTAGTCTAGTCAGATGCATTGGACTGATTATGATTATGTGGCGGGTCCTTTTTGTGAGGAGGCCCTGGTACAAGATTAAACGCCTGTGCCGTGGATAATGCGGCACTGGCGCCAACAACCCAGCTTGGTCTTGGGCGAGCCAGCCGAGTTCGTTCCATGTCCAGCGCAACGATAACAACGTCGTGTTCTCAATCTAGACGACGGGAGTTCGAATACACTTTCTACAGTTTCGAAGTTTGGACAGTTTCGTCCATTGTACTTTGCTTCCGCTGGATAGAGGAGAACCTGGCTATATACGTAGTGTTGACGTTTGAACAATTATTCTTTGCTTCATAGAGAAGTTGAAATGACGTTGGAACTAGCAGGTCTGTCAGATGGGGAAAACGCTTTCAGTGATCGCGCGGACATGATGCCGCGCTATACAGTTTATCATTGCTTCTTATTTTTTGTCTAACTGAGTGAGGTGGACGTTTTTGCATGTCGTTGTAGAATACACATAGAGCTAACATTAATGCGCGTCGTAGTGTATGCATGCACGAGGACATTCAACACAACATTTACGTGTCATATGACGCTCACTCGAGCAGACATACAAAGCGGGCGTATTTTGCTCACATGTAGTTACTACGTTCTGACCTTCACTAACATAATGGTGGAACCGGAGCCGTGAAGTACGGACCGTGTCCATGGACTCGAAGGCAAACACCTGTGAAATTGTAGAAATTGGTTCTTGCTACTACTTTTTGTTCATTCGATTCAGTAAGTTAAAAACTACCTCTTCAACTGATTTAGCTCACATAAATTCAGGTTTGATTTTCCGATCTGTCGTGTGTGACTAGTCTAGGTAATATATGCAGTCGGTTTAACAAAGAAGGGAGTACGATCGTTAGATCTGGTAACTTTAGAAAGTTAGAATAACGTTATGTCATAGTATATACAGCCGGAACAATTTTGGCCCGTTTTTCGTCACATTTTGAACAGACCCGGTCAAAAATAATGTCATTGTTTGTCCGATGACTTCATCAAAACTAAATAATACATTTGCACAATGAGCTAGCATGTCGTAGTCGATGCTAGATAAATTCGATGTTTTCACGAAATGAGTCTGATGATTTTTTTTCGAATTTCACGAATAATTCAACAAAATAAATATCTAACTCGAAGCTGTTACAATCGCAATATTTTAAGACTGACGAAATGTAGAATTTGCATAGAATCTGCCTAGGTGCCACCACCACCACCATCATCACCACCACCACCACCACCACCACCACCACCACCACCACCACCACCACCACAACCACAACCACCACCACAACCACCACCACCACCACCATCACAATTTGTTTTGTTTAGCTAGTTTGCTTAACACAACTAAAAGAGTTTCAAATGTGACAACGACAACATTTCTGTTCCTAGCACCCCGGCCATGTCGCCCCAGCAGAAGATTGCCATCGTTGGCATTGGATGCCGCTTCGCCGGGGGAATCGACAACGTAGGCGAATTCTGGAAAGTAAGAACAACTTTTTTTCTCCATAGCCAGCCGTAACCGTAACCGGCCTGAACGAACGTGTTTTACTACATGACTCGTGGCTTCACAGCAAAACCATAGTCATGTTATAATACAGTTCACCGTCTGGGAGCAAAATGTTAATTCAAGCAGTCATTTTGTCGTCTGCATTTTCCGATTCAGTAGTGATGAGAATATCGAGACTACTCCGTTCTATGGTCGTTGGCTTCCTTTTTCCGCGATATTTTGTGTTGGAACCTTTTTTTGTAAGTGGTTTGCAAAATGACTTCGGTGTTAAGAATATGTACAACGACTATAAGACAGTACATGTGTATATAGTGATGACACTTGAGTGTCGTTGCGAATAAGAAAGAGGAGTACTAGAGGAAACAGGTTAAAGAAATAGGAAGAAGGCAATTCTCGTGCTGGATATGAAATAAAGGACATTATGGATCTCCACCAACATAACAAAGGATGCTGACTCGGACTGTTCAGGGACAATCGCAGGAAAGCTTGTTTTATTCACGTTTACACAAAAGCATCGATTGTCGTGAACTTTTACGTTGACATATGGCATCTTTTTATAAAAAAAAATGTCGCTTGGCAGGTGCCATTTTTAACTTGCCCTACAACATCCGGGTTACGTGATTGTTTCTTCAAATGAGAGCGCCGATTAATAGGCACTGAGAAAGGCCACAGCAACGTGTTTCCCAACCACTGACGTACACGATTACAATAAATAGAGATCAACCGCAGTATCAATATTTTCTAACGATGTCAAGGTTAAAAATATATAATCTCATAGATCGGCGGTTATCGCTATTCTGCCGCCGACAACATTCGTCGAATCACGTGCGTTAAGAGTCACTAAGACAATTAAAATAATTTTATTATGAAAACATATCATCTTGTAAAAAGAAAAACAACCGTCTTTCATTTTTATTTTACCCGTCGGCTTAAGACATTTGTCCGTCTTCAAGACGGGCAGGCGGTTCCCTGGCTAACGGCATGTTGACAGTTACTGTAGCGACATATTAAATTACTGTATGACAGTGTCATTGCAACCCGGTTTCTTATTTGACGGAGGCAATCGGACTACTTGAATGGTTTTATGTATTGTGTGTCACTAGACAAAGTTACTAGACCAAGACAAAACCAATGTATTAGCGCCCCCAGACACTGGTACTGGGAGTGTCTGTCAGTGACGCAAGTTGCTAATCATAAAAGGACCTTAAGGTGGCCGAGTACCCTGCAATCTGGGCATCGATCTGCGTCAACGATTAAATCAGCACAACATTTATTGTGTCGATTGAAACTACATCAATAATGCCAGCAGTAACCACAAGTTATACATTTATTGGTAAAAGAACGTCAATAAGAACCAAAATCACGGATAAGCGGGATAACTTTTTGTTCAGAGTGTGATTTAAAAATAGCAAAACCTAAATTTTTCCGCATTTTTGTATGTGCTCAGAAATAAATAGTAACATTTTGACCAACTTTTACTGAAATGCCATTACTCATTATAAACAAATATGGGGTTCGATAACAATTTTGTTATTTGTTATCGGGGCCCCCAATTTGTTTGCCTTTTCACAGAGATCAATAATAAACGAACATTCCTGCCAAGTTTTACTGCAGTGACCCCTTGAGGGTCAAATGATGTCGAAATTGAGCTAAAAGATATTTTTTCCGTGACTTAATAAATTACAAGAAATCATTAATTTAAAAATTTTTGTTGCGCGAATTTGACATATTATGCTTTACCTAATATGACCATATCAAATTGCAAGTTTTATATTTGAATAGTATATAAATCTCGTGTTATTACTGATTATGATCATAATACAGTATTTTGCTAATTTGTCCGGTGACGTAGCAGTTACTATGTTAAATATTTCAAAAATGTGCACGCAACCCCCCGACTTGTTTGCCCTTTGATGGTTTTTGGGGTCTAATATATTTCAAAAAACCTTTAACACTTTAATATTCATTAATTTTATTTCAGGATAATTGGCCACCTTAAGTCATTCACTTTGCCTTACAATATGTGCTGTACCCGGTAACACATAATATTGCAAACAAAATCAATGTTTAACTATGCTACAGAAACGAGTGATAAGGCAGTTTTGTGGTGCCAAGACAATAAACCATAGATCTATGGTATTTTATTATATGTACTTTCAGAAAGTGCTAGATGTAGTGGAATTAAAAACTGCAATGATCATATTTCCTGGGAAACGGCGTAAATTACTTTTAAATTATTTAGTAACTTATTTATTATTTTTAGTAACACTTTAATAGACTTTTTTAGTAATTGTCTTAAACACTCTTTTATGATATGGACATTTTAATTATTTCTTTATTTTGTTTATTTATCTATTTATTAGTTAACTTTTAAAAACTCTCATGGTGCATTTTGTGGAATGGCATACGCGAAACACACGTGTGTGTTATCACGTCTGCCACGCAAAATGTATTTACCAATAATAATAATATTATTAGCATGTTTAAGGCATTTCAAACTTTGTTGCCACTGAATGTACAGCAGTTTCTCTGCATATGTGATTTTTTTATTCAACCCGGCAGGAATGTAATTTGAGACAGAACTCTATGCAAGCACTTTGAAAAGTTTGTTTATATTAATTAAAGGAGTAGAACTTTGGAATGCCCACGATAGTTCATTGATGAGTTGCAGAAATGTTCACCAGTTCAATAAATATTATACAGATAAAGCATTGATTAGTTTGAAATATGTTGTACGTGATCACCTTACAACATCTGACGGTTGAGACCAAAGAGAAAACATTTCGACTTAAAAACATCATTCGCGCACATTGGGGATTTAAAAAATCAGATTGCCATCGAATATGACCTGAATGTGTCACCATGTGTTTGTACTCCACGCTTCAACTTAACAGGCGCTGTCTGAGGGTCGCGACTGCAGCAGTCCGCTGCCACAGGACCGCTTCGACATCGCCTCCTTCTATCACCCGGACCTGAAAAAGACCGGGAAGTTTTACTGTGAACGCGGCGGCTTCCTCAAGCATGACGTGCTCAAGTTCGACCGGCAGTTCTTCAAGATGCCGCCAGGTAACTATATAGGCTGTCGATGGGAGGAGGGAGGGAGGGAGGGAGGGAGGGAGGGAGGGAGGGATTCGACGATGATAAAGAATGTCGAAGATCGATGTGTTGTTTTATGTTTCAGACGAGGCGGAACATTTGGACCCACAAGTTCGTCTTCTGCTGGAGGTGACGCAGGAGGCGTTCGAAGATGCAGGAATGCCGGCCACGTCGATAAAGGGATCGGAAACAGGTTCGATTACATCGCAACATTCGACGCTGTTGCCAAAACTATAATGAGTGTTGCTGTGCTACTGCAGTTGATAGTTGAATTGTAATTTATATTGTGTCTTGTATTGAATTTACCCAGAGATTCGAAGCAGTTTTGTTGTCGCTTGTTAGAGGCATACCACTCGTTATATTTTCGTCATATAATTATGTGTGCATCAAGACAAATGGTTATGTTTTTTTCTTTTAATAAGACATTGACGTACGTCACGTGCTGCTTGTTGTTCAATGTGGCATCCTCCATGATTTGCATACTTCACTTCAGTCCTTGTGGATAGAGTATAATACTGATTTGCATACTTCACTTCAGTCCTAGTGGACTGAAGTGAAGTATTATACTCTAGCCGCTTTTGGTTAATTATTTCATTCGCATAACAATGGAGATGTATGGTTTGAAAGACGGCTCTTCTTTTGTCCTCACATGTGTCATTGTAGGTGTGTTCATGGGAGTAACAGCGAGCGAATACCAAGCACTCCGTCCGTCACCAGTGAGTCAGATTTCACAGTACACGAACTCAGGTAAACCATGTTCACAGCTTCTTCTTCGATAGTTTCGCTCGGCTCGTTTCATATTCATTTCGCCAAATTTGTTCTTTCGTTTTGGGAGGGGGAGTTATTGCTATAATTATTAACAACTCATATGATTATTTAACATATTGCCACTCAAAAAAAATCTCTATAATGCATGTGGACATGGAAGCCACCGGCTTATCATGAGTACAAGCGTTTGTCATATATGGCCCACCCTGGATAAAAGATATATCCATTCCAATATTAAACGTATTCAAATTTCTAGAATTGTCAACGAACACTACGAATCTTTTCATGCATCTTTGTCTGTGAGAATGAGTATCTGTAGCGGTTCATACACCACACTAATTCCAAATCAATCATAGCTGTAGCGTTTTGTTTACGTAAAACTGAAATGCAAAAATAATATATACATGAAAACAACACAAATTCGTAGAAAACATGAAAATTACCAATAAAAGCATAACATACTCCTTGTTACTACTAATTAGAAGTTGAGTCCTGGGAAAAAAACAATAGCTAGTTAACAAGTCATGTTTTATCAAATGTAATTAATGTTATATACTCAAAAATAGTATACAGTTTGCTATAGTACATTATACACGCCTTTACCTTGATCCCAGAGTTGTCATCTCCTACTTTGTATTTCTCGCGTATAACGCGAGCTGCGCACATAACCACGATGCTGGCTATACCCTAGCGGAATCTCTCTTCCCTAGCAGTATATACTATTACTAGCACTTACAGTATCTCATAGCATCTTGGAATTATATAAATAATCCATTATATCTCAAGTACTACAGGTGTAAGGATGTTTCTAGATTCAGCGTTAATAACTGTTTAAAAAGTTAAACATTGGTTAAAAAAATCTCATCACTATTTAGCCGCATAATAACTGTCATGCTAAAGATGTTATGTCTATATTTAAATAGTTGTTGTTGTTCACATATTGTAGTGTTATCACGTTTACTGCTCTGATTACAGGTTCAAATAGGTGCATGGTGTCGAATCGCATCTCGTACGAGTTCGACCTGAACGGTCCAAGTTTCAGCGTCGACACGGCTTGTTCGTCGTCTTTATACACGACGCATCTGGCATGCGAGGCAATCCGTCGTGGCGAGTGCAACATGGCGCTGTCAGGCGGCGTCAACCTACTTCTCATGCCCGACATCTTCATTGGCTTAAGTCAAGCAGGTAACTGACTAAAACAAATGGTACTGATCAAAGACAAATTGTTTCATATCATGACCGAACCGTTGTTGAGGCATAATAACACAGTGGTGGAACACAGAAAATAACGTATAAATTTGTCTATGCTCCTTATCATATATCGTACTACCTATGTTAACGTATGTAACTGCACCAGGGCAGTTACTAAATGCTGCCACTTTGACACCATTTGAAATAATAATAATAATTGCGATGCTGTGCTTAGTAAAAATCACGACCATCATGTTGAAAATCGGTTGTCCGACATATATTTGATCTCAGTTAATGTCTACTCGTTTCTAGGAATGGTGGCACCCGACGGACGCTGCAAGAGCTTCGATGCTTCTGCCGACGGCTACTCCCGGGGAGAAGGAGCCGGAGTGATTGTCTTGAAGCCTCTTGACCGTGCCCTAGCTGACAACGACCGCATCTACGCTGTCATCCGTGGAGGGGCTCTCACCAACGATGGCCATACTCCGGGCATTGCCAACCCTAGCTACGATGCCCAGGTAGAGTTGGTGCGAAGGGCGTGCGTGAATGCCGCAGTTGCGTACGCAGACATCCCGTACGTTGAGGCTCATGGAACGGGCACACAGGTCGGCGACACGACCGAGGCGAATGCTCTCGGTCAGACGATCGGTACAGCACGAAAGAGCCGAGACACTCCTCTGTACATCGGTTCGGTGAAGTCCAACATCTCCCATTGCGAGGGCTCGGCTGGTATTGCCGGAGTGATCAAGACAGCCTTGGCGCTCCAACACCGTCAAATCCCGCCTGTCGTTCACTTCAGGCGCGGCAACGAGAAGATCAAGTTTGACGAGTACAACCTGAAGATTCCGCAGAAGTTGGAGCCGTGGCCTAGTAAAGACAAAGCCCTGGCCGGGGTTAGTTCCTTCGGTATCGGAGGCGCCAATGCACATCTTGTTCTAGAAGGCATCTCAGTTGACTCTATCAATTCTTCTGCACAAAGGAAAGAACGGAAGATGGCCTTTGTAAAGCCTTTGGTGATTTCTGCTCAGACGCAGGAGGGACTGACTGAGAACTCGACCAAATGGATATCTCACCTTCAGAAGAGCGATGATAGTTTCCATGACATCTTGTCGACGGCCGCACTGAGACGTCAGCATTATGGCCATAGGGTCGGTATCTTGTGTCGGTCGAGAGAGGACGCCATCGCCGGACTGGAGGCGTTCGTTAACGGCAGCGAGAGAACGCGTTACGTAGAGGGACACGTTCGAGACACTCAGACCGGCTCTGCGATTCGCCTCGTGTTTGTCTTCAACGGCATGGGCACTCAGTGGTTCGGCATGGGACAAGCGTTGCTCCAGGCAGAGTCCGTTTTTCGGGAAACCATCGCAGTAAGTGACAAGTCGCAGTCTACAAGGGTGTGTAACTAAATTGGAAATATAAACTAAATCGTGAATATACGGTATGCTTCAATTGTTGTTATTATGCCTCAATTATATGTTATATATTACGTACATTATATGTTATATATTACATACACATACATGCACTCATACACACGCACGTACGCACGCAAACGCACGCACGCACACACACACACACACACACCACAAACGCACATACACACACAATAATTGATATGATTGTTACTTAAGAGATTCGACAAAGTGCTGAAGTCGCTCAAGTGCAGCTGGTCGGTGATGGAGCAGCTGGAGAACAGCCAGTTCAAAGACCGCATCAACGAAACTGGTACGATATTGCAATAGTGGTGGTGGTTGTGGTGGCGGCGGAGGCGACTGCTGCTGACGCTATCTAGCAGTAGCAGTAGCTGCAGCAGTGGCACTGGGAGTGGTAGTGGTTGTGACAGTGGTAGTGGTAGTGGTAGTAATAGTAGTAGTGGTGGAGACAGTGGTATTGCCAGTGGTAGTGGTAGTGGTGGTGACAGTGCTAGTGGTAGTAACAGTGGTAGTGATAGTTACAGTGACAGTGATAGTTGATAGTTGTAGTAACAGTGGTAGTAACAGTGGAAGTGGTAGTGGTGGTGACAGTGGTACTATTAGTAACAGTGGTAGTGGTAGTGGTGGTGACAGTGGTTGTGGTAGTAACAGTGGTAGAGGTAATGACAGTGGTAATAGTAGTGGTAGTGACTGTGGCATTGGTAGTGACAGAGGTAGTGGTAATAACAGTGCTAGAGGTAGTGATAATGTTAATGTTAGTGGCAGTGACAGTGGTAGTGAGATTGGTAGTGACAGTGGAAATGGTAATGACAGTGGTATTGGTACTGACAGTGGTAGTGGTAGTGACAGTGGTAGTGGTAGTGTTAGTGACAGTGGTGGTGGTTGTGACAGTGGTAATGGTAGTATTAGTAGTGACAGTGGTAGTGGTTGTGACAGTGGTAGTAACAGTGGTAATGGTAGTGGTAGTGCCAGTTGTAGTGATAGTGACAATGGCGGCCTTAGTGACAATGGTAATGGTAGTGACAGTGGTAGTTGTAGTGGTCCTGGTAGTCAGTTATAGTGGTAATTGTAATTATAGTGGCAGTTGTAGTGGTAGTGGTAGCGGTAGTGGTAATGGTAGAAGTAGCAGCAGTAGTAGAAATAACATATTGGTAAATAACTTACTGGTGAACGTCATGTTACCGAAATTAGTAACATTTAATAGAGATAAGTTATTGCACATCTGATTAGCAAACGATAAATTATTTACTATATTTCCTGCAGAATACGCACAGCCGACCATCTGCGCCATACAGATGGCATTAACCGAGCTGCTCAAGAAGTATGACGTCATTCCCAATGTCGTCATTGGCCACAGCGTGGGCGAAGTCGCAGCGGCGTACGCATGCGCCAAATTGTCCTTCCAGAACGCGGTCTACGTCATCTACGAGCGAGCGCGAGCGTTGAAGAAGACGAGCGGTTCAGGTACAATGCTGGCTGCCAGAGTGTCGCAGCAGGAGGCGGAGGAAATCCGCGCGACAAACAAAGCTGTATTCGTCGAAGTCGACATCGCCGCCGTCAACAGCGCTTCGCAGACGGTGTTGTCCGGCAGGCGGGATGCCCTTAATGCCTACGCTGACGTCCTGCGAGACAAGGGCGTTCGAAATACGTTTCTGAACGTTCAAAACGCATTCCACAGTTCCCAGCAAGAGCCGTTACGTGAGCATGTGCACAAAAAGTTTGCTAAGTTGCATCGTAGCCGCACGGACATGGAAGCACGCAGCATTGCAATGATGTCGACAGTGACGACAGACTACGTGAGCTCGGAGCAGGTAAACGGAGCCGACTACTGGTGGCGCAACATCCGTTACATGGTTCACTTCAAGGACGCCATCGAGAGGCTGCTGACGGACGGCTACTCTAACTTCCTCGAAATCGGCGCGCACCCAGCGTTGATGTCCGTCATTCGTGACGTCATTGTGTCTTCCAAAGAGAAGCCCAAGAAGTTCTCTGTGATGCCGACGTTGCGACAAAAAGATGACCCAACAAGTTCGATTGACGGCCAGTTTCACATCATGTCGACGCTACTGCATTTGTTCTGTGAACAAGATCACAACAGTCTGCCGGTGGTGTTCCCTGACAAGTATCGCGTGGTGTCGCTGCCCACGTATGCGTGGCAGCGTGGAGAGTGCGGACAGTATCCTTCGTTACCTAAGGAGATTAGCTTATTCCCGCTTCATCCGCTTCTGGGTCGGAAGATTCCAATTCCGGCATTTGCCGAAGAAGGTACCTCTCGCAAGATCACGTGGCACCAGCCGGCTGCATCAATTGCTAAGACTCCGTGGGTTGGTGATCACGTGATCCAAGGTGCGATAGTGATGCCCGCTGTCGGCTACACGGACATGATGCTAGAAATCGCAAAAGAGCTACAAGTCGGAGACGGTAGATTGCGCCTGCGCAACGTAAGATTCCCGAAGTTCCTTTTCTTTCCGACACAAGGAGATGTGGAACTTCTGACGACTGCAACGAGCGAGCCCGGAAGTGACGAGAGGCTCTGGTCGGTCGGAGTGTGGAGCAAATCATTTTCTGCTGAGTGGATGCTGCATGCCAGCGGACAGATCGACTTGAGAGGCGAAGACCTCGACGAAGACGACCAACCAGTGACGATCTCCAGCGGCAGCACGCTTATGCGACTACCGGTCGAGAAACTGCGACATCGCTGCATGCACGAGACGAGTGTCGAGTACCAAGATGTCAACGAGAAAGGTTTTCAGTTTGGCACATCTTTCCAAAACAACAAAACGATCTGCATCAGCGACGACGGCACAGAGGCGCTTGTGTACGCCGACGCGGCGAAAGAAATCCTCCATGACTTCCACAGCTACGCCTACCACCCGGCCTTCTTCGACGGTCTGCTGCAAGGGTACCTTCTGATGGTGCTTGGTGGAGGAAAGATGATGGCAGAGAGAGGCAACGAACCATTCCACTACTCCACAGAAGTGCCATACAGTTTTGGCGAGGTGGGTTTTCTGACTACCTATTAAAGCACACTTTGAAACCTGCACCACTTTCTTGTGCGTCCACATGAAAAGCTAAAGGCGCGTTCACACAAGTGAGGCGTCGTGGCGCTCGTGTGAAGGGGTCATTAACAGCAAACATCGCGGTAAAGTTGTGTTTCCCATTCAAATATTTGTGTGAACGCATGCGTTGATTAATCATGTAGAAAATAACCGCACAACTGGTGTGTTTGTTTTAATAAAATAGTCTCTAACTAAATGTGTTACTGCCTTACACTATGTTTGACTAACTTCTGGATAACCTTTGATATGAATCCAGATACCAAAGCTTCATTTTCCATCCAGATCGGAGATGAGTTACTTAAATTATTTTTTTGTTATTCTATATTACCGTGAGTGTGTGCGTTGATTAATCATGTTGCGTTTTCGTTTACTTAAAATAGGCCGATTTCCTACATTTATCTACATGTGCCAAAGCCAAAATAACTATCATAGGGCATTTGTAAATCAATGCGATTTTGCAGTGTACGGCTTTGTGCGAATTCCTTTGTCGGACAATAATTCAACTATCATGCGTTGACGCAAATCTTGATTACAACTGTTTAGCCAAGAACTAGCAAACTGCATCTTAATAGCAAATAGTTTCACGATCTCAAATAATATAACAATGGTAAAAAACAATAAAAACAAGAATGTTGGATACATATTATTTATTATTTCTAGGTGGAGTTGTACGGCGAACCGACGAAGAAGATTGTGATGCACATCAAGTCGTACGTGACAGAAGGAATCACGTACTGCGACATACGCGTCGCAGACGTCGCCACTAACATTGTCTTCTGCGTGCTGACTAGAGTCCGCTTTGATCCTTTGCCCGACACTAACGACAACAATGCCCTGCACACGTGGTCATTGTCGTGGCACCCCTTCGAAATTAGTGAGCAGACTCGTGACACGGGGCTCCATGTAGACAAAGTCGTGATTATCTGCGACAAGGAAAAAGACGTGAACCAATTATCAGAAGCGATGAAGAGAGAAGGCGCCTCTCAAGTGCGATGGGTGTCTACTCGAAAACTTGATGAGCTGCCGAAGAAGTGTCATCAGCTGACGTCAAATGACGCTGTTGTGTTTTATCTGGACCCAATAGAAGAGCACTGCGGCCAGATGGATGCTGACCAGTTCGTAACAGCCATTGATGAAACCTGTATTATAGCAACATCTGTTCTGCTCAAGATCAGAGAGGCTTTTCCCGACAACCCGCCTTGGTTTTGGATGATGACCCGTGGAGCTGCCTACGTTCAAACCGGGGATATCCCTCGACCTTGTCTGAATACCGTCCACTCGGTGGCGCTGACAGCAGTTCACGAGTTCTACCTAAATCCGACATCCAGTGTCGATCTCTCGAACGATATGGATCTCGCGGGAGACGCCGCCATTTTGGCGAGAATTGTCGTATCTCCTGTGTTGCCTGAGAACGAATTCGCCATCAGACCAACAACTGACGGAGAGACAAAGATAATGGTGCGTCGTCTCACCAAATCGCTCGCCTCCAGTATGAAATCGACGTCCGTGCCATGGAAAGCGCCTCTAGATGGCGAAACCATCAGATTGATCGAAACGCAAGAAGAAATCAGAAGTGAGTTTCATCGCCCTGAAGTAGACATCAACGTAGAAGCCTTCATTGTTGTCGCTGTGGACGGTGATACAAAGGCCGTGGTGTGCGGCATCGTTGACGCTGTCCACCCAGAGGTACAGTTCGTGAAACCGGGCGATAAAGTGGTCGCTCTGTGTGAAGGTGCTCTCAAGACGAAGATACGCCTATCGCCACGAGATGTTGTCCGAGTGCCGTCAAACGTAGGCGAATCTGCAGACGTGTTGAGTAAGCTGAACAGTTTCCTGCCGGGCCTGTATCTGTGCAATGGTGGCGACATCTTGCGACCAGAGTCGAAACTAGCCATCTACTCCCAGAATACTTCAGGTGAACAATGTTCCACGTTGATGGAAGTCCTGCGCCACCAGGGACACGAAGTGACTTTGTTCACAAAGCAAACATTAAAGGAGAAAGACAGATATCGGCCTTCCGAAGTCTTCGACGCTCTCATTGTTTTCGAAGCAGAAAGTTTGACGGATGAAACCGCGGAGAGACTGCAAGGTTCAGTGCGCAAGTTTGGAACGGTCGTTGTGTACATGGCAGACGACAAGGAGGCGCTGCCAACTCCAGGAACACTTCTTCGCAACAAGCGCCTCGTGCTGCTCAGCAATTGCGCCATATGGCAGTCAGACGATTTTCTTACAGTGGCGACGCGAATGTTTTCCATATTGGAAGACTCCGACCAGAAAGCTTTGCCACAGTTCGATGCTCGTGCCGCTTCGCGTCGTATGCAAGACCTGTCCGCCACCATCGGCCAAAATATCAGCGATGTTGACAAAGGAAAGATAGTAACCGTCATAGAAGGGAAATATCCCGTGCCCCTCTCATTCGACGGAAATCGATTCAACCCAAATAGCAATGCTATCTACATAGTCACTGGTGGCATGAAAGGCTTCGGCATGGCGACCGTCAAATGGCTCTTTTCAAAGGGCGTCAAACACGTGGCAATCATCGGGCGTAGTGAAGCCACACCAGAACAGAAGAGCGACATCGGGGCACTGGAAGAAGCCGGTTGTCACATCTATGCGTTCAAAGCGGACGTGTCGGACTACAAAACAATGGAGGTGGTCATTGACAATCTGCAGCGGAAGCCTCACCCGATCGAAGGCATCTTCCACAGCGCAGCAGTGTTCCGCGATGGCTGGGTGACTGAGATGTCTCATGACGACTGGATGGACGTTATGATGCCCAAGGCTTACGGATGCCTCGTTCTACACCAGCTGTCGCTGCGCAAGAACCTGCCACTACAGCACTTCGTCGCTTACTCGTCGATCGTTGGACTTATCGGCAATGCGACTCAGGCCAACTACTGTGTATCTAACGCGTTTCTACTGAGCTTGGGGGACCTCCGTCGTTCACTCGGTCTGCCAAGCAGCGTTGCTTCCTTCGGAGTCATTAACTCTACTGGCTTCGCCTATCGCAACGAGCTCGTCACCGTGTATGACAAGAAGGGGATGTACTCGGTATCTCCGAAACATGCTCTCGACGCAGTGGCGACGATGTTGAGCTTAAACATAGACCACCTGGGGATCACAGCTGCGTTCAACAGCAACAAATTTGCAGAGGCTTTCAGAAGTGCTTTGACCCAGAACGAAAAGGTTGCAGGCGGATTTCTGTCGCGTTTCAAGAACATCTTGGAGGGCGTGACACTCGGAAACGCCGAAGGGAAAGAGATGACGGATCGCATTCGAGAGGCAACGCCAGACAAAGGAAAGGCAATAGTAATGGATCAACTCACGTCATCCCTGGCGAAACTTCTCGGGATCAAAGAAACAGATGTATCCGTAGACTTATCGCCTGTCAATCTCGGCGTCGATTCTCTCATGGCAACCGACCTCAGCAACACCATAACAAACGTTTTCGACATCCAATTTCTGCCCGTAGAATTGCTGAATGACAAAACTACGTTGCTGTCCGTCAGCCGTTCGATCTACGCCAAGGTGTTGGTGGATCAAGGGACAGCGTTGGGCAGTTCGAAGGCAGAAAGAGATATTGAAAGCGAAACGACGCGGAAACGGCCCACCTAGGTACAGAAGATCAACAACCCTGTCAACGTTCAAACACAGATCGTGTGTTTCCTGCCGAACGGCGGTGGCGCCACCGACTTCCGGAACTGGCTGACACACTTAGCTAAGCAGGGAAATGAGATGTTCATTGTTCAGCCGCCCGGCTGGGAGGCGAGATTTACCGAGACGCCAGTCGACGAGCTGCAACAGATGGTAGAATCTTTGAGTCGCGAGTTGGTTCCGCTGCTCAAGCCGCTTTGTCTTCTACGGCCACAGCTTGGGGGCGCTACTGGCATTCGAGAGTGCTCACTACCTGCAGGCGAAGCACAAGCTGTGTCCGAAACAGATGTACGTGGCCGCGTGGTCAGCTCCGACCATCCCATACCAGCACCCCAAGAACGTGCCTATTGATGTATTCGAACCCTCCACGCCGACGCACGTACTCACGTCTTACGTTCCTCGCTTCACCTACCTCGACCCGAGAGTGGCTTCCAATCCTACCATCATGAAGCGACTAAAGCCGTGCCTGCTTGCAGGTGTAAAGATGTGTAGTGCCTACACCTACAGCTACGTCGACCGAGTGCCGTGCAACATCACGGCGTTGAGCGGTAGCAATGACTTGTTGGCTCCATCCAGCAACATGGCCAGCTGGACCAATATGGCCGACCGGAAGTACAAGTACCGGTGCAAGGCCTACCGCGACAGTAGTACGACCACGTGACACACTATCTTATTACGAATAGCGATTTCCCATTCGCAATTATGTAAGAATATTTGGACAGGAAATATGACTTTATATACTAGCGGTTGATATGTCTCACATGTTTGTGAGTTTGGTGGTGGAATAATTCGATAACTATGCACATGTTAATCATCATTATGAAATTGTATTCATAACTGTATGCACACGATATATATATATATATATATATATATATATATATATATATATATATATATATATATATATATATATATATATATATATATATATATATTTATATATATATATAAATACCAGTCACTCCATATACATACAGGCAGAAACAAAATATTATTATTATTATTCGTATACACTAAATATACCATACAGTAGTTGGTTGTTTAAGTACAACCAACTATTGTATGGTATATTTAGTATGTACGAATAATAATAATAATAATATTTTGTTTCGGCCTGTATGTCTTAGGGTTTTATGCCCACATTTATTGTAGTATCTACATTACACTTAGTCATGTATCACGTTGCACCGAGTTGGATCGTTCATTATCCTAATTAGACTTAAGGTTGTTTACTCTTAATAGGACATTGTGTGAACTGAAAACTGATGTCTACATTTGTTTGTCATTGCCATTGTTTATACTAAGTGTGTGAAACTCCTTAGGTGAAGGCCATGAGTATATGGGAAACAGACGAATGTCTTAAGGCATGTATATTTTCTAAATACCTTTAGCACTTTAGCGTTGCGTGAAACGTGTTCGTCCAGACAGCTACCAACTGACATATGTCAACTTTGAAACATTGATATTCCTTAAATGCAACAATTGGCAAGACGCATAACGATTGGTGAATAGTGAGTCATTGACTAGATTAAAAATGCATTTGAACCTGATCTTGTCCGTGTACTTGATAACTTATTCTTGCACTTGAAACATCTGGAAGTACACTTGTACTTATATCGACCTTGAGTTTATATATATATATATATGCATGCATGTATGTATGTATGTATGTATATATGTATGTATGTATATGTATATATATGTATATATATGTATATATATATATATATATATATATATATATATATATATATATATATATATATATATATATATTATTGTGTATGAACACTAAAAAATAAAATTATTGTGCAGATTATTTTATTAGTGTTCTGTTTCCATGTTGTGTACACACATTCTGGTTGTGACAGTAGATAGGACACATGTGGTGTCACAAAACCTTCTATTATAATAAATAAACACAGATAAATGAGCACGACACAGAAGTTACCAATTATATATGTACTTCGGCCTTCGTGGGGTGGCGCCACGATTTGCTGGAAGTTACACGACCACGCATGCGCAGAATGCACATTTCAGGTAGAGTTAGTAACTATTTTCTAGTATGTAGTGATTTGCTTCCAAGGAATTAGTCTTGCTTATTTGACTCTCTCTCTCGGCTTCGTGAATCCGCCGAGAAGATCGTCTGGCAACAGAAGCATGTTTTGATTGTTACCGTCGTCAGATGGCACCACTGCTATACGCAAACAAATATGGCGTCATCAATATTTGAAGTAATCTGACGTATTGCTGCATTTTCGTGATCTTGTGGCCAGTTCTAGTCTTATTATCTGAGTTTTCTCAATAGCTCTCAGTCCTTGTTTAGACAGGATGCGTGAAAATGCGTATTAAATGGAGACGCAAATAAAGGTTCACATACTCGGGCGGAAAAACACACAGTCATAATACGCACATCATTATAAAACTGAAATACTGAAGTTTTCATTTATTGATATGCTAAAGTTGTTCGATGATTATTTATCATCACTTTTAACTACTAATCACAAGACAAAAGTTTAAACAAACTCACCTCCGTCAAATTCAATCCGGGAAGGCCCGCGAAAAGTCCACATGATTCGTCAGTATTTCATTGGTTGATAAATGTATCAATAAAGGTTATACGTTCATTTGCATACTATTTATGAATGACATTTGCATCACCACCACAAAGGTCACACATTCTGGGTCAATTTTTACACAACGAATTGTCCGCAGCGCATCTAGCGGATTCTAACATACCTATCTAAAGTAAATAAAAAAATGTAAAGTATGCTATGCAGTTTATAACCTTTTTTTCAATATTTATTAGTTTAACAAGATTTGCCATCCAAGCCAAAGGCCCAGATGGCAAGTGGACAAGGAAGCCATTGGCTTATCGAGAGTCCATCAGTGTTCATTTACTTATAACCCGCCCTCCTGAGATATGTGTCACGAGATATGTGTCACGTTTCCCGCAACGCTAAAGTGCTAAAGGCATTTAGAAAATATACATGCCTTAAGACATTCGTCTGTTTCCCATATACTAATGGCCTTCACCTAACGAGTTTCACACACTTAGTATAAACAATGGCAATGACAAACAAATGTAGACATCAGTTTTCAGTTCACACAATGTCCTATTAAGAGTAAACAACCTTAAGTCTAATTAGGATAATGAACGATCCCACTCGGTGCAATGTGATACATGACTAAGTGTAATGTACATACTATAATAAGTGTGGGCATAAAACCCTAAGACATACAGGCAGAAACAAAACATTATTATTATTATTTTTATATGCTAAATTATTATTCGCATATATACTAAATATACCATACAGTAGTTGGTTGTACTTAAACAACCAACTACTGTATGGTATACTTAGTGTATACGAATAATAATAATAATGTTTTGTTTCTGCCTGTATGTATATGGAGTGACTGGTATATATATATATATATATATATATATATATATATATATATATATATATATATATATATATATATATATATATATATATATATATATATATATATATATATATATATATATATATCGTGTGCATACAGTTATGAATAAAATTTCATAATGATGATTAACATTTGCATAGTTATCGAATTATTCCACCACCAAACTCACAAACATGTGAGACATATCAACCGCTAGTATATAAAGTCATATTTCCTGTCCAAATATACTTACATAATTGCGAATGGGAAATCGCTATTCGTACTTCCGGTCGGCCATATTGGTCCAGCTGGCCATGTTGCTGGATGGAGCAAACAAGTCATTGCTACCGCTGAACGCCGTGATGTTGCACGGCAGTCGGTCGACGTGGCTGTAGGTGTAGGCGCTACACATCTTTACACCTGCAGGCAGGCACTGCTTCAGTCGCTTCATGATGGTAGGATTGGAAGCCAGTCTCGGGTCGAGGTAGGTGAAGCGAGGAACGTAAGATGTTAGTACCTGCGTCGGCGTGGAGGGTTCGAATACATCAATAGGCACGTTCGTGGGGTGCTGGTATGGGATGGTCGGAGCTGACCACGCGACCACGTACATGTGTTTCGGACACAGCTTGTGCTTCGCCTGCAGGTAGTGAGCACTCTCGAATGCTAGTAGCGCCCCCAAGCTGTGGCCTTAGAAGACAAAGCGGTCAGGCTTTTGAGCAACGGAGCCAACTCGCGACTCACAGACTCTACCATCTCTTGCAGGTCATCGATTGACGTCTCGGTGAACCTCGCCTGTACCCATGTGGGCCGTTTCTGCGTCATTTCGCTTTCGATATCTGTTTCTGCATTCGAACTCCCCATTGCTGCCCCATGACCCTGCAACACCTTGGCGTAAATCGAACGGCTGACGGATAGCAACGTAGTTTTGTCATTCAACAATTCTACGGGCAAAAATTGGATGTCGAAAATGTTTATTATGTTGTTGCTGAGGTCGGTCGCCATGAGATAATCGACGCCGAGGTTGACAGGCGATGAGTCTACGGACACATCTGCTTCTTTGATCCCGAGAAGTTTCGCCAAGGACTAGGTGAGTTCAGCCATTACCATTGCCTTTCCTTCGCCTGGCGTTGCCTGGCGAATGCGATCCGTCAACGCTTTCCCGTCGGCGTTTCCGAGTGTCACGCCCTCCAAGATGTTCTTAAAACGCGACAGAAATCCGCCTGCAACCTTATCGTTCTGTGCCATTGCGCCTCGAAAAACCTCGGCAAATTTGTTGCTGTCGAACCCGGCTGTGACCCCGAGGTGGTCTATGTCTAAGCTCAGCATCGTCGCGACTGCGTCGAAAGCATGTTTCGGAGATACCGAGTACATCCCCTTCTTGTCATACACGGTGACGAGCTCGTTGCGATAGGCGAAGCCAGTAGAGTTGATGACTCCGAAGCAAGCGACGCTGCTCGGCAGACCTAGTGAACGACGGAGGTCCCCCAAGCTCAGCAGAAACGCGTTCGACACGCAGTAGTTGGCCTCAGTCGCATTGCCGACCAGTCCGACGATCGAAGAGTAAGTAACGAAGTGCTGAAGTGGCAGGCTCTAGCGCAGCGACAGCTGGTGTAGGACGAGGCATCCGTAGGCTTTGGGCATCATGACGTCCATCCAATCGTCATGAGACATCTCCGTCATCCAGCCATCGCGGAACACTACTGCGCTGTGGAAGATGCCTTCGATCGGGTGAAGCTTCCGCTGCAGATGCTCAATTACCACTTCCATTCTCTTGTAGTTCGACACGTCCGCTTTGAACGCGTAGATGTGACAGCCGGCTTCTTCCAGGGCCGCGATGTCGCTCTTCTGTTCTGGTGTGGCTTCACTACGCCCGATGATAGCCACGTGTTTAACGCCCTTTGAGAAGAGCCATTTGACGGTCGCCATGCCGAAGCCTTTCATGCCACCAGTGACTACGTAGATTGCATTGCTGTTTGGATGTAATTGTTTTCCGTCGAATGAGAGAGGCACCGGACATTTGCCTTATATGACGGTCACTATCTTACCTTTCTCAACATCGCTGTAATGTTGGCCGATGGTGACGGATAGTTCTTGGTTACGACGCGAAGCGGCGCGGGCATCGAACAGCTTCAAAACTTTCTGGTCGGAATCTTCCAATATGGCGAACATTCGCGTCGCCAATGTCGAAAATTCATCTGGCTGCCAGATGGCGCTGTTGCTGAGCAGCAAGAGGCGCTTGTTGCGAAGAAGTGTTCCTCGACTTGGCACCGCTTCTTTGTCGTCTGTCATGTACATAACGACCGTTCGGAACTTGCGCACTGAACAGAGTAGTCCCTCTGCGGCTGCATCCATCAAAATGTCTGCTTCTAGAGCAATGAGAGCGTCGAAGACTTCGGCATGTCGGTGTATGTCTTTCCCCTTTAATGTTTGTTTTGTGAACAAAGTCACAGCATGTCCCTGGTGACGCAGGACTTCCATCAACGTGGAACTTTGTTCATCTGAAGTCTTCTGTGTGTAGATCGCTAGTTTCGACTCTGGTCGTAAGATGTCGCCACCGTTGCACAGATAGAGTCCCGGCAGGAAACTGTTCAGCTTACTCAACACGGCATCAGATCCGCCTACGTTTGACGGCATATATATATATATATATATATATATATATATATATATATATATATATATATATATATATATATATATATATATATATATATATTATCGGAACCTATTCATATATTCGCTGTTTCACATTTATTAACTTGAAGAAATACAATACAAGTGAAATAATTGAGATCACTTTAGCGACATGTCGCTACAAATAATTTACAGATAAAGGTCTGAAAACGACCGTGCATATCATAGCTTTTAGTGAAGAACATCAGACCAGAACTATTGCAATGATATGTTTGTCATCATATGTTTCAATTGTACACAACTATTCGGAGCAGATAAACCGGCCAATGAGCGGACAGTTGACGTCATATGACTATTGCTTGAGTACGGAGAACCACAGCTGTGGTACGAGGTGTCACACCTCATCGTGTCCAACGGAAAGTTGGACATCACTGGTGTGATCACCGCCGCCAACTTGGCTTACCTCGAGTTCCTACTTATTTCGGGTGAGGCAAGTGACGTCACTTTCTTGAAGTAAGTAAACGCAACTAGTTTAGTGTTTTATATGAATTATAATACAATTTGTTTCACCCATGTGAATCGTTCGCCCGATCAATTAACTTTCTGGGGCAAATTTTACTAACAACGCTTTCCATCGCCTAATCACAGCTCTTTACACTTTTAGACATACAAATACAACGCCGTTGTCCGACCAATGACGAAACCAAATTGTTGTTTGAAAATATGATCCATAACGCGCCAACAAAAACATATTGTGTATGAACACGTGTCCGTTTTCCCTGTGAAGTGTACGAGAAGGAGTTAACTCCCCTTGGGAGTGGGTATTGGATGGCGTCAGCTCTCCTTTGGGAGGGTTTTGGTGGGTGTCAGTACTCCCTGCTGAAGAGAAGGGCATCCGGGCGAGTGGCCCTCGCGCTGACCACACGTGTGCCGCGGACGTCACCGCTTCAGTTTGGTATTTTCAAGGAGGTGAACTAAATATGTCGTAGATGACGACCATCAGTGACCTGAATACAAGCGTCCTTCATAAAACACGGATAAATGTAGTTGTTCTCCTCTTTATTCCTCAAATCCGGAGTGAGGCTGGCACCGATACTTTATTTTTGTTTTCCGTCTTCCTTGTCACTGATCCCGTTTCTCTGTCTCCATTCCCAGATCCATGGAACAGTATTCAATTATTTACTTTCCTGACAGAAAAGACAAAAACATCCACATACACTGTGAAGTAGTAGATATCTATTTGTAAGTATTAATAGTAAACGTCACATGTCTTATGAGTGCGGAGACAGATAAAGCACTGAATCACCTCAACATCAAGATACTGGAGTGAACAACGTCCGTAAGATGTCTTGATCATCTCAGTGTATTGTGAACGAGGGGTTTCCCCCACAACATCCGTCACAGATGCATTACGTCTACCGTGATATAATGGTGTTAGCGTTTCTCAAAAGTCGGACAGTGTGGAGTAGCCGTATCCCGCTGACTTGACGTCGTATGAGAGATGGCTTGACACAACTGAATTCGTTGTCACAGAGGAGGTAATGAAGATGTATCATGTATGTGAACTTGATGACCTCATAGTTATTAACTCAACATGACCTTCAATCTGTTTAATACCACTTGGTGTCATTTGAACTGGGAGTAGGACATGTGGTTCAGCTGATGTGTAATGGCGAGTAAGCGTTGTCACTGCCGCACTCAGGTGTTGTTACTCGTTGACCGAGTTAGAGGCTGTTTTTTTTGTATCAGAGATACAAAGTTTTACTCTGCTCACGTGACAGCCGCGAGTGAACGGTAAAGTCGCCGTTCAGAGCGCGTGTTCTTACCGCAAACATTTCCCTTGAAGTTCGCAAATCGAATTAACCGCATCTCCTTTGTGACGCAATACGCTGCCTAGATTGATGTAATTTTAACACTGCACGTACGAAATGCATGTGTACGTGCGTGCTATATATTATGGTTGCACGGGCGCACGAATGCACGCACACACCACACACGCAGGCACACGCGTATGATCACTGCAAAATAGTTAATCTTTTCTATTAATTATGTTGGTTTAATTTAGTAATCCATGTCTTGTAACATCTACACAAATTATATATACATTTGATTGCTGATTTCTCCAACTTCCGTTTGCAGCATTAAACCATATAATCACAATTAAAACAATTAATTTAAATACTTAGCTTCCATCAGAACCATGCACATCTATGCAAACAAGATCAGCAGAAACTGGCAAACCAATTTTATGGTTTTGAAATCATTTAAATCTAAAGCTAGAAATATATCAATATACTCAATTTTATTGATAACAATTTAATGTGACTGTTTTATATTACAGTTGTAATTAAATATGCCTACATTTTGGGTCCATTTTCTTGCTACTGTTTGAGAGATAGGCCAATAATGTTTTATTCTAAGTTGATAGTTATTGTTTTTTTAAAGAAACTAATGTAACTCATCTGATTTCTGTGATCAACATTGTTCGACGTTTTATTAGAAAGTATGCAGTACACATTAATACAAGGTTCTGCTGCTTACACTTTAACGTGTACATAGGGATATATGTCCTTTGAGGAATGTCCACATAATAAATAATCTAATATTTAATAATTAAGTGTCTGAGTTGTGAACGTAAATTGACTAGTGTTAGTTAGTAAAATATACACATTCCGCATATAATAAATATAATTTAATGTATAAAACTTTAGCGAATGAAACGCAAACTAAGCTGTAGACTTTGTCCAGGAGAGGGAGTCACTTGCCGTCATGAAAGGTGTAATTTGTCGTCTGGTTTCTGTCCAGACACGATGAATCGATTCCAGGTTTGGTTGTGTTTATAATATATGTGTAATCAAAGGCTACCAGTTAACACAATAAGTTGTATAATGACATAATTAACCCTCTGTTGTACAAACACTACTTAATTTTTGAACTAAATAGCATAATAGGTAATCTAGACTTATTTGATTTACGGGACCCGATTCCCACCCAAATATTAGCAATGGGCCAATGGCAATGGCAATACAATAGCACATTATATAATGTTTGGCCATAATCCGTTGCACAAATGAAATCATATGAAGTAATATTTAAATATATTGATTTCAAACTAAAACTGTTTACTTAATTTGCAGATCCAAAGATTAAAATTAAATTAAATAAATGAAAAAAATTGTATGACAGAAATTGTAATGAAAGCATCATGTCCATCACAATAAATATTAATGTAGATGTTTAGATGCATCTATCTGATATGACTATTAAAAAGGTGAGTTTTTAAACATTATTTATTTAATCAATCTGCGAGTGCAACTGCACCGACTAGTCCAAGAACTAGAACTTTGACTTGGCTTGTTTTTGAGGTCAAGTTTAATAACAATGTATAATAAAAAAGGCTGGTGACCTGAAACTAAATACAATGTAACATTTCTACTAACCAGTTCTGAACAAACTATTTAAAAAAACGCACTGGCTATTTACCGAGCAGCTCTGGAAATAACAGCCCATAATTTTTTATTTCCCGAGCAAACCGGAAGCTGATTTAACCAATCGAAACGCAGGATGGAATATTTCCTATTCCCCCACGCGGGTGCATTCATCATTCATTAGCTCGGCCATTTTTGTCCACGATGGAGGTGGGCAGGACATTTGCGTGTTGGATTGATTTTTTTTTATTGATTAATGAATTAAAATTGCCCTTTTTGGGCCTATATTAATCTACATTTGACTTACATTGTCATTTTTATTTTCAGAGCATGCTCTGAAAATAAGGCTGTGCAGCTATGAGTTTATCAAGTTATTTCGCCACATTATTTCATCTACAAAGCAAATATTTCCTTAAAAAACCAAATATAAATGTAGCAGATATAACAGAGCTGCTGCTCTAAAAATAAGCCTCTAAGCCCTTATTTTCAGAGCATGCCATGAAAATAAGCCTCTAATCGGCCCTTATTTTCAGAGCATGCTCTGAAAATAGACTAAGCCTTTAAAAAACTAGTCGTTTATCGGCCAATGACAGTTTAACAAGACAAAGAGTCACTGGGATAGATTTCAATCACTTCACTTGAATCAGTTTACGACGGAGGCGACTTGTGAATATTTCTATCGGTAATTACACTAAATTATGTTCTTTTATAAATGTCGTAATTACACGAAGTACACATAATATGTTGTGATTAACTAGTCGTGAATCAGACACTCGTATGTGACTGTGTGTTGTATTAATTCAGGAATATAATTCACTGTACAATTTGTAAATAATACTTACAGTAGATTTTCTCTCTTACAGCCTCAGCTGCAACAACAACTTGTTCAGTAAGGAGGACGACATCCATTGCTTGTGTCAGGGTCTGACAGGGATGAAACAACTAGAGAGACTACGGTAAGTGGTAGTAGTAGTTGTTGTAGTAGTAGTTGTAACTTGTAGACAATGTAGTTGTAGCTTGTAGTAGTAGCAGTAGTAGTAGTAATAGTAGTTGTTGTAGTAGTACTATTAGTAGTTGTAGTAGTTGTATTAGTAGTTGTTGTAGTACTAATAATGTCAATCATAATAATACAAATACTAACAGTCAATAATAATAATAAAAATAATGCGAATAATAATAATGTTGTAGCAGTGCAATATATAACTACTACCAATACAACTACTACTAATGATAATAATATGAATAATGACAATAACAATAAGGATGGTGATAATAATAGTACATACATTTGTGGTGACAACGTCACACAACAGTTGACAGAAGTGACATTGTCAAATAATCGATTGTTGATGTCAACGTCTGTTGTCGGCTGTGAAACAATTAAGTCTTAAACGATGCCTGTTGCCGGAGTTCAACGCCACCGTCGAACAAACAATGACATTTTTTATTTTGTGGGATTCCTCCAGATATAGTCATAAATGTTGAACAAAAAGTGAACAACCGTTTTGCTTATTCTACGTTATACAGATGCCTCTAAATGCTCCCAAATTATAATACTATTACCTCGTCATCCATTGGTATACTTGAGCTTCACATATAGCTCAACATGGTGAATTTATTTGAACAAATGCTGCTTTTTACAACCACTTTTTGCTCTGATGACTTGCATTATCATTATATAAAAAACTACAGTGTATACTGATCACTAACACACACTTCTACAAACCACAGGTATGGTAGAACAACTGTGAGCAGGTTTGTGTAAGTAGGGCTAGGCATTGTAAAGTTATCGTATGCTATATAAGTGCACTACATTTGAAAAAAAAATTTCAGGAAAGGACAAAATCTGTTACAATGTTCAGCAGGCCCCATTCAGGTTTATTTAAGAACTGCAAACATTAAATAGCTCAAACAGCAACAGGTTACACGGAGAACACTAATTATCTTAAAAGAAGAGTATAAATTTAAGTGAAAACACAAGTGTTTCTCTCATTGAAAAACACATTGACAAATTGGAAGCATATTTACAACCAGACTGATGTAAACTCTGTAATAGTGGTAAATGTTTGACAGAACAGAAAGAATTACTATGCGTGCTTGTGGACTATGCCGTATAAAATAACTAAATTGCTGTCATTGTAATGAACTCAAGGCCAGTTCGCTCAGGAAAGGATATTTTTATATGTCTCTATACCATCTGTGCAACGTTATAATAAATGCAAACATTAAAACAGCTCAGAAGAGCTACATATTAAGTGGTAAAAACTAATTTTGGTTTAAAAAATACCTATGAAAATATCCTTACACAAGTGAGTGTCTCAGTGTTGACAACCTTTCAACATATTTAGAAGAGTGATGTAACTGACTCTGCGTCATGTATGTTATGGGAATATACCAGGTGCGTACACAGCTAAGATCAAACCACCTATTGCCAACTCAGACCATGATACTGTTCATCTCATACCCACATACCGACCATTCCTGAAGAGAAGCAAACCAGTGTTGAAAACCGTTAATATGTGGTCTGTTGATAATGTAGAGACGCTTAAGAGCTGTTTCACGTGCACAGACTGGGAGGTTTTCACTCAGGACAATCCCGACATCAACACTGCTACATATTCAGTGACAGACTATATCAAGTGTTGCATAGAAACTGTCACTCCAAAGAAAACTGTGAAATGTTTTCCCAACAACAAACCTTACATAACCAAGGAGATCAAAGACGGCATACATAGAAAAAAGCTGGCGTTTGCAAGGAAAGACAGACAAGAGGTCAAATGGGTGCAAAAGGAATTTAACACCAAACTGAGAGTGGAAAAACGACACTACAAAGACAAAATGGAGAAACATTTTAATTGCATGAACAATAAAACATTATGGGATGCAATGAAGTCGGCTATAAATATAAACTGTACTAGGAAACCAATATACACTACGAATGAACAGGCTTTTGCTGACGAAATGAATTATTTTTACAGACATTTTGATACTCAGGACTCTTCCAGTAGATGTGATTCTGTGCTCAGTGATGTGTTTGTCAGTAATGCCGATAGGCTTGAAATTGATATAGATGTTGTTACCAAAGTCGTCCAACATATATGTAGCAGGAAAACAACTGGTCCTGATGGCATTACAGTTTTTTATTGGAAACATTTGCTGAGGAGCTGGCACCGGCTTGGTGCCCCATATTCTAACTTTCGGTTGATAGCCACAGGGTACCAATACTCTTGGAAAACCTCATATATTACTCCTGTACCAAAGAAAACTTGCCCAAAAGAAAACAATGATTACAGACCTGTTGCACTTACATCAATTGTCATGAAATGTTTGGAACGCATAGTGGCTTGTAAACTGAGGTTAGACGTTCAGGACTATCTTCACCCATTCCAATTTGCCTACAGGCAGGGCAGAGGAACTGACGACGCTGTCAACACTGTTGTCCATTTAATTTTGAAACACTTAGACAAGCCCAAGGCTTATGCTAGACTACTGTTTATATACTTTAGCTCGGCGTTCAACCTTATCCTACCTCACACCCTGCTCACTAAGCTGAAACAAATGAATGTCAATCCATATACCATCAAGTGGTATCATTCTTTTCTAATAGACAGAGTGCAGCTGTTTAAAGTAAATCATACTCTTTCCCAAACTGTGGTAACAAATACCTTTGCACCCCAACGTTGAGTCAGTTCGCCGATTTTGCACATTCTGTATACAAATGACTGTACCAGCAGCAGTACTAACAACTACATAATAAAATTTTCTGATGACTCGACTATTCTTAGTCTGTTACATGCTGATTCTGACATTAGTATGTACACTTCTGAAATTGAAAGCTTTGTACATTGGTGTGACAATAACCACCTCAAACTCAATGTTAGTAAGACGCAACAGATGTTGCCGATCACTTGCCTGTTGTTGTCCATAGTGAAGAAACTACCCAGATCGGTCAGTACAAATACCTAGGTGACCATCTTGATAACAAACTTAGCTGGAATGTCCATGTTCACAGTGTGTGCTCCAAAGTCCACCAGCGGTTATGTTTTCTCCGAAGACTGAGAGCTTTTGGTGTTTATGAGAAAATACTTGTTCTTTTTTATCGCTGCATTATTGAAAGCACTCCTCCGTGCAGGCTTAACAGATACAAATACTCATGTGTGCCACTGTCCATTAAACAACTCAACTTACGATGTCACTTGTCGTTCCTAGCATAACTAGTAATGTGTATGCAATGTATATATTGTCTAATCATTATTTATGTGTGTATTTATTTTATTATTATTACTATTATTTTTTTGATTTTTCACTGTTACTTATCTGCCGCTTTTATAGAATGGTTTTTATGTATTGCAGTCGTGTCTGTTCTTAATATATACAAATTTCTCAATTCATCGATGAAACAATAAAGAATTATCTTATCTTATGTTATCTTATGTATGACAAAACAGTCAGGAATTATTGCGAATGTCTGTTGGTTGTGCTGAACAAAGCAACTGTATGTCTGTCATTGTAATGAACACAATATATTTTGTTCAGGAAAGGACAAACATTTTTACAGTATTTATCTCTTTAACAATATCCCTTGATCAGTTGTTGTTTGCTTGTTTAAGTGTTCAAACACTTCTAACACTTAAACTGCTCGGAACAGCAACATGGAGCAAACTAGGTCCGTTTATGACAGTTGGAGTGGGATGGCTTGTAACAATCGCTTAATATGCTTAGGTTTGAAGCTGAACTGCCCCCGACCATTTTGTAGGACAGGAACAGCTAAAACTCCAAGGATGGCACCGGTGTCCTCCCACGACGTCGTAGAAGATACAACGATTTTGGTCTGTTGATTTATTCTTAAATTTTGTGAAAACTTCTTTCAGCTTTGTCACAGTTTGGACAAAATACCTTTGGTTAACAAAACTTGTTTTTTTGTGAGGAGTGGCATTATCCACCAACGATTCAACAACTCCTGCATAAGATGTAGGTCTGCTAGGCATGGTTTTCCTTGTGGACAAGTGTTTTCTAAAATATGTGGCTCTACTTGTGGATGGTCGTGTTGAAGGAATCAATGCTTCTGCACCCGTCTATGTGCCTACTTCTTCCTCAATAGCAACACGGTCATTGTGATCATTGGGCGTAACAAGTGCTCTCTTCCTTTCCCTGTCTCGATTTCTTCCTGCTTGCACCATTTGCCTTGATTTTCTCTTGCAACACTCATCCACCTTAGTCTTGATATACAGCTTCTTTTTGTCTGCTGACAGATCTTTGAAATGCTTGTTTGGCGACCTATTCTACTGCATCTGCTTTTCCTCGGCTGTGTGATCACTTTTGCTTGCTCGTTTTTTTAATCCCCTCTGCTTGTTCTTCTTGGCTTTCCACTGTGTTCTCCACTTTTCCTTCTCTGTGTTAGACAGCGCTACAACTGGAACGTAGCTTCTCCACTTACGGGTGTGTTCTCTATCGGTGTACGCCGTGTACTGGATCCTTGTCCTTCAGAGTTTGGAAGTATCGCGTTATTCTACATAGCGTGGTGTCAATTGTGGAAGTTTAAGTTCTGTTTCTTAGGGTTCAGCTGAATTTAACTTTGAGGTAACTCATCAGGCTCTTCACTGTTCACTGAGAACATGTTTAATCCGGTATTTACCAGTTTGAACAGTTAGTTCATCAAGTCTAGTATTCAGTTACACTGTTATAAATCGTCACTGGAGCTGCAGTATGTATGCAATGCGATGTCTGGATAGTATACACATTTTTTAAAGTGAATGAAGTCCATGTTCAGCATTTAATGCATAAAAAACATATATTTAATAAAACTTATATTTTCAAAAGTTCTGCATTTCATTTAAAATAAAAAAAAATTCTACAAACAACTAAGAAGTGTACTCGTTGTATCTTTGTGAAAATGTTGATAAATAATGTCGAATGGCTTCTAGGCATCCAATTAAACCAAATAAAGGCATGTAAATGGTGCTGTAAAATTATATGTTCAGGAAAGGACATTACCAACAAAACTCTTATATGATTTACAGATAATCCAAGAGCCACACTGTTCCTTAGATATTTTTTAGCCAATCTATGCATGCATAGTTAGAAATCTATGTCCAAGAATCCTGCACCCTAGCCACCAATCTCATCATATTTAGTTGTTTAGGAAAGGACACATTTTTACGGAATGTGTTCTTACTGAAGTAAATGTTAGGCCAGACAATAGAGCCAGGTTGATGGAGGCGGAACATTATAACAATTTATCCAGATACATGTAGCAATATTTTAATGTATAATGTGTCACCTTTCCTGCCTTTTAAATCAGTTAGATGTGGAAATGTTCAGGAAAGGACATTACTGTTATTTTTTTACGGAAAGTCATGAATTCCATTCAAATAAACATAAAACAAAAAATATTTGGTCAATCTTGACCAAACTTGGGATATGCATTTCTGAAGGTATATAGAAGTATTGCTGAATTTCACTTGCTTCCCATTACATTTTGCTCTTAATTCTCATGTGGGTTAATTTAATAAAAATGCAAATGAGACTGAGAAGCTTGTGAATGTTCACATATATATGCTCGTAGATAAGTAACCGTAATGGTAAATGTTCTGAAATTGTTGGCGAAGGTTGCTTTGCCAATACTTATATAAGAGACAAAAAGAAACAACACTAAACCATATTGGTCTAAGTATTTGGAGCAAGTTAGGTATAACGGTCATTTTGTCATCAAGGTTTCCCGCGAAATTACCCATATACAGCCTCAGTCCTGCATAAATACCACACTTGCAACATTGTCACTGATTGGCATAGTTGCAACATTGTTACCCATAACGTCCTTTGATCTCGCAGCACGGCTTACAGCCGGATAGAAGCACACACACTGAGAAAGCAAAGAACAAATATACCTGTCATGAAGATTTTCATGTGTCAATCAGCAACGATACTCATCGATATTGTTTGGTAATTTACATATACAAATTATTTGGAATTAATTATTACCATACACAATATTAATTGAACTCTCTTATAGCGGTAGACATCGTAAAATCAGCTCTATTCACTTGACAAGGTCTATATATATATATGAATAACGGGAAGCTGGCGTGTGGAAGGTCCGATATCGCCCGTTGCAACATTGCTACCGATAACGTCCTTTAATCTCACAGCATGGCTTAAAGCCGGATAGAAGCACACACTGCAGACAGAGTCTAACACACGCGCTTAGGGTCAGACCACAGTTCACAAGGAGTTCGGGTTATGGAATCGGGGTAGTAGAGTTCACTGCGTTAGGGTTAAGGTCAGTATTCCTATTAGGGTTCATTGCATACGACAGAAAGATTAGGGTTATACAGCCGACAAAAGGTTGGGGTTCGGATTAGGGTTAGCTCCAGTCGCCAGGTGGCGCTGATACAGTTGCCATGGAAACCCCTCTCCCTCATTTGCTCGGTCAGATGGACACCTATACTACTATTGTCGATTGCGATTTAAAATACCGTATGTGTGGTTAACCAAAGTAATTAAATTTGCATGGTGTGGACGACACGACGATTACCTGTACGCACCTTTTCGACCCAGTGGTGACATTCGGCAACTTGATGTTCCGTTGCCGTTCCGAAGAGTTTGCTTAATATGTCCCCTCCAAGATCGAAAAGGGCTCTTCGTCCTCGGGGGACGTCGGTGAATGGGTTCGGATCGGCGACGGTGAGTTCGATATCATGTAACCGTTGAACCCAAGAACAGCGTGTCGAATTCGGTGCACGGTAAACCGCAAGCTACGTCGTCATCCCGGAACGAATACGATGGACGGCAGATAACCAGTCAACGATCTTCGGCTCATCAAGCACGACCAATAAACTGCACGTAGCACTTTGTCCACGTATGTCCTGTCCTCCAGATACCAATACACCATCAGGGAATTTAATTGGCAGATTGTAAGGAGTATTTGCCGCTGACCTCAAGCAAGAAACTAAAGCGTAAATAGCCACGTAGACGAGAGTAAGGCGCATATTGATCTCTTCCGTAATTCGGACGGGTGCGGAGATAAGCGTCGTTTACGGAAACCCCGTTGAGTTTGCGTAATGTTTGTTGGATGGTCAGTGCGCCGCCGATTGTTACCTCTTCGCAACGGTAGCTGTGGAACCCACCCGGCCGATTGATTAACGGCCTGACCCGGCCGCCGAACCGGGTCACCCGAAGTTTCTGCCGGACTGACATCAGACATTCCTTAAGACAATGGCCGTGAGGTCGTGGCTTAATGTCGTCACAGTTAATGTTAGGATCTACCAGGCGGCATTTCTCGCGATGAACTATACATGTGTTACCGGTGGGTTGATGTTTTATCCACAGTGTAGAAACTCTTACTCGATTGACTTCATATTGGACATCCCAGCGACTGATGCAAATTAAGCGCTCTTCAGCGTTGACAATAACTGTTTCTCCGACGTGGATGTCCTTCGCATTAGCGCGCCGTTGTAACCGTTCTCTATTGTAACGTCTGCTTTCTGCATTGTGCTCTCGTGCGATCTGGAGAGGTTGTGCACGCTAACAATTTAGATAGGGACATCCTGTTTCGTCTACCATATAGCAGATAGAAGGGTGTGTATCCCGTAACAGAGCTAATGCTGGATCTATAAGCCATTAAAACGGCCGCGATTTTGTTTTCCCAGTTGGCCGTTTCGGTATTAACGAACGTTGTTAACATTTCTTTGAATGTGCGCTTAAAACGTTCTACTCTACCATATGATTGGGGGTCCTCGACGTCGTGCGTCTGTGATATATCCCCAAATGTTGAAGATATTGCGTCAATTGTTGTGCGCAGAATTCCTTGCCGGTATCCGTCACAATAATCCTAGGGATAGAATGAACAGGAAATATACGATTAGTGAAAGCAAGCCACACACTAGCATTTGATTTGTCCTTGATTGGTATAGCTTCTGCACAGCATGTACAATGACCAAGAACCGTCTAAACATATCGATTTCCTTCCGGAGACATGTCGAATGGCCCAACTAAATCAGCTCCGATAATTTCCATTGGATAATTGGAAATAGGCATTTCACCTATATGTGCTCGATCTCCCGGCGAGAATGAACTTGACAAACACGACACAATGCTAGGCATTTCGTGATATCACGGCGCATTCCCAGCCAAACATAGGCTTCTAAGATCCGCTGGAACGTTTTTGGTTGTGCGCCCTAGTAATTACAGCGTCTCTGAATGCACTAGGTAGGAGTAATCGAGGGTACGTAGCAGCTGTAGGGTGTGGGCGTGCAACGCTGTATAACACGGCATTGATCACTGTATAGTCGGAATCATAATTGAGGACTGCCAATCTTTCAGCACGAAACTCTGTTTCTTGGGCTGTTTGTATGGCAGTCATATTTAAACCGTCATATTCTAAGGGAAGTGTATCCGCGACAATGTCGTCTGGAAACGCGTCCGGGGATACCCAGTCATCGGTGTCGACCACGTTTATAGGGGTAGAAGTGGGTGGCTTAATGCTAGACAAGACTTGGGAAGAAACGTATGAATGTACATATATATATATATATATATATATATATATATATATATATATATATATATATATATATATATATATATATATATATATATATATATATATATATATATATATATATATATATATTATGTACATTCATACGTTTCTTCCCAAGTCTTGTCTAGCATTAAGCCACCAACTTCTACCCCTATAAACGTATATTATATGGTAATACACCTTGTCAATCACGACATTCCTTCTGACGATATCGCGACGACATCATGACTTCGATGATACCGCGATTTCCAGCGACAACACTGACTTCCGGCGACGATATCGCGACTTTCAGCGACGACATCGTGACTTCCTGCGACGATTTCACGACTTCCTGCGACGATATCGCAACTTCATGCGGTAACTTCATGACTTCCTGTTACGTTACCGCGACTTCCGGTGGCTACATCATGACTTCCTCCGACAATATTGCGATTTGTTGTGACGATATCGCCACTTCCAGCGACGACATTGTGATATCCGGCGGCAATATCGCGTCTTCCGGCGACGGCATAATGACTTCCTCCAGACATATTGCATCTGGGGCAGTCGTAGCGCATAAAAACAAGTCTCATTCCTGCGACAATATTGTAGTTCAATGTTTTCGGCGTTAGTTAATCGTTAATTTGTTGTACGTGTACTGGTGTATTAGTAAATTCATTGCAATTCATATTTAGAATCGTTAAATCCTACGTGTTTGTCAAACTTACATCACTGACTCTCTCACACACAGCGCCTTATCACGAAACAATCTCCGCATATCCCTGCCAACGACTGTTTTCTGGCCACATACCCGAGCCAGGGTCCTTCCGACATTACCCTATTAAGAGAGCATATGAAAGTGATGATTACCTGTGATGTGTGAATTGTTTTAGAGAACTTTCATAACGGGTAAGTTAATACAGTTAATATACAGTTTATATGAGTATTTAGGAAGTAGGATGTTGGTCCTAAAACATGGACGAAGTTAGTAGGTTGGCCTTAAGAATAGATGCGATATAAACTCTCAGAAATTGGTGGGAAGTTGGAGGTTGACCCCCCCAAAGCAGATGCGACGAAAGTTGAGACTTCTGCCACACACCCCCTAGTGTATTTATCGGCCTTCACCGTGCCATGGATTACTGCTTTTCTTAAAGGCATAACATACAGTAAAAATACCGGTGTTTCCGTGTCCTGTTAAGTTGTAACTGTTCTTAGGTCCAGATTACATCGCATGTGAAACTTAAGCATGTCTTTTTTTAAATAACGTCCATAAACTTACTCTCTAATGGAGGCCATTCGTTCAGTATGTACGTATTCTTATCTCGGCGCAACACTTATGGGGATCATAACGCATACGATAATTCATTCTAGCGCACACGTGTTTACATAAAACAACATATTAAATCAACTGAAGAGTAGTATTAACATTACTGTATATTTAACGAGCGTTATACCAGATAAAGCTTATAGATTTCTATGATATGTGTTATTGATTCAAGCAGGCAAAAGTATGGCATACGTTATTGTTGTTATTTCAGTAACACGTTCATTACGGAACAAAATGCTCTCCCGGTGCGCTTTTCTCCGAATGTAAATACATTGTGGAGTGACTGTATAAATGAATCCTTTTAATATACGAATATTTGTGGTTAAATAAATCTTATTCATTGACAACTTTGTCACATGTGCGTATGTGCGTATATAACTGTTTGTAAGTTGCAGAAACCATTACATTTATAGTTTCGTTCCATGAACCCAAACTGAATTAATACTCACAAAAACTATATTTATAATATAATAGATTTAAAATTTATATCTTGGCCCCCAAAAACGTTAAAAAGGTGGAGGATTACATTGCAAGTTATTAACTAATTAATTAAAACAGAGATGATTTAATGGTAGACATTGATACTTCAATAAGCGTGAATTTTCATCGAGTTCAAAATTAACAAAATAAAAAATTAACTGTTTCTGGAGTTTTGTAAACCATTCTCCATCAAATATAAGTAAATAAATAAGATAACGCTACTGATGACGTCACCCGCGTGTCAATCAAGAGGCCTATATACTTATGCAAATTAGCCGTATATGTCCTGTGACCACCTACAAAAAAATCTCGTGACCCGGCAGCGACAAACATTGTTGTTGACCCTACGAATGGTGTTCTGATTGGCTGGTTTTGTATTTTACCGCATAATTGGTTCCATATTCGGAAAAGGGACATTTAAAAATATGCAATGGTCCTCACAGGATGGCGTTAGACCAAAAAGGGTAATTCAAATATAGACTCACGAACAAAGTGCGTTTTTGGCCAAAGTGTTTCCTCAATCACGCAACTTGTAATTCATATCTTCACATAACAATGTTATTTACATCAATTTGTAAATATTATTTTGACAATGTATTTTCATTTAGCTAAATAGCAAGTATTTCTAATTCAGTTTTTTTTCATAATCTCAATATCGTCAATATCGATCTGCATTTGTTAATCGGCTCCTACTGCGCACACTGCACTCCACGTAATTCGCACTCGCATAAGTCGGTTTTCTTTTAAGTCCACTCTTTTACCTCCGCCCCGGCTACTTTTCTGCTTTATATGGTTATACAATAATCCGTGTAAGTCGGTTTATCTTTAGTCGAATTTTCTGAAAAGTCGACGCTTTTATTTCTTTCAATTGGTAAAGATCCCTCCCCAAATCGATTTTTTTTGGTAGCCCCATTTCACGAAAAATTTAACTTACGTAATATACACTGGAAAATGCTAGCTCGTTTATGCAACTTCATATGTAGTTTTTGCGACATCGGACAAACAATTAAATTACTTAGTGTTTGGTCAAACATTAAGTGAAGTAAAAATTAAATCGCTGAAAACTCATGTTTCTCCATTGGTAGTATCTTTGTCATGTAATCGACATTGACCCGCGCAGTGTTTACCATTTTGAATATCCACTATTTAAAAAATTACCAGATCCAACGACTAAAGTGAATCCTTTCAATTATTTCAAATTTGTTTAGCACTTTATTAAATCGACTGCGGATGTCACACAATCTGTTCACACACTACATATTTTGAAATCAACGAACTGTATGTAAGATAGGCTAAATCAGTTGAGGGTGGAGTTTCCCTTGTTTTTTGTATTGCAACTGCTACAGCTGATCCAAGTCGACCCCGGTCTTCAGCCGCAGGTCGATCTGCTGTAGGTCGGTGTCGAGGGTTCTGGGAGGCCGGTTCTGGGTTCGCGGGCGCCTCCTCGTCCAAGCGTAGGATGTGGCCGAAAAGGCGCCGTTGCGTTTCCATCACGTATGTGCTTATTTGACGGCACCGATGGCGTTCATACAACTTCACGTTGCTTATCAGTTGTGGCCACTGAATCCCGATGAGTGAACGGAGTTGCTTCCGATGGAAGTTATTTAGTTTCCCGTTACCGACCCTATCAGGCCACACTCACCCGCGTTGTACACTAACGCTGGGCGCACGAATGCGTTATATAAACGCAATCGGAGTTGCTCGATGACATAATTGTGTTCGCAGTCAAAGAGCCCACATGGAACGGAAAGCGGTACCTACTTCTAATGGGAGATGTTTCTCGAAGACTTCGTTGAACATGTCGGCGATGTGTCTGGAAAGTTTGGCAGGTGCGCACTTCAGAAGTTTGCATAGAAACAGTCATTGTTGTTGAACCTTGCGAATGCAGTTTCTACTTCTTTGGCAGTAATTGGGGAATCACGCTTCTTCGGCTCGCCTTTGTAACCTCTCGAAAACAGAAATACACTACGCAAGCGGATGGCAGTGGCTAAAGCGAGTTGGAAGCATCGGCGCCGGAGTAGAAGCAGCAGCTCTGGCAGCGGCTCTACCACGACCTCGAGCACGGCGGAAGGGTCACCGCCACAGCTCTAGACGACGTCAACACCGCCAGCGGGGAACAACCAGAGGTACCCTTCGTGACGACCGTTCGTACGGGATACGGAACATGTGAGGGACGCGCGACACCCCCCCCCCCGGGACAATGACTGTGATCGGACGTACAACTCCAGCCCTTATCTCGTGATTTCTCCCTCATACGGAAATGTGAGGGAGCAGTGACTCCACTGTCAAACTAGAGTGGGTGAGTCCCGTTGGCCAGGGATCCACCGAGGCTCTAACAGGGGTAGTGTCCGAAGTCAGGAAGGTCAACAACAAGATTAATAATAATAATAACTTTATTTATACATTAAAATCCAAAGTAAAACTATGTTCAGTTGTGTTTACAAAACTAAAATGCAACTAAAATATAAACAATAATAATTCATTAAATATTTCTAAAACTTGGCTAAATTATATATATAACAAGATAACTAAGCCACACATAGAAGAATAAAATGTAAAGTACCATTGGTAGTGAAATAAATAAATAGTTAATAAAATAAATTAAATAATAAATAACTAGACAATAAAATATTACTTGCTAATTATAAATAATAAAATATATTGTGGTAATAGAATGTGGCATATCAAGATTAAATATTAAAGGCGAGCTTAAAATAATGTGTCTTAAGACGAGCTTTGAAAGTGTTCATGTTGTCGATCAGCCGCAGTTCTTCGGGTAGCGTGTTCCAGAGGGTCGGCCCAGCACGCGGGAAAGAGCGGCGGCCTTACCGTTCAAGGTAGTGGCGGGGAACAGTTAGTAGCACGCGGTCGGCGGAACGAAAGGCGCGGCGCGGCACATATGACATGAGCAGCGAGGCCAGGTACGTCGACGTCCGGTCATGAAGGGCGCGGAATACAAGAACAAGTAGATTGTACTCAACGCGCCACTTCACCGGCAACCAGTGGAGTTGTTTCAGTGCCTGCCGTCATGCTATGCCGATCGCCCCGCCTAATTCTTAAGACGACTCTGGCCGCCGAGTGCTGGACCAACTCAAGGCAGTGTAGTAAACGGTCTGATATTCCGTACAGCATAGCGTTGCCGTAGTCAATTCTTGAAGTAACTAATGCATGCACTAGACACTTGGTTGTACCGATCTTTAGTGTGTGACGTATGCGTGAAATTCGGTACAGGTGGTAATATGCGCTCCGACATACACTTGCTATTTGTGCCGCCATCGACAGTTTGGCGTCAATGGCGAATCCAAGATCTCTGACGACGGCATATGTCGCCACAAGCTGACCGCAGATGTCGATGCGTTTTATTGTTATTGGCGCGCAGAGGCTCGATGATCTTATGACAATGGCCTGCGATTTGATCCCGTTGAGGATTAGGCCATTGTCACAGAGCCACGTCTTTGACACAGGCTTCCATACGCGCAAGTGCATCTGCGTGCTTCTTTTTTGGGAATTCAACGTACAACTGCGTGTCGTCGGCATACATATGGTGTTGTATACCGTGTTGTTGGACAAGCTTCTCTAGTGGCGCAGTGTAGACGTTGATGTGTATTGGGCTGAGGACCGACCCTTTCGGAACTCCCGTCCTGATGACACTGCTTTCCCAGATTACCTTCTTGACGCGCCCCATATAAGTTCAGCCCTGTAGGGAGGATGACAGCCGAGCATGTGCGTCGCCACACATACCATAACCGTGCAGGCGTCGCAGCAGCAGAGCGCGGTCAAGTAAGTCAAACGCAGCAGAAAGGTCCAGTAGCACCATAAGTACGCCCCGACGTACGTAGATCGACTGTCATCATTGTGGATGCGTAAGAGCGCCGTCTCTGCGTTATGACGTGGTCGATATGCACTCTGGTAAACTGCTCATATGCCGTTTTTATCAAGGAAGTCTTGTAATTGCCGTGCGACGAAGCGTGCTTCATCGACTGTGGGACCAAGGAAGAGGATATGGACGCAGAGAGAGAGAGAGGGGGGGTAGGGAGGGAGGGAGAGAGAGAGAGAGAGAGAGAGAGAGAGAGAGAGAGAGAGAGAGAGAGAGAGAGAGAGAGAGAGAGAGAGAGAGAGAGAGAGAGAGAGAGAGCGAGCGCGCGCGCATCAACATCCGTCGCATGTTGCCGCCAGCGTCCATGAACTCTGAACGGTAGTAGTGTGTCGTCCTTATTTCCTTCCGGAAAGTGTTGCGCAGATCCGTGTAAATCTGACGCTGGACTGTCAGGCCAGATCATCGCCAATGACGTTCAGCACGGCGTTCAGCACTCACCGTGATAGTCCGTGATACGAGAGGTGCATGGGCATCAACGACAGTACGTAGGCTAACATCACCAGAGAGAGAATGACTGCTGGATCCAGCTCAGGAGCATAGAGATCAGAAGCCGCCAGATCAGCTGCAAACCGACTGTTATCAATCGCAGCGTACTTTCGATACTCGACGTGGCGTTCCAGGCGCAAAGGTTTTGGTTGGTGTAGTTCACATTCAATTGCATAGTGGTCAGTGATCAGCGTCGACGGCCTAACAGCGATGGCGAATACATGTGAAGTTTCCGACGTGATGACAAGATCAAGCGTGTTGCCCCGCTCATGAGTCGCATTTCTAGAATGTTGTACCAAGCCAGACGTTTCCAGCAGATCGGCCAAATTCTTTGCGCCAGTGCAGGTTTGATCACCATATCGCGTGTTAAAGACCCCACACACGACAGTCTCAATAGGATGGGCCGTGGCGATGAGCAACACATTCCCAACATCATCCAGGAAGGAGTGGAAATCAGACGTTGGCGGTCGGTGGACAACGATCACGCGTGTAGTACAAGCGATGCGGACGTTACGCAATATAGCACAATACGTCTCACTAGCATCTGTTTTGATACCAACACGTGAAACGAGTTGTAATGCCTTTCGAATGAGAACTCCTATGCCCCCACCACGACGAGCGCCACCATTTGGCTGGTGGACGAACGTGAAGTCTGTGGTGATCTAGAGATGTAGTGGCGCCACCTCATGGGTTGTGCTATAACAAACGTAGTGTTGGCTGAGAGAACTAGAAGGCGGTAGGTAGCGGAGAGTATGTCATGCAATATAGATTATACAGAGACACTTGAATAAACATGTTATACAAGACGTGCATACTGTTTACAAGCAATACTTTAACAAGATTTAACAAGACTTAACAAGACTGCCATACCAAACAACAAGTTCCAGTTGGCAAGTGGACAAGGAAGCCATTGGCTTATCGATAGTCCAACACTGTTCTCATCTATGTGTAGCCCGCCCTTATCAAATATCTGTCAATTCTATTTTAAGCATATTCACACTACTAGCATTAACATAATCATTTGGCAGTTTGTTCCATTAATTTTTTGTCAAACCACATTGTAATAAGCGACTTTCGTACCTAAGGTATGTTAATTCTGGAGTCATTTTAGTTGCTCTTCGTTTTATTCTTTCTAGCTTGTCTATGTAATTTTTACGATACGGCCTCCATGCTTGAAAACAATATTCCAAATGTGGTCTAACTATTGCTTTGTAAAGGGGTACAATTAGCTGTTTATCCTTATACGTGACAGTTCTCCCAATTACCCCTAGAATTTGATTTCCTTTCGAAGCAGCAATCCCACATTGCTCTGAAACTTTCATTTCAGCACTAAATGTTATTCCTAAGTAATTTTCTTCGTCCATGTTTCCATATCCTATGTGTATACATTTACACTTCCCAAAATTGAATAACATTTGCCTTTTTTCTGACCATTTAACTAATTTATCTAGATCATCCTGTAATCTTTGTTTATCTGTACCATTAGTAACCTTTCTGAATACTTTTGTGTCATCTGCAAATTTGAGTACTTTGCTAGATATGTCATCTTCCAAATATATATATATATATATATATATATATATATATATATATATATATATATATATATATATATATATATATACACATATATATATATATATATATATATATATATATATATATATATATATATATATATATATATATATATATATATATATATATATATATATATATATATATATATATATATATATATATTAAAAACAGTATAGGGCCAAATACTGATCCCTATTGTACCCTACTCAAAATCGATTTCATTTTTGAAATCTTACCATCTACTATCGCTCTCTGTTTTCTGTGTGTAAGCCACTTTTCTATGCAGTTGATTACACCATAACCTATACCATGGGCTTTAGGTTTAAGTAACAATCTTTGATGTGGCACTTTCTACCAACTTTGTCATTTCTTCAAAAAACATAAGAGATTGGTGAGACTTGACCTTGCTTTTAGGAACCCATGTTGAGATGTATTTATTAATTGATGTTTTACATGGAATTCCATCATGTGGCCTCTAATTAATGTTTCGAGTAATTTGCATACAACTGATCCCTTCTTAAATAGTGGTGTAATGTTTGCTTCTTTCCATTCTGAAGGAACTATTCCATCTTCTAGTGACACGTTAAATCAATTTAGCAAGTAGTGTACTAATTTGCTCAACAATTATCTTAAGCAGTTTTGGTGGTATCCCATCAACTCCAGGTTATTTATTATCTTTCATCTTTTTAATTTTCTTTGCTATCTTTTCAGGAGTTACAAATAACTGTCCTAAATGTTCTGATTTATTGCCTCAAATTTAGTAAATGGAACTGGAAGTGAGGTGATATCTTCTGTGGTTAAAAACTGAGCTGAAATACTCATTCAGGACCTCTGCCATTTGAAACCCGCCTGAAATTATATTTCCCCTGTTGTTTTCCAGTGGTCCGACCTTATCTCGAACTTTCTGTTTACTCCTTACATAAGCATAGAAACTCTTGCTGTAATTTTTTTATATTACCTGCCAATTATTTTTCAAAGGTTCTTTTAGATTTTCTAATTTCAGTTGTAGCTTGGTTAAGTGCTTCTTTATAATTTACATAGTCGTCATCCTTTCTGGTACGCCTATAAACCCTCCACATAGTTTGTTTAAACACAATTTTTTAATAGTTTCTTTTGACAAGTGTTTCTTTCTAGATCGTTTTCCTTGTTTTCAAGGGAATACATTTATCGATGATACTCTCAATTTCATATTTTAGAGTATTAAAACATTCAACTGCCGTCTTATTCATCAGCATGTTATTCCAATCTAGCTTTGCTAAATATTTTCTCCTATCTTTATAGTTACCTTTGTGGAAGTTTCTCCTATACGTATTTTTATTTTTACTTTCTGATTTTACATTGATATCAAAATGTATTTGATTGTGTTCACTCTTACCCAACGGTTCATGTATTTTTACATTGTCCACTAATTCTTTTTGTTATGGTAATAATATATCTAATACATTTTCTCCCCTGGTTGGTTCTAGCACGTGCTGAGTAAGGAAGCTATCCTGAATTAAAAATAGAAATTGTTGCTCCTCATCCCCTGTACTCTCTAGAGCACAGGGGAATATCTCACAGGGAATGTCTCTGACAACTGGGCTAAGTTCAGACAGAAATGAGACATTTATTTAGAGGTGCAGCAATGAAAGCGGAGAGAGTAAAGGCATCCATACTGCTACATGTCATTGGGGAAGAAGCATTATAACAGTGTGTACAACACGTTCACATGGGATATAAAGGATGACCAAGATCACGTGATTGTGAACCAGTCGATGATATTGAACCATGTGTTGAACACGTTTGAAGATTTCTGCACGCCTAAGAAGAACCTGACCTTTGAAAGACATAAATTCTTCACCTACCAAAAATGAGGTCATGTGAGTTGTCTCCACTTGAAAATTCGTTGATTTTTTCCCAGTTGGTGCGAGGGATAAATGACACTTCAGTACGGGAGAAACTGTTGCGAACTGTAGATCTAAATAATGGATAAAGCTGTCCAGATCTGCACAAGCACAGGAGCTACACATTACTCCCGAGGGGACATTGGTGAATACAGTCAAGAAGTGTACGAAGCAGCCAGGTCCCAAGCAGCAGCTAAACAGCGGTCTGCTTCTCAGCAGGATGACGCAGCAGATGGTCGACATGATGAGTAGAAGGTGTGGACTCATGTAGAAGGTGTGGACTCATGGAGAAAGTGTGGACTCATGTAGAAGGTGTGGACTCATGTAGAAGGTGTTGACTCATGTAGAAGGTGTGGACTCAAGTAGAAGGAGTGGACTCATGTAGAAGGTGTGGACTCATATAGAAGGTGTGGACTTGTACATGCACCTCGGCGATGTCCGGCATATAACAATATGTGCATCAACTGCCAGAAACAAGGGCACTTTATCAAATGTTGCCCTCCAGAGGTTGGTGAATGTCGTAGATGATGAAGATGACCAGGGAGAACTGTTTGTTGACATTGTTGACAGGAAAACTGAGAAAGTGTTGGTTAACTCAGTACACTCTGAATGGATTCACCCACTGATGGTGAATGGGTATATTGTTCCCTGTAAGCTTGATACAGGAGCACCGGCAAATGTACTGTCTAAAAATGACCTAAAGCATTTCAATCCTGTATCAAAAGTCCACAAGACAACCGTTTCTTTGAAAGGTTATGATGGTGGAGATATTCCGATTATGGGTCGGTGTGTTGGGAAAGTGTCCCACAAAGGGAAGGTTGTAAATGTGTCATTTGCTGTTGTACCTGGTAAGAAGCCAGCAATCACAGGAGTTGAAACCTGTGAGAGACTAGGTCTCGTTAAAAGAATCTATGTGGTAGATGATGAAACAGTTGAGGTAGATTAATCAGACTTGTTAGATGAATACAGGGAAGTGTTCCAAGGGTTAGGGTGTATTGAATGAAAGTACGCCATCATGTACTCTTCCTCCTTGTTCCCTGCTGTACAGGGGTGAGGATCAGGTAAAGAATTGTCGAGCCACTCTTTCTGTTCTTTCTTTCCATAGTTTTCTATCGGCTACTCCCTCTCTCAATCTTTCATCCTCCCCCGATCTTCTCATGTCCCTCCTCACGCAGTCCTCCCATCTCAGATGTGGCCTTCCCCTTTTCCTGCGTCCTTGATATTTGTCCACCTCTGCTCTGCCTGCCCATCTCATCCTGTCTCTTACAAATCTTCCTTAGGTCTTTCATCATTCTTCTGTCCGCTTGATGAAAATGTAACACAGGTTGTACACCTAAAAAGAAAAGTACCATTTGCGCTAAAAGGCAAACTAGAAAGGATGGAAAAGCTGGAGGTTATTGAAAGGGTAGTTCACTAGTTTTGGTTGAAAAAAAGGTGAACTCAGGGTATGTCTCAACCCACGTGATCTATATCGAGCACTTAGGCGCGAACATACGTTGCCAACAAGTGAGGAGATAATTGCTCAGTTTAGCGATGCGAAATACTTCAGTAAGTTAGATGCGTCGTCTGGCTATTGGCAGATGAAACTTGACGAAGACAGTTCAAAATTCTGTGTCTTTAACACTCCTTTTGGTAGATACAAGTATATCAGGCTTCCATCTGGAATTTCATGAGCTCCAGAAGTATATCACAAGAAGGTCCACATGTTGTTTGAACATATTGATGGCGTCGATACTACGATGGACAATATCATAGTGTGGGGGAGTACAACGGCTGAGCATGACGAGTGACTGCGTCGATACTACGATGGACGATATCATAGTGTGGGGGAGTACAACTGCTGAGCATGACGAGTGACTGCGTCGATACTACGATGGATGATATCATAGTGTGGGGGAGTACAAAGGCTGAGCATGACGAGCAACTGTGTGAAGTGTTGGAAACCACAAGAAAGGTCAATCTGAAGCTCAACCGAGGCAGCTGTGAATTAGGTATGAGAAAGCTTGTGTTCATTGGTGATGTCTTGACGGAACGTGGGGTCCAACCAGATGAGCGAAAAGTTTCTGCCATAGTGAACATGCCCAGGCCATGTAGCAAGGTTGAAGTGCACAGATTTCTCGGAATGGTCAACTACCTTGGAAAGTTCGTTTACAACCTGTCGACGAAGACCGAGAAACTACGAAGTCTGCTTGATAAGAATGTTGAGTGGCAATGGGGACCAGAGCAAGAGTGGGCATGGCAAGATCAAAAACTGTGTTGTCAACTCACCCACTGCTGACATTTTATGATCCATCGATGACTGTGTGAAAATCTCATCAGATGCTTCTCGGTGTGGTGTTGGTTCAGTGATTCTGCAACAGCACGATGGAGAATGGGAGCCTATGTAATAGCCTATGCATCCAGAGCGTAGACAAGTGCTGAAACAAGATATGCGCAAATTGAGAGAGAACCTCTCAGTATCATGTTTGCGTGTGAGCAGTTCCATCAGTCCCTGAATGACTGTCCATTGAGAATACATAGACTTATGATCAGACTCCAGAAATACACAATGAATGTGTCATACACACCAGGTAAATTCGTGCACACAGCTGACACAGTGTCCAGGGCGACAGATCCCAACGAGGTCCAGTCTTATCAGAAGAAGATGTACACGTTTATGTTAACATGGTTACATCAAACATGCCCGTCTCTAGTGACAGAATGGACCAACTCCGATGTGAGACAGAAAAGAGTCTGAAGTCTCTCGTCGACCTGATCAAGAACGGGTGGCCTCTAACAAGTGATGCCTGTGACATGAGTGTCCATGAGTATTGGAACTGCCGAGAAGAATTGTCTGCGATCGACGGTATCATATACAAAGGAAGTAAGATTGTGATTCCCACAAGCATGAGAAAGCTCATACTTGAGAAGATACACCAAGGACTTCTGGGAATGGACAAAAGTGCAAGAAACGTGTTCGTGAAGTTGTGTATTGGCCACGTATTAATGCAGCTATCACAGAATTTGTGAGTGCAGAACCTGCCTGAAATACAAACCACAGCACCAGGCAGAACCACTGATTCCACATGAGTCGCCAAGTAGGGCGTGGCAAAAGGTCGGAAGTGATTTATTCACACGGAATGGCAATAACTACATTGTTGTGACGGACTATTTCTCAAACGTCTTTGAGGTGAAATGTTTGAATGCAGTAAACGGTAGATCATAGCTTGTCTGAAAGACATATTTGCACGACATGACATTCCTGATGAATTATTTAGTGACTACGGGCCGCAGTATATGCAAGTGCAGAATTTGCAGAGTTTGCCAAGAACTGGGAATTTGTGCACAGTACCCCAAGCCCGCACTACCCGAAGGCTAATGGTCTAGCTGAAAGTTCTGTTACAATTGTAAACAATATCCAGAAAAATCGCAGGATAGCGGAGAGGATTTCAAGAAGAACTTGTTGATATATCGGACGCCACTTGTACAGATTGGCAAGTCTCCGGCAGAATTATTGATGAACCGGAAACTTCGGTCAAACTTGCCAATAAACAAAGACTTACTAACGCCAGAAAACTCAGAAGAGGTCGTTCAAAAGAAGCAGAAACAGAAAGAAATACAATGCAAATACTACAACAACTCGGTCATTACCACCACTTAAAACGGGTGATAGAGTGAGACTGCGCAATTAAAATGATGGACTGTGGTCCCAGGAAGGAACGGTGATACAAGACGTTACACCACGGTCTTACCAGGTTGAGACAGATTCAGAGGTCAGAAGAAACCGACGTGACTTACGGCTGAATAACACTAACCACCCTTTTCATGCTGACATAGGCACATCATCTGACATTTCTGATGAAACGAGTGTGCAAGTTAACAGTCGTAACGAAGGTCAGACAGGACCCCAGTCTGTGATAAATGAACAGTCAGGTTTAATGGTCTCAAAACGTGCTACGAAACCCCCATCAAGGTTCATTCATGAACTGTAAATTTGTGACTGATGACTTGTGATAACGGATGCACATTGTGACATTTGAAGATTCATTGTCATAGTATGCGTGTGTTAGACAAAAGCTCATCTTACGAACAACATGAGGTTATAGTTGTTGTCAACTTCGGGGTTGTTCAACAGACACTGTAACTTGTTGGTATGAAAAGGAAGATGTGGTGATCTAGAGATGTAGTGGCGCCACCTTATGGGTTGTGTTATAACAAACGTAGTGTTGGCTGGGAGAACTAGAAGGCGGGAGGTAGCGAAGAACATGTCATGCAATGTAGATTATACAGAGACACTTGAATAAACATGTTATTCAAGACGTGTATACTGTTTATAAACAATACGACACAGTCGTCTCCGCACAACTCGGACACT
>BSQZ01000022.1:9995000-10087500 GCA_033239005.1 Lamellibrachia satsuma
AAATATAACTAAAAGTTTGATTGTGAGTTGGGCGATCTGGGGTTAAATGACATTTGTCTTTCACGCATTTGTCTTATGACGTGTCATGCATCGATGTTTAAGACAGCGCCCAAACTATTGATGAAAACATAATTGCTGTCAAGGCGCCGTATGAATCTCTGATATATGTTACTATATGTGGAACAGGGTAAGTGATGACGTGGGTTGCTAAATCGAGTCACATTAGCTACACGTGTTTGAGGTGCAACTCCTGGTAAAATTTAATTCGCGCTTAGCGTCTCCGTTCCTTAGACGGGAGGCGAACCCATGTGGGGCATAGATGGGTTTACTCCTCTCCAGCCTCGGTGCTGCCCTCGGCAAACGGGTCTGATTCGTATTTGTGTTCCCGGCGAACCGGGTATCAGGCCACGGACGTAATTACACCTACATCCATGGGAGAGTTCTTCTATGCGGCCCTTTATTCGGTATCTACTAACTGGCAATAGCGTTCTGCTGTCATAAATATATAATATTATAGTTAAAAATACATACTAAAAATAGAGTATTCAATTACGATTCATACAATAAAATAAAATTAACAAGTATATTAATATTATTTGAATAAATAAATATAAGTAAATAAATAATTATAGTGAAATAAATGAATATAATGAATAGCATAGGTAAAATAAAGATTGGCCCCCAACACCGGAGGTAGATGGGAGGTTGCCATGCATCCATCATTAGTTACCTTTTACATACGTCAGTGTCATTTGAATCCAACGAATGTTTCCTGTGACAAGTGGCTACCGTTCTCTTAATTTACACAACATCGCGTCGTATCCACGCACGTCATATGCGAAGACAATGGCAGAAGTAAGTGAGGAGTGGCACAGGCTAATGAATACAAGTTCGCTATTTGTAGCGTGAAATTAGAACATAGATTCGCTTTGGCAAATGCGATTTGCTGGAAGACAACTAATTTAGTACACGAATAATGCACAGTGAGTACCTTTAATGAGTTATGTTATTTAAGTTGATGAGAACTTCATAATCATTCAATGTTTAAAACAATAGTTGGTGTCTAATGATGTCAAGGTTCATTTTCAAGGGAGATTTTTCAAAGCCAGTTTAGTGCTTCGCTCCTATTCTTTCCAGCTTAGTTATATATTTATGATATCACCTCCAGGCGCACATGCAACATTGGCACCAAACAACTGCTTTAAACATACGGATATTTATTTTATTCCTTTTTATATTATTTTGTGTGCTTTTGCATATCGACACCCAGTTAACTCCCGGTGTATTTGTGCTTCATTTGATTGTGGACAAGGTCATTCAACCCTTTCTCTGTTTGCATGAATACTCTATTACACCAACTACTTAGTAGGTTGGTAATGGGCAATACAATTTATTGACAGTAAAAAAGGTTTGGAGCCGTGCACACAATAATGTTATAGACAGTGTCTACCACAGGTTGAGCACAGCCTGGTACATTTATAAACTACTGATTAAAATGTACCACACAAGCTGGTATACATTACAGATGAATACAATACCAGAAATAATAACATTAGATATGTTCTCAACCGCAGCTTCCAAATTTCGTGTTGCTGTTAGACAAAATTGTAGCATACAGACATAACTTTACTCCAATCAGTTCGAGTATTTGGTTTCCATTAGAAGCTACACACACGTGCCAGAAATAAGAACATGCAGGAACATCACCAGTGCATTCCCCATTGGGAGAGTCAGACATGACACATTTGAACTCTTCTCGTCCGCCTACGACTACTTCGTCTCGCAGGAACTAAGCCAGTGGCCTCATTATCGACTTGTTGCAGTGGATTCCAAGCAAGAGGACAGTTAGTTGTCCTCTTCCATTATCATTATTGTCAACACGAGTATTACCGGTCAACGTCGTTACAGTCCAGACAGGTCAATCAAGTAATCGATACAGGTCTCTCTGATGTTCGCTCCTTAACAACAATGTGTGGTATTTGCCCGTTTTGAGAACAGTACGACGCGACTACGCTGCACGAAATAGGCCTCGAATAAACGATCACCAAGCGATGGTTATGGATCTCAAGCAATTTAAGATTTCTACAGTTAGAATCACTGTGACAATTTAACGATTGACAATACAAATCGAACCAGGAAAGGTCCTCTTGACTTGACGTCCGTGAAGTAGCCGTTGCTAGTTATATTTCGTTCTACGCGCGCTTCATCTTCGATCCTTTATCCTCGTCAGCCACATCGTAGTTTAGGAATCGTAACTTTTCTAGTTCAGCACATAGGTTATCTTTTTCAAATCTTTGTTGTATTAGGCCAACCTATATTACGACTATCAGCAGGCAAGTTATTACAATTTGTGACATTTTTATTGAAAACGTTGAGTTACCTTTCATAGTCTTTAACTAATGCTCGACATATGTTTAGAGACCTTCTCTGTGACTTCTTCCGCATTGACCTGAACCGTTCTCCGGTTTCGTGTGATCGCGTTTGTGGTTGTCACATGACAACATATCCATGAAGATTGCTGGAAGGTCTCTGTTAATCGACGGATGCTTCTCGTGGCGGCCAATGCGACACTTTGTATAATTAAGTGTGTTAAATAAATAAATTGCTTTAATTGTGTTAAGTCTTGTTGTTCGTGACATGTTGATGCCAAGGAACCTGATCACGCAGTTTATTCCTGTTGCATGTAATAGAGACTTGTGAAAGAGCATTTAAAATATCCAAATACTTATTTTTTTTCATCTCACAAAACATCTAAATAAATCTATAAAAAAGTTATGCTTTGTGTTTTCCTGTTTACTGCTGTAGTACAGTTACCGTTATTATAGTATAAAACGGGAATTTGACACATTAATAAATGATCCGGTGAAACATTTTATATTCCACCTTCGAAGGTGAATATTTACTGTTATGTCTTTAATTGGAGTAAATTTGTGTGCCTCTCTCTCTCTCTCTCTCTCTCTCTCTCTCTCTCTCTCTCTCTCTCTCTCTCTCTAATAAATTCTATGTTAGAAAACAGATTTTGGGGTAACAACTGAAAGTTTTGCGCATTCCTTTTAAGCTGCGTCTACGCAACAAATATTTTAAATAATAACAGTTGAAATTAATGGATAGGGTAGCTCCTACGACAGTGATTACATTTAGTGTCAGTGGAAGTGTGCCGTCCCATATGTGACATTAACGTTTATTTTCGTACTGTACAATGTATTCTTACCACTTCTCCAGTTGACTCAAATTTATTATATTATCTGGATTCTGTACCGTATACCTTGTTTTGTTGTGCCTTTGGGACAAATAATTTATTTGTCCCAAAGACACTGTTCCTGTGAAACTTTCTCATTGTGACCAACTGTCCTTCTTCCCAAAGTCACCAACCGGACATCCTGTTGATGTGACAAAGAGGTGTGCTCCCTCAGAAGGGATGTTCTGTTTAGCTCGCTTTCGTCAGGTCGTTGTATCTCGGAGCCTGTCTAAATATTTAATAACACGAACGAAATACCGCGATGCGGGACTCGCGGCTAAGGTAGAACGTTTCTGGATAGCGGACGCGAAACTAACGACAATGCCTTGTTAAGGCGAGTGGCTCCCAGTTTCCGCCTTTGCTGGTGCACGATATTTGTAGCGCTGTTGGCCAAACATGTCTCTTGTCAATTAAATTGGATTCGGCAGACAACGTCACATCGCTACATCCGCCGCAAACGCGCCACTTAGTAGCCAGAAAAGATCGCTTGATGTACGCTCTCGTTTCCAACGGGAAATCATCATTTTCGGCACCAGTTGGCATTGCAAAGGTCAGAACTTGATTCACGCGAAAACGGGATGTTGTTTTTCGCAGAATACGTTAGCATCTCCGTTCTTCTTATAGTAAGATTTTGTTTCATTTGATTAGTTACTGTTAACATTCGTCGGTGTTATTAGAGTACTCAGTAATCGAGCCTGTATCATCAACGAAAGGATTCTCTCTATTAATGTTGTTCGCATTCTCTCTGTCTATATGACGCTATATTTCGGGAAAGCGCATTAATTCGCTAAAAACCTGTCCTTATCGGATGAAGTAAGCCGTATGCGCGCAATGAGGGAGATTCGACATTCTTATAATGTAGATCTTTTTGAACAACGTTATTTGGTACCAAGTGCTCACCTAAACGAATCAATCTTGTTTTTCTTGCTATAAATACTCCGAAGTCAACTTATACCGTTATGGTCATCTATCGAAACGCCCCAACGTAGCGTGATTAAATCCTGCGTGCAGTCGATGATCGATTGATACCACAGCGAAATGTACTCAAAGTACATTATTAATATTAGGTTAATTGCTCAAGATGCCACGGTACTGTGAGTTCGCACATTAATGCAAAACACAACGCAACAAGTTGGATACTGCATTCAGCCATGATTCAACCACGACAGGCTTCACAAGACAATAAATCTGGTTTCCTCTACATCACACAAATGCTTAAAGTAGGTTTTTCCGTAAGCGCGACATATTATCTAGAAAATGAAAGCAAAAACTAGCAAATATGCCCACCCCCGGACGGGATAACTTGGTAGTTCCTAAGTGACTGTCACGATAACAATATTAAAAAAAAATCACAGAAATATCCATCCATGCCTTGGTACTTGGTGGTGTCAGTCAATATATAGATGGCTTCTGGGAATCCAACTCTCGAAACTGCGACGTAATACTGGGAGTCATAGATACGTCTAGCGACGCCTTGCCCCTGTGTTACGTAACAATCGAAGAAACGACGCATGACGTTGTGTACGTAATTGTTCGCGTATTGTTGCGGATATGTGTACGTAGTAACAGTAAAGTATAATTCGAATGGTCACAGAAAGATAATAACTGGGTGAATTTCGAAAAAAATAAAGCTTTTGCGATCTGACCAAGGGGTCATAGATGAACTTCTGAAAGTTTGGTGCCCGAAATGCAAAGCGTCTAGGAGGAGAAGCATATCATGCCAACATTCATACAAACACTTGCTTGATTACAGTAAGATCAATGTTGCCAAAACCCCAGCACACCCGTGAAACAATCTGCCACACTTCCTCAGGAAAATCTGCTTGTATGCGATATGTAAAGATGTAAACAGGAGTATATAGAACTATTTAGAATTATTTAAACGGCCTTTTTAAAAATCTAATATCTAAGTCTTATATGTACGGTTGTTTTGTCATGTTTGTTATATTCTATGGCAAGCAGTGTGTATATTATCTTACATTTATTGTTTAATATATATTACCATTTACATAATAAACCTGCTTATACAAATATCATGATGCAAACAGGCAACTGGCCCTGTAGTTTTTGGTTGGTGCGTCAAACCGATACAGGGGCCGAATTGGCAGGCACACCACCAACCCACGTTACGTGTTGATCTTAGACGTCAAAGAGACGGGCGCCAGGCTGCGGTCGGGCAGAGACCTTACGAGGCTTAGAGAGATGGCGACTGACCGGCCGAGATGGCGCGGTCTATGGTAGGACTGTATGCGACCTTAATATGCCCCCATACCATTTCGCAGGAATAATTAATTTACTCAAAGGGTCATGTATATAATGTTCCCAGTGAATACGACACTACATGTATTGTGTATTTTATTATTGAATACTTTATTATGAGAATAGTAGGTTGGACATGTTTTGTAATTTGTTATTTCCATCAATGTTCAGTCCTCGCCACTCTGTAGATTCTTGTTGATCAGAAATGTGTTGACAACAACTATATTTATATAATTTGTTGTTTTGCTTTCAAGCCAATAAGGGACATACTAGGGTGTTATTGATGCAAAATAAGTGGATACCGATATTTCAACAATTGCTTCTATGTGTGTGGGCTTGCAGTTAGACTACCTGTGAGTTTTTATACCCACATTGCATGATGGTTTTTGTTAACATAATTATACTCCAGCATATATTATTGAAGATTTCATATGTAAAGACAAACGTCTGAGAACGTCTTTTATGAGAATTTATGGAGTTTTCCAACTACAACGTCATCAGGTGCGAGTGATATTAGTTATCACTCGCAGACTTCACAGTACTTTCGTTATGCAATGCTCCCTAGCGCAAGAACAAGTTCCTGTACATCAATAATTCTAAAAAGTCTTTTTACAGTGAGTAATTTTATTTCGCTGACTGTTGTCCTTGGTTGCCACAATACAAATTATAAACAGTGACACGTCTGTGAGAACCCTTCACAAACGGGTTATAGATAGTGGTTGATATATGTCAACGAAACGTCGTCGCGCTTTGATTGTTGTTTGGCTTAATGCTTCCCAGAGTTGGTGTTGGAATGAACAAGTCAGCCAGGTGTTGACATGTCTTTGGGGGGTCTTATGGACAGGATACCGCGATAGGTCTGAGCTTACCAGTCTTTTGTTTTACCTTTACGTGAGCCATTGTTCGGTAGGTTCATAGATGTCATGACTGACACGTAAACACAATTCGACATCGACTAGGTCTTTGTGCCAGATAAATGCGGAATATGAAGGAACGTTGTCTAGACGTAGATAAAGACCAACTCGTCGTGTGTAGCCCAGTAGCTCTTTGAGAAAAACGGCACAAACGAGTATGTGAAAAAACAAAAACACCGATACTCTCAATTTCCTGTTTCAGACTACGAGCATGACTCGGTGCTACTACAGAAGACGCTTCTCTGTGACACATACTGCCGCCTACATGGTCATGTGACTAATTACGAGTCCGGGAAATGTCAATCAACATCCTATGTGTACGCATATGGTTCACCGAACGTGACATCTGACAGCAGAGACGGTGGTGACAATGCCCAGAGAGCGACTATATAGAGGTGTGCCTGGTGACGAAGTCATAACTGAAATTTGAGAAATCACGACACAGGCAAAGGACTTGGTGACTGATCAACAAGTATAGGCTATCAGCCGCGTCACACGGTGCAGGTGGGTTACTTACCATTATATAATTGATAGTGGCCGAAGTTAGCGTTGATGCAGATACATTAATATGCAGCGACGTATATTTTCCCATTGTACTTCGTAGCTGGAACCTATTATAACAGCAACAGTGGTTTGTTGGTGAGAAAGCTGTCTTTTTAGCTGTTTGCTAACATTGAGTGTACATTTAATGGTAACTCGTACCAGCTTGTGTTTGTGCATTTCCTAATATTGTCCTGGTGTGCTTCATTTGGCTGTGCATACGGCAGGAACTGTGTATTCATTTAGTGTGCACAGTGGCAATTTTTGTCCTGCTATTTGAATGTAAATTAATTAGAAGAATTGTCCATTTCCAACCTACACGGTAGTTGGGTTTTCCACACAAACTGAGAAAAGGCGCACGTCCTCGCAATATCAACCAAATACACCGGGGACGCACGGTAAACGGAACTGCGTAAGCACGCGAAACAGTATTACACGTAGCTATATTCGTTCGAATAGCAAGTTTGCAGAAGCAGTGGACATTCTATTGTCTTCCCTCCAAATCTTGCCTGCCTGAATGACCTACCCACTGGCAACTGCCCATTGAACAGTGCCTACCCCAGTTGCTAGTTGGTATTTTTCAATTGTGTTAACTAGTGTCTACTGCTTAGTGACTACAATTTCCGCAGTACTGGATTCATTCACACTTGTACTAATTCACACATGTCTGAACCTGATTTGTCTCATGCTGGTGACTTGCATGCAGGCCTGCTAGAAATGCCACTGGGTGTCAGTGCCAGTGGGTGACATTTAATTGATATATCATTTAATGCAAAATTAACTGCCCTTACTGGTAACATTAATTAATTAAATTGAGTTAACTTAGTTGAGCTAATTAATTGTTTTATGTTGTCTAATAAAACAATAGTATGTATTACAGTTTATTTTTGTTTCGTTTTTATTATAAGATAATAGATTTATCTTTTATAAAATTAGCGGGCCGAGGGTTAGCAGGCCGCGGCCTTACCCGTCTTTGGCCCGCGGGTATGTGCCGGGCCTGGGCCTGAAACGTGCGGGCCAGGCCGGGCCTGGGCCAAACATTAACTGTCTGGGTCGGACCTGGGCCTAAATTCTAGTTTGCGGGCCTGGGCCGGGGTGGGCTTGACGAATTTTTGCGGGCCTGGTCCGGGCCTGGATTCTAACTGCTTATTGCGGACCGGGCTTGGGCTCAAATCATAGGCCCGTGCAAGGCACTACAATGCATATCACGTTAAAAATAGTACTCAACCTGTCATAACGTACAAAAGCAGAACATGCATAGAGTCATTGAAACGTAACGTAAAACGGATTCTTAAGTCATGAAAACCATATTATTGCCAGTTCCTTACGACACCAACGATTTTTTTATACTATGGCTTCCCCTTGTGAATATCACTGATTCCGGCCGAACAGCCACGGCCAGTCGCACCATCTCTTCCACCTTGTTAAGTTTTGGGCCGCTTGACATGCCTCCTGTATCGTGAATCCCAAAATCGATGTTATTAAGGCAGTCACTGTTGATTTCGGTCGGACACGGTCCCTATTTCGATTGCGTTCAGCTTTAGTTCCTGAGTGTACATTACTGTGACGAAGATGTATGCGGTGATTCGAGCTTGAAGCAGAACTTGGAGGCGCGTCAACGCAAAGCCTTCATCATCATCGGCGGTCTCGGTTTCGAATATGACATTAACGTCGCAAATCGTTCAAAGTTTGTTCGCACAAACTCTTTCATGGGAACTCTGGCTGCGGATATGTTCGATTTGCAAGCGCGAGCGCACGTTCATGGCGGCGTTGTCGTTTGATTTCGGCATCAGTTGCTCTTTTGTTTTCGGCTTTTTCGGCTCCTTTTTTTACAGCAGTACGCCATGTACTGCGATCGTGCGCCATCTCCTCCCAGTGCCTATTGTTGATATCGACGGCGTGGAGGCGTCGCTTTGTGCAATTTGTATAGCGCAAGTGTGGAACTGGAAGATATCAGCTCTCTTCCGGTTCCATTTACTAAATTTGAGGACAATAGATCAGAACATTTAGGGCAATTATTTGTATCTCCTGAAATGATAGCACAGAAAATCAAGAATATGAAAAATAATAAATAACCTGGAGTTGATGGGATACCACCAAAACTGCTTAAGGAAAATGTTGAGCATATTAGTACACCACTTGCAAAATTGTTTAACCTTTCATTAGAAAAAGGAATAGTTCCTTCAGAATGGAAAGAAGCAAATATTACGACGCTATTTAAGAAGGGATCGAGGAACAAACCAGATAATTACAGACCAGTGAGTTTAACATCAGTTGTATGTAAATTACTCGAAACATTAATTACAGACCACATGGTAGAATTCCTTGTGAAACCAATACTCATTGCATGTTCAAAATGTTGAAGGTCGCGTGAATTTAGACCCATGGATACTTGTGTTGGTTGTAGAATAGTAGAATATATTTTTATTGTGTATTGGCCCGAGGTCATAGACCGAGGGCCAATACGTGGGTACGTGCTGTCTACTATAATTAATATGAACCGCCCATAATATGGCGCTACGTACTCTCAAACGGTTTACGTACATAAATATTCACCAGCTCGCGCGCGTGTTTTCCGCGATTGTTGGAAGTTGATTTACCACAAAAACAACTAAGAACCCTTGATATACGGGGTATTACGAAAAATAAAGGCGTACGTTTCATTCGTGGGGTCGCAGATTAATACCTGAAAGTTTAGCGTCCGAGGTACAAGCCGTCTAGGAGGAAAACGTTAACATAACCACTTACAAACATACGCTAGCTCGATCATAATTAGATACAATACTTCAACATCGTTTCACTCGCGTTACTACGACGAATGATGGCGTTGTAAATTTTCCAGAATAAAACGTATAATGAAACGATTTCGAACTGCTAAAGGCATATTATACCGCATAATCATCTTCGAATTCGGCTTTTTCGGAGCAATTTAGCGACGACAGTAGCCTTTGACTGCGATTTTATTTACTTACTGACCGAATCACGAAAACCACCACATAGAGCTGCCAATGTTCTCCTCATGTATCTACCATATGCATACAAACATGAAGTAATCAAACATTACTCTTACTTCCATATAAAGATCAAAATAAAAAAAATTGCCATCTCTTCGCTGAGCTAGGCGTAGAAGTCATAGCTAGCTGTTATTTTTGTAATCTGTTATCGTTACAAGGAAGTAAGAGTAATGTTTGACTAAGTGACGTGTATATAATGTATGGTAAAGTGGTCGTTTTCGTGGTTAGTTCAGGAAGTAAACATCGCAATAGTATGAGCAGCGCTGACGGGTAATGTTTGACTAAGTGACGTGTATATAATGTATGGTAAAGTGGTCGTTTTCGTGGTTAGTTCAGGAAGTAAACATCGCAATAGTATGAGCAGCGCTGACGGGTAATGTTTGACTAAGTGACGTGTATATAATGTATGGTAAAGTGGTCGTTTTCGTGGTTAGTTCAGGAAGTAAACATCGCAATAGTATGAGCAGCCCTGACGGGTAATGTTTGACTAAGTGACGTGTATATAATGTATGGTAAAGTGGTCGTTTTCGTGGTTAGTTCAGGAAGTAAACATCGCAATAGTATGAGCAGCGCTGACGGGTGGTGGTGATTTCGGCCCTCGGTGAATTCGGCCCAACGACCAAGTGCATGAATCCGGTCACTTTATAATGGCGTGAATGAGAGGTGAATTCAGCCGATGTTATTTCGGCATGGTGAATTCGGTGATTGAAATGACACGCATGATCTACTCAGTTCTAGCTAGTAATGGATCAGCCTTCACATTAAGGGTTTGTTATTCATGTACTTGAAATCAAAGGGATGCTAATTTTAACTAGATACTATTGAAGTACAATGCTTTGCCTGTTTAGTACAGTGAGCAAGTATGAATAAAAGACTATGTTTCATATTCAAAATGATCTGACGAAAAAACCTGTATAGACAAAATACCAAATGCAGGTGGCTCCGTTGTATTCACAATACGATAATCGTGTATAGCTGTCATTACTTTGTATTTGATTTAATAAAAACAAATCTGGGGAGAATTTCCCCTGGTGAAATATAGAAACAAGATGTTATGATAATTTTAATTAAATTTATTTAAGTTATTCAACTGTATATAGTATTATAATTGTTGGTGTAATATATTATATGAATTTTAAGGATACAACGAATTGTATAAGTTCTAATGGTCCTGACGTTCGCTTCTAAACAACCGTTATCGCTGTCAACAGTACGGTGAATGAATGGAAAGTCCCAGTCTCGTAGCACTTCCTTTTCATCAGTGACGTGACGTCGCAGCTTACCGATAAGCGCGGGAAAATATGCATAATCAAGCACGCCGGTAGAACAGATTATTATTTGGAATTATTAATTAATTGAATTATAATGAATTGTTCAGTGTTGTGGATATAACAATATGCTGCAAGATGGATAGGCCCTTGGCCACTGGACTTTTCCAATTGACCAGTTATAATATTTTGTTTCCCGTTATGCAAAACAAAAAAAAACCTTTACACATGTAAAGGTTTAATTGGTAGTGGCCAAATATATGTCCGAAATGTGTTTTTGTAGTCGTCAAAATCGATGACGATACGATACCATTACATATGTCCCATACCAACCAATAGCCAATCCCCAAATTTAAAGTCCAATGAGTCTTGCCACTCGTACATATATATTGACCCGATATAAATAAAAGTGACCGTATTGACCCAGTTATTTAAAAACCGTTGCAATAGCGGGAAAGCGGGTCCTGGGCTAACGACCTCTTGGACATTGGCACCCAACTCTGTTGGCGATGCTACTACAGTAGGTCCGGCCGCGGGCTGACGTTGGAATTTAGATTTGAAGAAAGTCTTGGCCGATTTTGTATTTTTATTCAACTATTCAGCTAGAATTGTCTCCCACATCAACAATTTGTGTAGGATTTAAAGCCACCACGGTATTGTAGACATACGTGTGTTAACGAGCTGATCTTTGTATTCCCAGATCTAACTGACGTCGAAGATGAAAGTACCCATGTTGCTGTCCGTGTGTGTAAGCGTCGGTCTGTTACTACTGGTCAGTTGTCCGGCCATGGTCACTGGTCAGATGACGCAAAGTCTGGGCTGGGGCAGTGGTGGCGCGTACGGCAGACGAAGCGTTGAGAGTAATTACGACGATTGCGTGTTCGACTTAAGACTTCTGCGAATAAAGTACTTATTGAAAAAGGTAAGTCGTCTCTTTTCGATTCCGATGTCACGTATATATATGACTTATGAAATAACTAGATTTCGCGAAAGGAGCATGCGCGGACATCTGGACAGTGTGTGCCTCTGGTGTGAGACATGGCACCTCAAATTTAATGCAGACATTGCATAATGACTTTCGCTAACAAAGAGAAATACTTATCTTTCGACTACGCCAACTTATGCTAGTCTCTACCCAGGGTCACCGCTATCAAAGATTTCGGAGTCACATTGAATAGTAATTTGGATTTTAAAGATCATATTAGTCGTAATGTCTCTAAAGCTTTTAAGATGTGTGGTTTTATTAAGCGTATGTATTACCTATGTACAAGCATTGCGATCTTTGTATATATATATATATATATATATATATATATATATATATATATATATATATATATATATATATATATATATATATATATATATATATATATATATATATATATATATATATATATATGTTGTTCTTACTGTTTTTATTATTTATTCATACTGTTATTACTGAACATTATTCAGGATAGTTCATTTTCAAATCAGATAACTTTAATTTTTTTCATATCCAAGGTGTGTTTAATTTACCTGGTAGAGGCTTTCGTCAACATATCGCGTTGGCTTCATCAGTACCGATGACGCTGAATGACGTCATCGTACACGTGAAGCAGTTCGTAATTGCCCTCGTCTTGGTACATCCCAAGGACAAAGTAGAGCTAGAAGAACAGGGTGAACTGGTGTACCAAGTACCATGCAAGAACTGTGGTGCTGAGTACATTGGGGAGACAGGAAGACAACTAAAAACACGACTGGAGGAACACAGAAATGATGTTGACAACACGAAAAAAGAGAAATACACAAGGAGCGGGAAAAAATATTTTTGTCTACCATCAATAAATCCGCCCTTACAGACCATGCGACAACTGAAAACCACATTATAGACTGGGAGGGAGTGAAAATTGTAGACAAGGAGCCCAACCGAAGAATCCGGCACATCAAAGAAGCCATCTGGATCAGGAAAGCTAGAACACCCAACCACAGAGACGAGGGCAATTACGAACGGCGTCACGTGTACGATGACGTCATTCAGCGTCATCGGTACTGATGACGTCAACGTGATACGTTGACGAAAGCCTCTACCAGGTAAATTAAACACACCTTGGATAAGAAAAATGAAAGTTATCTGATTTATTCGTACTGTTGTTATATTTTGTTATCAGTTACTGGGTCTTCGGACCTGTTGGAACTGAATAAAATACAATACAATAAAACAATACAATACAAGACGTATATCCAATTAGGCAGTGTCCATTGTTTAGAGTAACGTACTGAACAACATATAGGTATGCAATACATCTTAGCACAACAGTTGTATTGGTATTATATGTGCAATGTTTATGCAGTGTATGCTGTGAAGTAAATATTATTTGAAAATCAGGGATAATTTCTCTAGGCATGAAAACAAGGCATATCTATGCCATTGACCGTGGATAAGATGGTCTGGTTTAGTAGCATCAGTTCCAAAATGTGTAGACATATTTCGGATGTGACACCAATTTCTTCTTCAATAGAAAGCATATCGATTCATGACGTCCCTAAATTCGGTTGTCAAGAGGTCCGACATTGATGTTACACATTCCCTCATTGGGAACAGTAATGGCAATTTATTCGCATATACTTTTTTCTTTACGGTTTACTGTTACCAATTTTGTTTTTACTGTACCGGTGTAGTACTCGGGAATGTAGAGAATGTCTTAAAGTTAGTATGCGTGTTTTGAGGATTTACGATTAGGTTTAAAATGTACATTTATTAAATTTAGGATTTCTTTTAGCGGTTAGTGTTTTTCAATTATGGGAAGGGTTTCTTTGTGCGTTTTTTTTACCGGTAGTAAGCACACACGTTATTCTAATTTGTGTCATTGTTCATTTAACGCATTTACATGGCAGGGGTAATATCAGGAGGGATAATGTATGCAACACTGCTTGGTACATGGGGGAATTTTGTCCGAGAGTAATGTCCGGGGGGTAATATCCTAGAACCGTGTGCACTATATAAGACGCTGGTGGCAGGCGAAATGACGCACACAAGTAGGCGAACAATTTGCATTGCGCATTCCAAATATAGCAGCATCAAAATATACCACATCGTTGCTGGGCTTAGTTAATTAATGAGATCTTGCTTTCAGGTGGGGAAAATACGACTTATCCGATGTCTGCGTAGATCGTAGACGTCACTTCCGTCTCTGCCATTGTCACCGTAAGTAGAATATGTTAAGTGTTTTCTTCGCCGCTGTGTGGCGTTTTCTTCGTTGTCATACCTAATGTTTGATTTGGTGACAATATGTAACAATATTTAACAAGATGAGACAATATTTAACTAGATTTAACAACATTTTACTATATTTAGCAAGATTACCATCCAAGCAAAACACCAAGATGGCAAGTGGACAAGGAAGCCATTGGCTTATTGAGAGTGCAACAAGTTATCATCTATGTGTGTCCCGCCCTTATGAGATATTTGTCAATTTAATTTGTATACATATACATTTCCACCACATACGCGTGTATTAACACATTATCATCCTGCAATCTCATACCTTTTTGTTGTCCATGTCAATTACCCTCCGCATTATCACCCATATTTCACTCTCACTTCTCCGTATTTCTAAACTGTGCCTCATTGTCCTGGTCGCTGTGTCATCTTTCTTATAATCACAGTTGTGCGTGTTCGTCTTCTCCATATCTTTAAACAATTTAAATGTATCGCAACTTAAATGTATAGTTCCAGTCGTATCGAATCAGCATAGGATACCTGTCACCATGTGACGACACCTACGTTGTTGACGTTTTCACAAATTGAATAACACTGTGTCGCTATTTTCAGATTGGCGATACGGTGATGTCCATTCTGCCCGAACCAAGACGCAAACACTCGACGTATCAAGATTATATCGATTCGTGTATCGAATTGTAAATATTAATCAAATATACCACACTCGCTACTAATAAATAGTATATGCATACACAACAAGAGCAGTGAGCAGAACACATCTTTCGCTACAAGGATATTATGAAATGTGATCAGAAATATTTTGATATCCCTCCTGAAACCCGGACCGCTGTCATGGATCGGCCACGTTGGCGGACCGTGACATCGACACTGAAACCATCTTACCTTCGGCGCCGCAACAACGCGTCAGAAGAAAACATTGTCTCCCGAGACAGAAGTCAGCCATGACATCGATACTGAAAATCGCCTTACAGTAGCTATGCTACGGGGCCTTCGGAGCTATAAATCGGACCAAAAGAAGACATTTTCTCCCGAGACGGAAGTCAGCCACGTAGAGACACAATTAATATGTTATTGTAATACGGGCAACAGTTTTGTTTTGGCAATGTGGACTCATCATACCGAAAAATTAAATGTTTTATCAAACTCCAATCTCTGTATTATTTTCAGTTAGGTAACTCGATGTAGCGCATATATCCAGATATTGTGAACAACATTTTGTGTGGCATTCGCTGGAAAATCAGATTTGCTTTATCACTTTTTGATGATGTTTATTACGACATCCGCCAACTTTCGTAACAAATGACAACACACAATCAATATTTTAATGCTAATTTAATGCAACCAATACTACACCCTTTGGTAAAACAATGGATGTCATAATGAACATTGCAGTGTTTGCTCATACTTGCTAGGCTAGTGGGCAGATAAAGTAAAACGTAAAGTGCAAAACGGTGAAACTGGCATTTGTGGGCTTTTCAAAGTATAATCTAACTCGTGCAAGTGCTGAATAATGTGAATCATATATAGTTTTGTAGAAAACAGATGTCGTAATAAACACTCCTTAAACAGGCCGCACATCCTTTCGGATTCACTCACTCACCCACTCACTCACTCACTCACTCACTCACTCACTCACTCACTCACTCACTCACTCACTCAATCATTCACTCACTCACTCACTCACTCACTCAATCAATCAATCAATCAATCACCCAATCACCCAATCACCCAATCATTCATACACACACACACAAACGTTATATGTCAGTATGTATGTCTGTGTGTCTTTCTGTCGGTCTCTCTCTCTCTCTCTCTCTCTCTCTCGCTTCTAATACTAGGTCAATACAAATTAATCATAATCATACAATATTTAGCAAGTTTAAACTGGATGACCCCGAAATACTGCTAGTGTCTGGTAGACGACAGACAAGTCTTTCTGAAGACGCAATCTGCATAAATGTATCGGTGATTCTGGTGAAATCGTAGAGCCGTCTTATTCAATGAATGCCGATGCAAAATTGAAAAGCACAACTGCTCATTTCAAAATCAAATGTTTATGGTAGCATTGAAGTGTAAATGTTTTGGGTACAGATTCAATTGTAAATTTAAATGCATATGCGCTGAACATTTCAAGACTGCGTTTGAATGCACATTTATATGCCCAATATTCAAATGTACATTCGAATTAAGTTGCATTTGTTACCACGTACTATTTCCGCAGACTGTCAACACTAGCATTAGACCCCTGGACAAACTTACCACAGAGGTGGGCACGGGTACTCTTCGTCACAAGGCTTATGGTACGGTTTAAGGTTTATCAATCCTGGAAGCCTCAACGTTACTGTCGAATCACATTTTATATAGCTGCTTGTAACTGGTGCTGTAACTAAATATCTCAAATATGTCTGCACTAATTGATTGGAGTGTAATATTGTGTTCAAAACATTGAAACACTCAGCGTCATGTTGATGAGGTCAGCAGCACTCATACAATGCATTTTACATTGTCTTTGTGTTACGCAAGTGGAAGTAGAGCGTATTACACTGATGAACATAGCAGTACACACAATGGAAATGCGAAAGCACAATTAAATCACTACATGTTTACGACAACGATTTCTTCGAACACCCGTCGCCTTGGTCATTCGATTCGTAGGTCCATGAAGATTGCTGATGTGCCTATTGTCAACAAACTGACGTGCGCGAAACCAGCAGGTCACCAGAATCCAGGCTCACATAATACACAAACACCAGGACCTCCTCACGGTTTGGGGAACATCAGTTCAAATAGGGTCACTACATCACCTCCAGAGATGCGACAGTGATAGCCAGTTTAAAATAAACAACGCTATTGAAATTAAGGAGAGGCACACAGTGACAACCGAGACGGAGGTTACAACATTCCCGCGATCTTCATGGAACTGCTGTCATGTGGCAATCAATAACCATGTCACATGACACCTGTTAACAGTTTATTATAACGCGGACGAAGGTCCCGTTGTGGTCCCGTGGTGGCCCATTTTGTTTCCGAAAGGTCCTTTGAGCATTTCACAATATTCTGAAAGGCAACGAACTTCCTTAAATGTCATTATGATTGTTCTGTTCAAATGTAATATGCAACCAAAACATTTGAAATATTTACAATTACCTTTACAACTGCACAAACAAAACATTTGCATTTAGTGTTTTGACATCAACCAGAAAACACTTGCATTTAAATTTTAATGCGATTCTGGAAAATAGGATTTACATATACATTTGCATTTTATTAAATTAAAATATTTGTATTTGAGACGCATTTGTTAAAATGCCTGGTAATAATAAACATGCTTCTATATAATTGTATCTGTGAGACCCACTAGAAGGCGTACTGTTGACTTACTGAGAAACGCTAGTGGGATTTCTAGAAAAGTGTTGGCCAAATATGTTTACATATTTATTGTCACAAATTAACTAATTAAACGCAAGTAAACGTTTCAGGATGAAACAAATTCTTACCGTTCAACTGTTGCCAAATAAAAATGTAAAACATTAACCAAGACGCGGTCTTTTAGCTACAAAATTGCATTTGAAAATGTTGATAACCGGAGAAATATACTGAAGTGGAAAATGAAAGAGTAGTCATGTCTCAAGCCAAGTCGTATTACAATTCCGTGCACTTTAGGGCTCGCTTCACAACCTGATATAGGATTAGGTTTGAACCCTATTGTGGACGCTGGAGGGGTGCATTTGCATGTAATGTCTTACATTGGTGACGAAACATCGAAAACATTAACAGCTTTGGCAGCGTTGAGACTTCGGCAGATTTCTCAAAGTAAACGCATGCACTGTCGCCAGGCGTCACCACTGATCTGGTTAGTCAACATTAATTTTTTTTCTAAAACAAAATGACTGCCACAATACAAGTCGGCTTTATTTGATTTAGGAACGAGTAAATAAATAAGTAAATAAATAAATAAAATATATATATATATATATATATATATATATATATATAAATATATATATATATATATATATATATATATATATATATATATATATATATACATATATATATATACATATATATATATATATATATACATATATATGTATATATATATATATATATATATATATATATATATATATATATATATATATATATATAAATATATATATATATATATATATATATATATATATATATATATATATATATATATATATATATATATATATATATATATATGTATAGGGCTTAGTGACATTTAGTCTTTTCATCATTTCGCTTGAGTTGATGCTGAACCATCCAGCATTTCATCTCATTGATGCAATCACGGAGTCTCTGAGTAGCGCGGGCTTTTGGTTGAGGGGATCGGGGTTCGAAACCACCTGCTGCCGTTTCGAAACTTGGGCAATTTCTTTCAATCCACTCTCTTTCAATCTCTTTCGGAAGAGACACTAAAAGCCGTTGGTATTTGTGGTGTCCATGAAAGGGGAAATAAAATATCGGACACAGGTAAATGGAAAAAACTGTCGTGGACTACATGCGCCTCAGAAAGCTGGTGATCTCGATCTCAAAACTCGCTATGCTACCTCCCAGTTTAGCTGTGATCAGTTGTAAATGGAATATATCATCATGCATCAAGCATGTGTATATTTATAGGTCATTTGCATACTTATAATATTCCACAGAGTGTCTCTTTAGTAGAACATAAAAAACATTCAATTTAAACGTTTTGTGCAAAGAAGCCCTGCTGTTCAAAGTAGTTCAGGTTCACGATACCTGATTGTATATGTTCGTACAGTTTACCCTCTTTCTCAAAACAACATGATACATTTTGTTTTTGAAAAATGCTTGTTGTACTTCGTAGTAATTTCTTAAGCTAGACACGACTTCGTCTTTCTGTGTTTCTTTCCCGCAAGGGCCTTTGTAGCAATGACGTCACCAGACATGAACAAGTGCTGAAACTATGTGTAGCTGTTTGGCGAGTCCCACCAATTCACACGCATCACCGTCGTCAAAACGGCATAAATTATAAATAAATAAAGCTGATGTTTTTGAAGTAATTTTTTCAACTGTTAATATGAAATACAGATATTCTGAAACAGCCGCAAGTAGAACAACTTCCCATTCTTCAGGACTTCTGATAAAGAAACAAACTGTGCATTTGTATGTGGATGACAATTGGAGGGATAACTATCGGGAATGAAACCGCTGGGTGTGGGCTGGCTGCAGATGGTAGGCATGCTGGAAAATACCGACGCTGGGGAAAAGGGCGGCCGATGGAAATGGCGGCCGGGAAAAGCGGTCATGGACGTGTTCTTGCAAATGGTAGCCGTTTGCTGGGAATAACGAGGAATTGAATTACCGGAAAATCGACTGATGGGGAGTTACGCTTTCCGGGAAAGTCTTATATCAACGATGAAGACAACGACAACAGAAGCACGGCAACATATACATGTTCTTCAAACGGTTCGAGATCTATATCACCAGGGTACGCCACTAGTCTGGTCTACGCCGTAGGTAGGTTGCCGGAACAGTTATATTGTGTGCGTGCATCCGTACGTTCGAGCGAGAAGGCGTGCGTGGTTTCTACGTCCGTTCGCGTCTTGTCGCTATGGTGATAGCACATAGTCTGATAGGTAGATGTGTTTTAACATGTACACAATGTACGTGTACTGACACGATAAAAAGAAGTGTTTTGACCTCCAAAATGACAATGCCGGCAAGTAGGCGCCATTAGTTTTGAAGGTTGTTTGTCGAAATGTTACTGCCATAACAAAATGCTGTGATTCTACAGAATCACTGACCGCGTTTAATGCGTTATTCGGTAAAAGGCGGGTACTACAGGTAAAATTAACCGAGACCTTCGCTTGCAACATATACAAGTAGATTATGTGTCTGATTTACGCAAAAAAAGTAATATCATACTTTTGCCGTGAGATCATGACAATTAACGCAAAACCGTGACTTTTACGGTGTATGCGCGAGAGTTGACTGGTGTGACTTAGCCATTTTAATAATTACGCAAGTCGATGAATCAGTCGATTCATTGCTTTATTCAAGTCAAACAAAATACAGCACAACGCATATAAAACAACATTTGAATTATGCAGAAAGGTGACTTGAGTAAATATGAAGTATTTATATAATAGCAAACAGTTCAACAAATTTACTATATTTTGTCTAACGATGCCATTATATATTCATATACGTAAATACATAATTATATAAATATATTCATGCATGCATGCACACATGTACATGCATGCATGCATACATTAATAAGACTGCATACACATACATGTGTACATACATGCATACATACATACATACATACATACATACATACATATATAGTTGTATTTTATGTACATACATTCTTACATGCATACATATATCAATATAAATGCATGCATACATAAATAAGATTGTATACACATCCACTTGTACATAATACATACATACATACATACATACATACATATATACATACATGCATACATACATAATACATACATAATACATTAATGCCACCAAATTCTGTTTAAGTAATAGTGCAGTGAGCTACATATCAATAACTTGTGCCACTTTCTATCACACAAATAACGACCATATACAATGTTTACTGTTTGCTAATTAGTGATAATCCCATTTACGACTCGAATCAATAAGCCCTGCGTGTTGTACACGAAGTTCCGTTTAGGCGGCTGAACACTCACTACGGGGAGCCACATGTCACTCCGCCACGCAGCGTGGCGACTTCCGGTGAGACAAGGAGTCAAACGAAGTGTTGGAAGATATTGCTCGTCAAAAATCTTAACGGCCACAACAAACACGATAAAATGTTGGCAACCTGTAGAAAACCGATATATTAGTATACAAATATAATATATCATATTTGTAGATAAATATTATGTTTCAACGGTGTAATCTAGAGGATCCGTTTATCTACACGGGTATGCCATGAATAGGGTAAGAACTACAGGCTCACGCCAATTCAATCACCATCAACATATTAACGATTTTTATATTTATATACTGCTGCCAACACGTAGGGGTAACGTGATAACTTACATTGATATTGAAGATATATACACGTGACATCGATACACTACTACCCTAGTTCAATTATAGTCATTATCGATATTTATTATGCAGTCCGGGATTAATTTGCCCTGATTCAATAATGAAAATGTCGTCGTTGGAGAGGACTGGCAAGTTCATCAATATCGGCTCCAGCTATTCGCCATCTGATGTCCTCCAGGCGAGCCTGGGCGATATCGAGGAGAACCCATGTCGCTCATTCGTGGCCTGTACTCGCGAGGTCCTCTATAGTTGTCTCGTGGACCACCCACATTGATCATAGGTTGCCTGTAGTCGTGAGGTCCGTCATAGTTGTCCCGTGGTCCACCCATATTGGTATTCGGCGGCCTGTAATCGTGAGGTCCGTCATAGTTGTCCCGTGGTCCACCCATATTGGTCATCGGCGGCCTGTAGTCGTGAGGTCCGTCATAGTTGTCCCGTGGTCCACCCATATTGGTCATCGGCGGCCTGTAGTCGTGAGGTCCGTCATAGTTGTCCCGTGGTCCACCCATATTGGTCATTGGCGGCCTGTAGTCGTGAGGTCCGATGTAGTTGTCTCGTGGTCGACCTATGTCGTTCACCGGTGGCACGTACTCGTGTGGTCCAACGTATCTGTCTTGTGGACGACCTCTACCGTTCAACGACGCCACGTATTTGTTTTCTCTTGGCCAGCCTTCTTGGTACCCGGACTCCTCATAACGCGGGGGTAGCTCGCCATCTTGGTATGGCATTGGAGCGAGGCCGTTTCCAATTCCACGGTCACCGTTTCGAGGATTATTCTGGATGCTGCAGTATCTCACCGGACTGCCATCTCTACGCGGGCGTACTGGACTTGTCGGTTGGAAATCGTTGGCGTATCTTAGTGGCGCACCGAAACCTCGATCAGGTTCCATGCGTCCCATGTCACGATGGCTCCAGCCTTCCACACCGCCCACCACCGAGGGAAGTTTGGGCGAGTTCATGGGATACACAGAATGTCGCTTTTTCTTTATCTTCGGCGGCCCCATTATAGATAACAGCGCGGGGATAATAAGCAACCCATGAAAGGCGCCCAGAGATATGACCAAGAACATCGTCTTGAAGAAGGTACGAAATATATAAGAGGCGGAGAAAGCTAACGCAAACACCCCGAGGATTGTAGACAACGCCCCCTGCGCTATGGGGTACCCTATAGCGTGAAGGGCATTGCGCATGCGCTCGTTGCCAGTGTCGCCCTCTGCCGACACATAGGCGTAGGTAATATGTGCCGAGAAGTCAACACAGAAACCGATGCATATGATAATGTTGATCATAGAGATCGTGTCGAGGTTAACGCCCCACCACGTCATGTAACCTATGACCCCTGTACAGATGGACACGATGCTGAATGTCACCCACAAACTGCATACCGGATGTGGTATGAGAAACAGCGATACAACAAACATGGCGGCCGTCGCAATAAGCAGATTCTGTCGCGTATTCGGCCAAACGGCGAGGTACTGGTCGTAGAACATGAACGCGGGGTGAAACACCGTCACATTCAGATTTTTGTGGCTGTCGGCGATTTCACGAGCAGTCGACATCATTGAGCCTTCACGAACTGACGTGACCGTGTCATTAGAATACACGAACAATCGTGAGTATTCCACTTTTCCGGAGGAGTCCCTCACAATATCAATTTTGTGATGGGGGTAGCTTAACAAAAAGTAGTTCAGCACGAAAGAGAAATTGCTAGAGTCTTCAAAATTGCCTCCGACGAATGCCGTGAAATCGCGAGTCCACGCCGAGGTGACGCCTTTGCCGTGGAAATATTCTGAATCTTCGAATTGTTTTAGGAGATCGTCGATTTCATCTCGTTCGGTTTTGTTCCATGTGTCAATCTCCTTGTGAATAACGACGCTGACGACAGGTCCGTACTCACGGAAGTACTTGATGTCTTGGTCGTAGTAGTCAGCGACGTAGGAACCATCGCCTGCCAATCTATCTAAGGTAATACCCTGGCTGACGTTCACACAACCCCATACAGCAACCGCTAAGTACGCCAGATAGACATGTAGGAGAAATATCTTGAAGGGACGAGTTGACAGCAATCCTCCCCACGAGTCCCTGAAGAAGGCCATGGCTCTGACATCAGCCGTCTTTTTACTGTTCGTCGTTTCCTCTTCTGAGTAGCCGCCTGTGCAGAAAAGTCGGAAGATGGCGCTGCGGTGTCCTGCAAGAAAATAAACGTGGACGCTAGAAGTCATTACAATTATTCCATTATCATTAGACGACCTGAATGTTTCCATTGACCGGTAAATGGGCATTTTTAACTTCCACAGCACGAGCAATTTCATATTCGTCACGATAGTTTAGGAAAGCACTTCTTTATTTTTAATCTAAAAATTATTGATGCTGTCATCCGGTGTCCTAATTGTGACTTGGAAATTATTTCCTTGCTGTATCCCTGCTTGAGACTTGATACTTTGGGAGACGATTTTCATGGTATGTACCTATACCTTCTTGAATTCTAGACCTGGCACTATGCTATATGTATGCATGCTTGTCATTTTGTCATGGCATCCCCATTTCCACCTTCTGTCGACTTAAATAAAATCTCCCTGCTATTACCTGCTTTGTGACTTGGACATGACATCCAACATGTACTCAACTGCTTGTTATTTTGGCAAAGCATTGCATGTGGTTTCATGCTGGCCTCCCAATAGATATACCTCTCACAGTGGCTTAAGCACAGTCTCCTTGCTATATATATATATATATATATATATATATATATATATATATATATATATATATATATATATCTACCTGCTTGTGACTTGGGCACGGCCTTTATGCACGTGCATGGATGCAAGTTACGTGCCTCTCGTCGTCCCGTCAGCACCATGCAGGCGGCGAAGAAGGTGATCTGGTAGAAGTAGTCAAACAAGACAGCGATCACCGTGTATGTGCAGAATATGCGCACCGACCGGAACTTCGTGATTGCGCCGATGCCAATCGACAGAGCATCCGTAACGCTTGTGATGGTGATTGACAAAGCCGCTTCCGAGAACGCCTTGCCCATTCGCTCTTCAACCGTCAACCGGAAGTCAGTCTGACGCCATGCCGCCAGCATAACAAACATGTCGTCAACACCAATTCCTGCGAGGTAGAAGCATATCGTTCCAAAGTATTCCAGTGAAACGAATGTAGTGAAAGCAAACAAGGCAAAGTTACCCTGCATTAAACTAGGCATGTCTGGTTCTCAACCCTCTACTCTAGAGAGGGTGAGAACAATTATATTTTTAATTCAAGATAGTTTCCTTATTCAACACATGCAATAACCAATCAGGGGAGAGATAATGTGCATTATATAGAGTTTTGTTCACACAAAATAAATTTGTGGACAATGCTAGAATGAAAGATTCATTGGGTAGCAGTGATCATAATCATAATCAAATGCATTTTAACATCAAAGTAAAATAAAAATGAAAAGCACTCCAGGAGAATTTTCAACAAATGGAACTACAAAGTCATGAGAAAATACTTAGCAAAGATACAATGGAATAGCATATTGAATAATAAAAGACCAATAGAATGTTGAAACATTTTAAAATATAAAATTGAGAGCATCATTGACCGTTTTGTTCCCCTAAAAAATAAGAGAGCGGTGTGAAAAGAATCTATTAGAAAATTTACATACAAGCAAATTATGTAGAAGGTATGTAGGTGCACTGGATATGACCAAGACAACACGCATTACAAAGATACTGCTAACACAGCTATAACCAATACAACTCGGATTACAAAGAGGTAGCTAATACAGCTATGACCAAGACAAAACATTACAAAGATGCAGCTAATACAGCTATGACCAAGACAACACGCATTACAAAGAGGCAACTAATACAGCTATCACCAAGACAAAACGCATTACAAGGAGGCAGCTAATACAGCTACGACCAAGACAACACTCATTACAAAGAAGCAGCTAATACAGCTATGACCAAGACAACACGCATTACAAAGAGGCAGCTAATACAGCTACGACCAAGAAAACACGCATTACGAAGAGGCAGCTAATACAGCTACGACCAAAACAACACACATTACAAAGAGGCAGCTAATACAGCTATGACCAAGACAGCACGCATTACAAAGAGGCAGCTAACACAGCTACGACCAAGACAACACGCATTACAAACAGGCAGCTAATACAGCTACGACCAAGACAACACGCATTACAAAGAGGCAGCTAATACAGCTACGACCAATACAACACACATTACAAAGAGGCAGCTAATACAGCTACGACCAATACAACACACATTACAAAGAGGCAGCTAATACAGCTACGACCAAGAAAACACGCGTTACAAAGAGGCAGCTAATACAGCTATGACTGAAATATGAAAATCACAAGAAGCTAAAAGAGAAGCCGAAATTAGCATGTAGCATGAAAATGAGAGTAAGAGTTTTCATGCGTACGAATTAGTAAACATAAAGTTCGAGATAAGGTTTGATCATTAGAAGTCAGCGCGGTGAAACTAATTTCAGAGGGATTTTCATTGCCGAAGGCCTAAATGTTCAGTGTTTACCAGAGAGAATATTTGTTCATTACCAATATCAGATTCTAAATTTAAAACATAAACCATTGAATGCATTAAAAAATCATGAATAAACAGTCATCAGGATATCGCTTTTTTGTGAAATACTAAATAGTATTGTTACACCGATGAAATAAAGACTTACCAAGAACGAGAAAGGGACTCGAGGCGACGATATCAATGAAGGGAATGCCAGCGTGAAGCACGAGACCGAACGCCGATACTACAGCGAGACCGGCCGAGAGTACGCCCAGATTTCCGAGCCACGGTTTGCTGCGCACCCAGTCAGCGCTCATACAAGACACGATGGAGAAGGTGATTAGAACTGAGAACAAGATTGAGAATAGCGGAAAGACTGCGTCAGCGTTGCGCTTCAGTTCGTCTTCGAGAGAGTGGGCGGTGAAACGCGACACGGTGATGTGTTTGTAACTTTTGTTGGCGAGGGTTGACAGAAATTTGTCCTGCCACTTCTTGACCGTTTCAGCATGATCACCGTCGGACTGTAAGAAATAGAACAACGACCACGCTTTTGCAACGGTGTCGTTCTCTGCCGTCTTACTCACTCCACCAATGGTGCTCCCTAGGAAGAATGATGTGTTTTTGGTAGTCACTTGAACAGGGTACGACAACTTCTTTAGAGTAACGCCATAGTCCTTATGCAATACAATTAGCGAGTCCATATCACAGGAGCCTGCACACAGGTCGCTGTAGTTGTACATCTTCTCAGATATTTCAACTGTGATATTTCGAATGTCTCTGTCCAGTTGTTCCACTTCATCAAACACGTCTTGTCTCAACACGTTTCCGTGCGTCGACGTCACGATTATTCGACCATATTCACCGAGAGTTGACATTCTGAAGGCACTGAAGTTGTCTGATCTTTCGTCTACGGGGAACAGACTTTGCATGGTGGAGCGTTCATCCTTCGACCGGGCACCTTTAGGGGTAAACAACTTCTCTACATCGTATTCTGCTTTGAAATTGTAGAAGCCCGATCCCAGCGCCGCAGTCAACAGCAGCGGACAAACGATGAACCATATCGGATGGCGGGCGATGAAGCGACCGTACACGTAGAAAGCTCTACTCAGCGGCTTCTCAATGCAATCGAACTGCACCATTGTCTTGTCTTGTTACTTGACGTTTTCTTTGGCTAAAAGGAAATGGAAAATATACACACAAATACATACTAAAAATGGTTCTGCAAGAATTATATGGCATCTTTGTTCAATAAAAAATCGCATTGACTCCCTTCACAACTTGTCAATATTCGTTCAAAATTATGGCCATGTTTTTAGTTAGCATGGAAACGGGGGGGGGTCTGGCTTGAAAAGTTCAAGATATTTATTTTTACGCAGTAAGACCTACTTGATAGTTTGTGCAGAAACAAAGTGCGTGCCACGCCACGCCACGCCACGCCACGCCCCGCCACGCCACGCCACGCCACGCCACGCCACGCCACGCCACGCCACGCCACGCCCCGCCACGCCACGCCACGCCACGCCACGCCACGCCACGCCACGCCACGCCACGCCACGCCACGCCACGCCACGCCACGCCACACCACACCACACCGGACCACAGCACACCGGGCCACACCACACTACACTACTTGAACGTTTGTCTCTAACCTGCAATTACCGACGATTGCTGGTACGGTGGCAGAGTCGAAGGCGACACACGGAACAGCAGCCGTCCGAACAGCGAGTAATCACGCAGGTACGACTGGCGGTGGCCGTGACTGATTGGCAACTGACGACCAAACACAGCACTGGCTCTGGCTTGCACGTTCGTCTGCAACGAAATTATGGCGAACCCGTTAGCTGGTATCTACTCGACTTTATACTTTTCCATTCAACCGAGCCGCTAGTGCTACCCTGAGTCTGGCTGACGTATCATATTCTCAGTGGCTAGTATGCAAGCGTCATTTAGTGCGCAGTATGTAGGGACCGTATTGGAAGTACAACACCGTCATTGTTACATTAAAAGCATTGTGCTGTTGAACCGTTAACTGTTGAGTGAATCTGCAGTGTTAACATATCTGAATATAAATGGGAGTTTGTGCTTTAAATCTGACGACTGTCTGACCACATCATAAACAAGATGCCATCCCGAGTGTGTCTGGACTTCCTATTGAAATTAGGAAGAGGAAGACTTCCAGATTTTCAAATAGCTACTCACAGCCTTCTACATACAATGCGAACACGAACGCCCAGACACGCGCGCGCGCCCCCGTTGTGAAAAAAATGGTCAGATCCTGGGATATCTGGATAATAAATGTGGCAGGTCTGCCAAACGTTAATGCATTTTCAACGTGGTGTCGTCTTCTAACGATCCGTCAACTTGAATTATTTGAAACGTAATACCACTATCAGTCTTAAACTAGAATCAACACGTCGAAACCTTAATAATGTGTTTATGTGTAGTGTGTTCAGGATTGTGTTGTAAAAATTATATTTTGGCCGCGTCTATAATCTTTTTTTTTACTACACCAGGTTCTCATGCATACCACTCACGTGCTCCTAGTCGTTATCGAGACAACGCTTCGACCTATTTCTCCCTCTACAGGCATCTCACCGAATATCACAAATCGAGATGACTAACCGCAAACTCTTGAAAGAGATCACACAACAGTACACGTCGTATTAAATTATGTTATAGGTATCTTAATTGAAATCTGTTGATGCAGAACATTTTGTACGGTAAAAAAAGTTGTTTTTCAAAACACATCTTAAAACTCATCTGTTTTTAGAGCATTATGGACGACGCCTTGAACAATGACTGTTGAAATGACGCCTTATAAATTTTACGATTTGAATTGATTCGTGGGGAGCCAACCAAATGGTACGGAAGCTACTGTTGTGCGTGTAGTGGAGTTTGGTGTAAGAGAATCAGTCAAATATGTCAATAAAACCTAACTTGTTCTCTAGTCTCCGCGATCATAACATCGAGTGTTGAATTCATTAAGAGTCGTACCATTTGATAACGAGGCATGATGCGTATCGCCCCTTCCTAGAATAACTACCATTGCGAAACACACATTTCTGGCCATTCGTATGATCAATACTGTCTATATCAGGGGTCGGCAACCTGCGGCCCGCGGGCCATCTGCGGTTCGCGTAGCTATTTCATGCGGCCCGCGGACTGACAAAGATATTGTGCAAAATACGGCCCGCCCCCGCGATATTGGTATACAAAATAATATTTCCACGTGATGAACATAATAATATACCATATGTATATATACTTCCTTTAATATTTAATTAATTCACCTTTGCGTGTGCAGACATGAAAGTAGGGTAACCTAGGGCAGCGCGGCCCTCCTAAGGAACACGTACACCATTAAACAACTTTAACTTGTATTTAATGTGCTCACATTTTTGACAGATCTATGTGTTACCCATTGGAAAATTATTGTTAGTAATTAAACAACCTAGCTAAGCTGCATTTGAAAAATAGTAAATATCCCAAAAAGCAGGCAGGTCCTCTGTCTGGGGCAGCACGGTTTATAACCACCTCCCCGTGGTTTTTACTTATATGAACAAACTATTGCATGAAATTAAAATGTATATAAACAAATGGTATGATAGTAATATATCAGGCCATTATGGTTGTTGAATTTAAATGGGAGTTAACATATAATACATACCTTGCAATCCATGCATAATGTAATATTGGTTTAATAATATTCCATCATAATTACAGCCTACGGGCTAGCAGAACGTAAATTATGCAATGGTCGTACTATAGTCAATGTATTACACATAATTGGTCATGTGTAATACATTTGACGCATTGTGTGTGTGTGTGTGCGTGCGTGCGTGCGTGCGTGCGTGTGTGCGTGCGTGTGTGTGGGATAAGACATAGGGACCGTCTTGCCCAACATGCATGGGGACCGTCTTGCCCCACAGACACAACGATTACGATGTATACAAAGCACAACATACTATTCCCCTTTTTGTATTGTTTGATCTGTCAACTGATTAATAATATTATCATGTCACCAATTATGTCCATGATTCATGATTCACACTGCTGTGTAGGAGTTTCAAAATTTTTCAATACATATAATAGTGCATATAAAAGTGTAAAAACACAGTGATTTAATTATGTCTGTCTCGTGTTGCTTTCGGACGGGTATCAAATATAATTAGTTTAATTTTCCACCAGATTTTGAACTTTCAGAGTTAAGTACGTGGTGGGGGCCGTCTTACCTCCAGGGACCGTGTTTCCCCAGGTTACCCTACCTTATTTGTGTATAAACGATATATGTGTTGTTTTGAATAACGTTTATCGCCTGCCAGCGAAATGGCGAACGGAGTTGTACGCTGATGGAAAAGGTTCAAGACTAAGGAGGTGCCAAGCAAAGCTCTTCAGGGCACACTCCATCATCCAACCGGAAAACCCGTGTGGCAAGTCGATGAAAATGCAGAACGTAATAAGGGTCGCCGTGAAGACTAAACTGTGTTCGCTCTCGCTGTCTAAACTACCGGCAGATCCATCACCTTATGGCCGAGATGAATGCATGATATGAAGAACTCCTGTAGTACACCGAAGTGAGCCGAGGCGCGCAGGAACAAGTCTGCAGCCAGGTGAGGGCCCCTTAAATTGGTGGCGCAGCAACAATTCTCAGTGTCACACAGGTCAACATGACATCAGCGGCATGCTAAGAACACATAATTATATATATATATATATATATATATATATATATATATATATATATATATATATATATATATATATATATATATATATATATATATATATATATATATATATATATATATATATATATATATATATATATGAATAGTCCAACTGTTGTTCAAAGTCAGACGTTGATGTTTGATGATAATAATAACTCATGTTCGTGGACGTGCTATTTACAACAGTGGTCAATACAACTGCTAGACACAAGGTATATAATTGCATTGTGCCAGTTACCACGAGTGGATGCGTGCGTGCGTGCGTGCGTGCGTGCGTGCGTGCGTGCGTGCTTTATTCAAAGTCACTTATTTGGCCCTCCATTCAAAAAGGTTGCCGACCCCTGGTCTATATGAACAGCGATGGATATTTTCAGACGTTTTTACGTCAGACAACACAAAGCTGTTTAATAATTAGAACGGTGAAATAATCGTGGACTTGCAAAAATACAAACATTGTCACTAATGTGCCTTTTGCCGGCATTTTTGGTTCACGAATACAATTTTGTAAAATGCTTTTATAAATGAGTGAATTGTGGCTGCTTCGTCTGAATCTTTAACATGTTGGTCGCAGTGACATCGAGGTTAGAACGATTCTTATTTTATACTTTTTCACGTTGCCTCATTTCACTCAGTTGTACAATTGAGTGTATGTCAATGTGTAGTTGGGTATATAAAGGAATGAGTAGTCTTCGTGCAGTAATTGCAGTGTGATTTAATGCTTCCTAGATAAATCGAATTGAACAGGTCTAGGCCCTACCAGGGGGTGAAGTACAAAGCTCTTAAAAGGGTTGATTTGAACAATGAGACTTCATTGAACATAATCAAGATTAATTTTCAAATTAATGATTTTTACTGTTCTTCTTCGGTTTAAAACAAAATAAAATCGACACGTATATTTTAAATGTTTTAAATTTTGAGTTTACTTAAAACAAAATGACATATATGTGCTGTAGCGATATTTTGTGCCGAGTAACATGTAGCGTAGCACTTGTCAACACAACATTGTTGTCTGCATCTTGTTCACCACTTACAGGTAAATAAGGCATGCAGAAAAAAAATCTTTTCACCATGATGCACCAAAATTACTTCTCTCGACGATTCATCAAAAGTTGTTATTCCATATGTCATGAATCGTTCAAAGTAGCGTCTTTTAAGGTGCTATTTTAAACACCATGTTGCTTTTCATGCAATTCCTCTCATTACTAACCAGAAATCAGGCACGCATGACGCTAACGAAACGACCCCAACTTTATGGCAGACGGAAAGCGGCTTCGCATATATCAGCGGCTAAGGAAAAATGATTATGTTAGTTGTCTATGCTGGAGACAGCTAACCTACATTTCGACACGACTCTTTTGTGTGTGTGTGTGTGTGTGTGTGTGTGTGTGTGTGTGTGTGTGTGTGTGTGTGTGTGTGTGTGTGTGTGTGTGTGTGTGTGTGTGCGTGTGTGTGTGTGAATATCAATTATCAAGTGTTATCAATTTCACATTTAATATGTTTTTTTCTCCAAAATGGCGTAAATTATAAGTAGAGTATGACACAGACGATATAATAACTTAACTAGCCACTTATTGCTATTTTAATAGTTTCTTGTAGATATCATCGTGTTTCAAAACCGTTTCAGTCGTTATTGATTTCCACCATACTGACACTGTTGACGTAACAAAATCCAGAGCAGTAAATTTGCAAAACAGTGATAGCCAGTGTTCGTGCACTGCACAAATTGATTGGCCACATCAGTTAACTTCAACTGGTAACACAAGTATGTTTGCACATGTAGTATTATCGTCAGACGATTAAGGCCAGCATGTGTTATTGTAGACTTCAGATCGGGTAATCTGAAGCGTGAAACCAGGTAATCCCGGCACCCTATTACAAAGATAGATCCGTTAAATAGGGTTGTCAACAGTTGACTGCTCGTTCTGTATTCGCATAGTTGGTCATGATAGATGGACCAATATTATCACGGAGATGGAGATTTTACTCTTCGTCACTATGCAAATGAATATAATTATATTATGAGACTGTGTTATGTACATATGTAATCAGATGCCACTTTAACAGATACATGTACAAAAAGTGTCCATTCGGTTGCATAATTAGAGGAAAACAAAGCACCCTTTGTTGCTTATGTGTTAAGGCTGGATCCCTGACTGACTGAGATATCGCACTGACTGGGAAATGTGTACAGATTAGACACGCCTTGTGGCTTGGCCAACTATTGATAAAACGGTTCTAAATTTGGTTGTGGACGTACTTCAACCACAGCACCCGTTGTTTTCAGATTTACTCAATGACATCTAAGTATAGGCCTATTCCTCTACACTGTGGTATAACAAACTGCCACAAATATGTAGATGATATTCAGCTATATGCGCCCTACAGTCCATTTGTAGCAGGCGACCAAGCGGAAACAGCGAGACGGCTCACATACCGTATTGGGGAAATCAGTCGGTGGATGACGCTTCGCATGCCGAAGCTAAATGGTGATACAAAATGTAGATGTATATGGAGATGGCCCGTGGTCACTGGAGATGATACAGTTTTACAAATAGACGATATACGAATCTAGTTGAGTTCATATGGACCAACATCTGAAAAATGATATGTGACAGACGGTGGCCAATAAGCTACCGCCGCGACAAACAGGTCCTGCAGTCGTCGTGACCTTTCATCAAGTTTCATTGGGGATTGGTGCTAACAGGAAGTCTTCCTGGTTATTAAGAGCAGTATGTTACACTTATCAAATAGGTGAATCGTAACCACCAACAATGCAGGTATTCTTAAAATAACTTGTTTTGAAGTTGCGTACTATAAATACGTTAAGCGATAACCATCTTGAAACTGCCATAGTGATGCACTTTAACTATACAATTGTATGCCTTGACATTGGCGTGTGTAGATAATGTTATGTTTACTGTAGGCAGCAAATGGGCCGGAATTAATTGTTTCTATGACCTTAGTCCTACCCACATATATTTACATACATAACCTACCAACTGAAAAGTCGGTCAATAATAAAAAACAGGAAGTCTTCCTGGTTATTAAGGGCGGTAGGTTACATTTATCAAATAGGTGATTCATGACCATGAACAAACTAACTACCAACTAACTACTTGCAGGTATTCTTAAGGGACACTTTAGAAAATGCGACTTAATTTACAAAATTACTTACTTAATTTACATGATTTTAGCTTCCCCCCCGCATGACATACAAAAATTCCTATGTCAAACGAGTGCCCCATCTACTAATTGTAGCCATAGATCAAAACAGCAGGTGGCAACTTGTTGCATTTTGTCTTTTGTGCCATATATAGACGGCACAATTTATTCTAAAAAACCCAGTTAATTAGCCTAATTCATAACATAGCCATTAATTATATCGTTATTTCAGCAAAGTTGTTATATCCGACACCATTATTATCATTAAGTATAATTATCCGTAGCTATTTGCATATGCCGCAAACTCGGGTAACAAACAAACACCGCTTATGTAGTAACCTTTAAAGAAACCTGACCCACTCTCGTCTTAGGGCGAGAACCTTGCAAGTATATCCAGCAGGTTCGTAGCAGGGATCCCAATGTTTTTGGGGAATACAGATGTTGCGTGGGGTTTGGCGCGAATAGAGAGGGGACTGTCCTTGCACATCATACATCAATGAATGTCTGCTTTTTTCCAGCTCGTTTCACACAAAGAAACAGTGCTAGCTTATGAAGTTGTATTAGTAAATAAAAATCAGGAAATCTTCCTGGTTATGAAAGGCAGCAGGCCATACGCTTACCAAATAGGTGAATCGTGAATATAAACAGTGCAGGTGTTCTTACAAAAAGTCAACTTATTTTGAAGTGGCGTTATGTGGAAAAACCTACGTCATACGATAACCATCTGATTAAACCTGCTTACCGCGGACAAAAAGGCTATCCACTGAAGAGGACAGTTCGATGCTGCCATAGTGGTGTACTTATAACTAAAATGGCATGCTGCTTTACATTTGCGTGATAAATAATGATACCACTATCGGGTATGGGGGCGGCGGCCTGACTGCCAATCGAGGGGGCCTGTGCTCGAGTCCACTTGCCGGCGGTCTGACTGCCAATCGAGGGGGCCTGTGCTCGAGTCCACTTGCCTCCGTTTCGAAGATTGACAATTTTTTCACCCACGTTACTTGGCTTTTTCGGAAGAGACACTAAAAGCCGTTGCTACCTTCTAGCCGGTGTCTGGGACAGGGAGGTAAAATGTCCCACACAGGGGGTAAATGTGGAACCTGTTGTGGACTCAAAGAGTGGTGATTCCCGGTCGGGAGCTTGGGCAGTGCCCAGCATGCAGTGCGTACAGAAATAGTGTTGTATCTGACTCCCTGGTTGGGGATTAATTGTACGACTGCCTACAATATTTTGCCTACAACATTGTATTCTTTGACAATTGCGAGAGTAGATATATATATATATATATATATATATATATATATATATAGCCTCTCAGAGCGTGAATGAATCAGTAAGGTTTAAATAATGTTCACCATGGATTTCCTACACCAAGACCTCTCACTCAATCTATGCATGCGCTGTGCAGCCAACGACAGAAAAAAATAGGATGTGCAATTAAATACATACAATTTCGAGTCAGTAACACACAGAAACAGTATCGTATTTTTATCTATGAATTGACAATATAATTTAGGTATCTGCGGCAATTTACTGAAGAATCAGTCAGGTTTGTGGGTTTGAAGAAACAAACAAACCCATATAAAGCATTCTATTATTGGATTCTTGGATTAGAGTTGGTTGGATTAGAGTTGAAATTCAGTCGAATATCGCGTACTTGATTGCCAGTGACGTATCGTAACTATTGGGTGATATGATTTGAGAAGTAGTATCGAAGGAAGCGAAGTCAACAAGCTTTAACTATAGTACGTCCCTTTATAGCGGAAACAACCACTGCGCCCAACAAAACTACAAGAACCACGTTACTTAAGCCCTGTTCACACGTGACTAGGCAATCTGGATAGAATTCATTGACGTGTTTGCGCTGGGAAATATAGTCGCTTTCAACGAAATTGCTTTCAACATTCGACGCAAATCGCCTAGTGTGAACAGTGAATTACACATTCGGCGTGACGTCCATGTCAAATTGTGTAATGTAACGAATGATGAACTGAACCCATTTTGAATGCAGCGAGAGAAAAGGTGCAAACAAAGGAGATGCGGGGTCAGTCAGCGGAGCTTCAGTAGCAGTCAAGAGGGGACTGTATTTGAATATGGCCATGACTGAGAGGTGTCTATGTGTAGCACCCTGGCCCGACCAGATACGTTTTTTTTGCATAGACTACATGATAGACGGTGAGGCCGATATACAAATGATCTTCCGCGAACTGGACGACCTTCTTAAAAGTTTACCCGCAAAAAATGCAGCCCTATTCCGATAACGTTGAGCAAACTTTCGTAAATATGTCAGCCCTCCCAACAAAACAACCCCACAATGCTCGAATCCTGCTACTGCTAATTAAAATGTCAAGTAGTAAACATCCACTGTTCACACATCATCTACCCACTTTGTATTTTTTTCAAAAACAAAACTGATTAGATTGGTTAGACATGGCTTAGCTTGTATGAAACCATGTTTTAAACAGTATTTATATTTTATATATTATTGCTATATATATATATATATATATATATATATATATATATATATATATATGTGTGTGTGTGTGTGTGTGTGTGTGTGTGTGTGTGTGTGTGTGTGTGTGTGTGTGTGTGTGTGTGTGTGTGTGTGTGTGTATTTTTATGCAATAAAATAACTTTTTAGGATATAGCTCGATTCGATCTTTGCAATGGCAAATAAACAAAATATACATGTTTGACAAATGTAGTACTTAACGTACTTGATGCTGTAAACACACAAACAGCAGACTGCGACTGATATGTATGGGCCAAGCGTAACATACAGTACAAAAATACCGGTATTACCTTGCGAGGTGTCCCACCTGCTTCACAAATCGCGAACTCAGTATCACGGGGAGATCTCTGAACGCCACCGACGGAGTGCTCGACTGTAAGAACGCAAAGCCAAGGTTCCGCCTCATTAGGCTGGATGAATCAACGTTTTGCCGAGGCGCCAAAACCCCTCTATACTAGAAAGAGTTCACATCGAATGCGTCACAAAACAGCTATGTTGAAATAGAATGGCAAGGGCAGTGCACTACGTGATCAGGTAACACATATGCTGTGCTAATGTGTTGTGTGTTTATTTAATTTGTTTGTTTGATTGATCTAATTAGTTTGATGCGTTTGAAAAGAAGGTTTGTGGTTAGATTTTATTGATGTCAGACGCGATATCGTACAAAAATGTATTTGATTCTTACGTTCTACGTCATCTGTATTAACTTGCATACATTACTGCGAACTCGAAGTTAAGCATAACCTTATATAGTTTAGTTAAATGTTAAGTGTCATATTTTAGAATAGAACAAATAAACATTCATTAAACATGAAGCTCCAGGTGGCATATCGACACATATTGCAAAATGCACAAACATGGCATAGAGCGGAAAAACACATTCTTCCTGTTACACCTTTCAGCATCTAGGGTATTTGTTTTCTGTTATATAGGCCTAGGTGAGTAATTGCGTCGCACACCTGTCGATTCGGGTTAATTTGAATGTGGATTTTAGACAGAGTTGAGTTGTGTTCTCACACTGTTTAACCATTATCCAGTCGCTCTGTTGAGATATAAATACACGCTGTATGTACCACTGTAAGCTCTAAACGCTATCTGATAACCACATCTCATGAGCGTCATTGTTAATGGACAGAACATGTCAACCTAATTATTGCTTCGCACGGTATGGCTAACCGCAGCTACATCGGGCAACACAGTCGCCCTCGACGTAACCGGTTTCCGACCATTGACCGCAGCCACATACATGATAGAGTTTTGTTTTGATAGCTTGGCGTGTATATTTTGAGACAATTCCAGCAAGGTTTCTTGTCAAACAAAAATATGAAATGAGTCAGGGTTACCTTTAAAATAGCTTTATTTATTGTTAATGCTAACTGTCATATATAGAACATAGTACGAGATAACGGTTGAGCAGTCTTGCAAAACCTGTTTACCCACATCTGCGGCAATAGTTTTGCCAAATAATATCGCCGTTTGTCGGAGGTATTTAGTTTGAATATGAACGTATTGTTGGAATTGAAAATATCGCAGACCATGGAGGTTGTTGCAACTTTTCCTTATATATGATTATATTACTATGATCATTGCAACAATATCCCTTGCTGTGGTCATGCTCAAAATACACTTTCGGCTGATTTCATACCCATTAACTCGATGTATTATCACATCACATATGAAAACCAACCAGTGCCAGAAAGAGATAGTGAAGTATACCCAATAAAGTTATATATATATATATATATATATATATATATATATATATATATATATATATATATATATATATATATATATATTTATATATATATATATATATATATATATATATATATATATATATATATATATATATATATATATATATATATATATATATATATATATATATATATATATATATATATATATATATATATATTCAAACTTGTATATTAAGTAAACGTCATCCGTCGTATGCAAGTTTTTGTTAATAAACAATAAACATTGCTTATTTCTACAACAGCTACTACATTGCCATTAAAAAAGTAATGACTGTTTTTGGGAGGATAGTATGTCAGAAACAAATTCTCTAAACTTAAGCGACAGACTATATGAACATACAATATGCGCGAATGGAACCACGTATATAGCCAAATGAATAGTACTGAAAGAGTCAGTCGAAATAGTACTTGACAGTTGTATCGTCAGCTACGTGTATACATATCAACTGACGTCGCAACGTCAATGTCACGGATCTCTATAGATGAAACGCAATACTATCAAGCATTGCTTGTATGCTGTTTTATCAATTTAACTGTGCACTTAACTATATCACTAAAGGACTCTTAAATACGACACCATTTCTTCTCCTAGCACCTCGGCCATGTCGTCCCAACAGAAGATTGCCATCGTTGGCATTGGATGCCGCTTCGCCGGAGGAATTGACAACGTTGGGGAATTCTGGGAAGTAAGAGCACACTTTTCTCATCACCACCCTACCTTGAACATCCTTGTTTGGATGCGTAATATGTTGCATCACATTAACATTATCAGGATTGTTATGGTAGTATTCAACATGTCGGCTAAAATTAATTTAAACTGCCGTTAACTATTCCACGTCCTCCTAATTTTGTTGCAAGCTATCGATAAATAGTAACACTAAAATATCGAGATTACACCCGTTCTCTGGTCGTTTCATGCAGTTTCTCATTGCCGGTTTTTTGTCAGTGATTTGCACAGGGACCTACTGCTAAGTGCCTCATCAGAAAGGCACGTATTTTCAACTTCTCATGTGGGCCTACCCAAATGTCTGCTGCTAGGCGAGTCGGCAAGTTGAATCCATTTTGTTTATGAAGCCACTGAGTAAGTTGAAATTTTTTAACCCAGTAATCTTGGTCACGAGGTGAGCACCAAACAAACAGAGCCACAGGGTCGGAAAATATTTAAGAATACGTAGAGCAGTTTCTGAGAGAGTACGCATAATATAATGTTGCCATAAACCGTGGCTGTCAGTCACGCACGTGGAGAATCACAAAGAACCATACATCAATCAAGGATTGAAAGCATCAGAGTTCACAAACAACCCATCTGGCTGCTAGTGTTACAGCAGTTTGCATTGCGGTGTCGCGGCGTCAGTTCATACCTGGTCTCCCATTGTACGTAGGCAAGCGATTCAGTTTAATGTTATTACAATGTCCATATGTTGTGGTTTTAAAGTTGGTGGACTGATAAATAAAAATATAAATCGGACACTGACATCAAGAACAAAGCGCGTCGGGGACATCCGATCACATCCGAAAACAGATTAATTAGGCGCATTTGGGTTATTTAAATCAATAATAACAATTAACAGATAAAGTAATGACAACATATAATGTAATAATGATGATTATGATAATCAGGAGGAAAATCATGATGAAGATGGTGATGATGATGATGATGGTGAGGAGGAGGAGGAGGATAATGAGGTTGATCGCGGCGAGGACATCATCATCCTCATCATCATCACCGTCACTCTCGTCTTCATCCTCATCACAAGTAACACCATCATGCTCATCTTCGTCCGCTTCCTCGTTGTCAGGATCGATTATTGTATGTAATAATCAACCAATAATATAATATGACGAGGATAATGATGTCTACGTCCTCGTCGTCGTCATTATCGGCTTCATCTTCATCCTCCCCGTCATCATTCGCATGGCATTTATCCTCATCTTCAACATCACCGTCCTTCTCCTCCTCATCATCAACACCATCATCACCTTATTAGCATAATCTTCATTCTTTACTCAATTCAGAACAATTAAACTCACATCAACGAGGTGTTATCCTTATATCCCGTTCCTGCTTCCTTTTGATTTATCCAACCCGCATGTTTCTGCTGATGCAATAATACCTCACATTTTATGCGACTCCGAGCTCACTCGTCTTTTCTTTATCGTACCGCTATGATTTTGCATTTGACACGTTATTTAACTCTCAAGAAACTTGTTTGTATTCTCCGAATGTTTTGGTCGACCCACTCGGCCTTTATCGGCGGAGGATACAAACAAGTTTATTGAGAGGTAGATAACATCAATCCAACTAATAGGAACATCCATTCATTCAAGGAGTTTGCCTAGGAGAAAATTATAATGTAGTCACGCGATGTATGTATCCCTACGTGGGTACTGTCATACGGGAATATTTACGGTGTGTTCCCAAATGTTTATTTTTTTGGGTAAATGGCAGTGATACGCTATTTTTATATATATATATATATATATATATATATATATATATATATATATATATATATATATATATATAAAAGATGTATATATATATATATATATATATATATATATATATATATATATATATATATATATATATATATATATATATATATATATATATATATATATATATATATATATATATATATATATATATATATATATATATATATATATATATATATATATATATAATTTACAAGGAATGTTTTAGGATAAAAGCACGTTCAAAAAAATTAATGTCAAGGTGAAGATGGTGACAAATCCATGTAGTGAGTTCACCGCATATATCAATCATTCATCGCTGCCTACTACAACACGCGTAATCATGTAACGGCGCCTAATGGTCGATTGGTTGATCCCAAAGAGACGACAATAACACGTTTTGAGATGTCCACCATAACAATTATTCGGGCTGCAACTTAAAAAGAAGTCGCACACATTGGAAAGTTCTATGAAAAAGCTGCCAGCAACTTCGACCATAATAATTGTTACCATGTATTTGAACTCGACGCTTGAACTCAACAGGCGCTGTCTGAAGGGCGCGACTGCACCAGTCCGCTGCCACAGGACCGCTTCGACGTCGCAGCCTTTTATCACCCGGACCTGAAAAAGACCGGAAAGTTGTACTGTGAACGCGGCGGCTTCCTCAAGCATGACGTACTCAAGTTCGACCGGCAGTTCTTCAAGATGCCGCCAGGTGATTATGTAGACCGACGATGTTCGAGGTTGAGTCTCATTTAACGTTTCCCAGCAACTGCTAATGACGTCGTGTATGTGTTAGTAGATTAAATACGACCGTGTGTGAATAAAAGAAAACTATTCATGAAAACAGGAAAAGAACACTGCTGTGATCATGGTAATTAGTTCCGAACAGTAGTAATACACTTTTATCATTTAAAACATTTCTGTTGATGCAGTTCGACTCTTCTAATGAAACGTAACGTTATCATGCCTCTATGAGAAAACGATATTGAGAGTGACACACGATAGAGACAATGCACAATGGCACATTCCAACACACTATTGTTTAACATATGCAAACATGTCACATTTTGTAAATGATGTTGTATTTTGTTTTTATGTTTCAGACGAGGCGGAACATTTGGACCCACAAGTTCGTCTTCTGCTGGAGGTGACGCAGGAGGCGTTCGAAGATGCAGGACTGCCGGCCACGTCGATAAAGGGATCCAAAACAGGTTTGATTATATCACAACATGTGATTCCGTCTCTCGTCTCTGTACTAATGTACTTTATAGTGCCTATTGTCAAATTTTTCTAGTAAATTTCTAAGCAGGCTTTTTGTAGATGATTTGAGGTGGTACCACACTCGATGCATGTTTATAGGCTCTGCTCCGCATTAATTTACACATATTATGTATTCTTTCACGTCTTATATGTCCTGACATGTGTTATTGTAGGTGTGTTCATGGGCGTAACAGCGAGTGAATATCAAGCACTACACTCAATACCAGTGAGGCATATCTCTCAGTACACGAATTCCGGTAAGCACATAAGTGCAAATTCCGTTGTGTATGGCCTATTAACATATTTATCAAGATAGATTGTTAAACACATTCAAGCTTCTATCATTTACACAATCAGTAATAATGTGTTTATTCTAATTTATTAAACTCCGTGATAATGATGCTTTATAACGTGCAACCTATTCTATATTGAGCCATTCCGATTATTGATCAACTACTACATTTTGGAAAGGTGCGGAGAATTGGATGCTTGTACGTTTCGAATTCATAGTAACTACACTGCTGACTCGTGAAAAAGAAAATAACTTCGTTATAATAGCTGTATAATAATAATAGTAGTAATTTTAAATGAGTTACGTATGCATATTACATGTATCTGTTGTTGTACATCGACGAATGCCTGTCAACCGAAATTATAATTATCGGAATGTTGTTATTTACTGCGCTGCTTGTAGGGGCAAACAGCTGCATGATGGCGAACCGCATCTCATATGAGTACGACCTCAACGGGCCCAGTTTCATAGTAGATACGGCTTGTTCGTCGTCGCTCTATACGACGCATTTGGCATGCGAGGCAATCCGTCGTGGCGAGTGCAACATGGCGGTGGCAGGCGGCGTCAACCTACTTCTCATGCCCAACACGTTCATCGGCTTCTGTCAAGCAGGTAACTAAACGACGCTACATGTTAATTATCGCTAAAGTCGTTTCCTAAATTGGAGCAGGTAGCGCAACGCATTTGTAGTTGCCCAGATTTTCTTTCGGTAATTAATCTTCTTTGCAAAGGCTATTGTTCAGGTATATACCGTTTCCTACTAAAAACCGAGCAATGTTGCAATACAGTGATGGAACACATGAAATGACGTGCATTGAAACACTCCTACCGGATAACATGCTAAATACCAGTTTTGAAACCACTTGAAAGAATAATAATTTGTGTTGTAGTTTTCTAAACGTCAAAATCATGATCATCATGTCGAATAACGGTTTTCCGACATATATTAGATTTCCAAATATCTCTACTCGTTTCTAGGCATGTTAGCTCCGGACGGACGCTGCAAGAGCTTCGACGCTGCTGCCGACGGCTACTCTCGGGGAGAAGGAGCCGGAGTGATTGTCCTGAAGCCTCTTGACATTGCCCTAGCTGACAACGACCGCATCTACGCCGTCATCCGTGGAGGGGCTCTTACTAACGATGGTCGTACGCTGGGCATTGCCAACCCCAGCTACGATGCCCAGGTAGAGTTGGTGCGAAGGGCGTGCGCGAATGCAGCAGTTGCTTATGCAGACATCCAGTACGTTGAGGCTCATGGAACGGGCACACAGGTCGGCGACACGACCGAGGCGAATGCTCTCGGCCATACGATCGGTACAGCACGAAAGAGCCGAGGCATTCCTCTATACATCGGCTCGGTGAAATCCAACATCTCGCATTGCGAGGGCTCGGCTGGGATTGCCGGAGTGATCAAGACAGCCTTGGCGCTCCAACACCGTAAAATCCCGCCTGTCGTTCACTTCAGGCGCGGCAACGAGAAGATCAAGTTTGACGAGTACAACCTCAAGGTTCCGCAGAAGTTGGAGCCGTGGCCGAACGAAGACAAAACCCTAGCCGCGGTCAGCTCCTTCGGTTTCGGAGGCGCCAATGCACATCTTGTTCTAGAAGGCATCTCGTCTGATTCTGCGAATTCCTGTGCCTTAAGAAACGAAGAGAAGATGACCATTGTAAAGCCTTTAGTGATATCTGCTCAGACGAAGGAGGGATTGATTCAGAACGCGACCAATTGGGTCTCTCACCTCCGGAAGAGCGATGAGAATTTCCACGACATCTTGTCAACGGCCGCACTGAGACGTCAGCACTACGGCCACAGAGTCGGAGTCTTGTGTCGGTCGAGAGAAGACGCCATCGCCGGACTGGAGGCGTTCATCGAAGACAGCGAAAGAACTCTTTACACCGACGGCCATGTGGCAGATAATCAGGCCGGGTCTGTGAGTCGCCTCGTGTTTGTATTCAACGGCATGGGCACCCAATGGTTCGGCATGGGACAATCGCTGCTGCAGGCAGAGCCCGTGTTTCGAGAAACTATCGTGGTAAGTGACAAGTTGCATGCACCCTAAAATATGTGCAACTAAATCGCAAATATTTCGAATGCTTCAATTGTCATTATTATCATTGAGGGTATAATTAAATATAACATATAACACAATAACTACGTATATGCAATTTTGAGAGTACACGCGCATGCATGTAATAATTGATGTTTGTTACTTCAGAAATTCGACAAAGTACTGAAGACTCTCAAGTGCAGCTGGTCAGTGATGGAGCAGCTTGAGAACAGCCAGTTCAAAGACCGTATCTACGAAACTGGTACGATATTGCAATAGTAGTATTGCAATAGTAGTAGTAGTAGAAGTAGTAGTAGTATTAGTAGTAGTAGTAGTAGTAGTATAGTAGTAGTAGTAGTAATAGTAGTAGTAGTAGAAGTAGTAGTAGTAAAAGTAGCAGTAGTAGTAGTAGCAGCAGCGGCGGCGGCGGAGGTGGCGGTTGTTGTTGTAGGAGTAGTAGTAGCAGTAGTAGTAGTAGTAGTGGTAGTAGTAGTAGTAGTAGTAGTATCAGCAGCAGCAGCAGTAGTAGTAGTAGTAGTAGTAGTAGTAGTAGTAGTAGTAGTAGTAGTAGCAGTAGCAGTAACATTAGCAGTAGTAGTAGTAGTAGTAGCAGTAGCAGTAGCATTAGCAGTAGCAGTAGCAGTAGTAGTGGCTTGAGAACAGCCAGTTCAAAGACCGTATCCACGAAACTGGTAAGACGTTATCTAGCAGTAGCATTGAAACTGGTACGGTATTATTTAGTAGCAGTAGCATTAGAAATATCAGGAGGAGAATATATAGTGTTTGTAGTAGTATATGTTGTTGGCTGCTGTATGTAGACCCAAATGTCAACTGACCGAAAGCAGTAACACTTAACTGATAAATGATGTTACACATCCAGTTATCATATGGTTGTATTATATTTCCTGCAGAATACGCCCAGCCGACCATCTGCGCCGTACAAATGGCATTGACGGAGCTACTCAAGAAGTATGACGTCATTCCCGATGTCGTCATTGGTCACAGCGTGGGTGAGGTGGCCGCGGCGTACGCATGCGCCAAGTTGTCCTTCCAGAACGCGGTCTACGTCGTCTATGAGCGAGCGCGAGCGTTGAAGATGACGAGCGGTTCAGGTACAATGCTGGCTGCCAGAGTGTCGCAGCAGGAGGCGGGGGAAATCCGCGCGACAAACGAAGTCGTCTTCGCCAAAGTCGACATTGCCGCCGTCAATAGCGCATCGCAGACGGTGCTGTCCGGCAGGCGTGATGCCCTCGATGCCTTCGCTGCCGTGTTTAGCGAAAGGGGCGTTCGACATACGTTTCTCAACGTCCAGAACGCATTCCACAGTTCCCAGCAAGAGCCGTTACGTAAGCATGTACACAAGAAGTTTGCCAAGTTGCATCGTAGCCGCACGGACATGGAAGCACCCAGCATTGCCATGATGTCGACAGTAACGACAGACTACGTGAGCTCGGAGCAGGTAAACAGCGCCGACTACTGGTGGCGCAACATCCGTTACATGGTTCACTTCAAGGACGCCATCGAGAGGCTGCTGACGGACGGCTACTCCCACTTCCTCGAAATCGGCGCGCACCCAGCGTTGATGTCCATCATTCGTGACATCATTGCGTCTTCCAAAGAGAAGCCGAAGAAGTTCTCTGTGATGCCGACGTTGAGACGAAAAGATGACCCAACAAGCTCGTTTGACGGCCAGTTTCACATCATGTCGACGCTACTGCAAATGTTCTGTGAACAAGATCACAACAGCCTCCCAGTAGTATTCCATGAACCGTATCTCATGGTATCGTTGCCGACATACCAGTGGCAACGGGGAGAGTGTGGACACTATCCTAAATTTTCTAGGGAGCTGAACTTATTCCCGATTCATCCACTTCTGGGAAGGAAGAGTGTATCTCCGGCAATTGCCGAAGAGAGTACCTCTCGCAAGGTCACGTGGCACCAGCCGCATGCGTCAGTCTCCAATACCCCTTGGATTGCGGATCACGTGATCCAGGGCATGATCGTGCTGCCCGCTGTTGGCTACACGGACATGATGCTAGAAATAGCAAACGAACTTCAAGACGGAAATGATATTTTGCGCGTGCGCAACCTACGCTTCCGGAAATTCCTTTTCTTCCCGAAACAAGAAGAAGTGGAACTTCTGACGACGGCATCGAGCGAGCCAGGAAGTGACGAGAAGCTGTGGTCGGTCGCAGTGTGGAGCAAGTTGTCTTCTGCTGAGTGGATGCTGCATGCCAGCGGACAGATCGACTTGAGAGGGGAAGAAGTCGACGAAGACGACAAGCCAGTGACGATCTCTCGCGGTGATACGCTTATACGACTACCGATCGAGAAATTGCGACGTCACTGCACAAACGAGTCGGAGATCACTTACAAACTGTTGGCCGATAACGGCTTTCTCCTTGGTCCGGCTTTCCGAAGCGGAAAAACCATCTTCATCAATGACGACGCCACAGAGGCACTTATGTACGCAGACGCGTCGAAGGAAATCATCCATGATTTCCACAACTACGCCTACCATCCGGGCTTCTTCGACGGTCTTCTACACGGCTACCTTCTGATGGTTCTTGTTGGGGGAACGATGTTGGCAGAAAGACGCAAGGAACCATTCCACTACACGATGGAGGTGCCTTACAGTTTTGGCGAGGTGAGTTATCTAGTTACAACGCCTCTTGGGCATATACTGGACATGGTACCGCTTCCATACAGGAAAATTATGGTAGCAATTGTAAATTTGTGTTCTTCATTCTACATCTCCGTAAATGTTTGTTTTGATCAATTATGTAAAAAATAACACAACACAAATTGCCTTTTGGAGCTACTAAATTTGTTCCTAAATGTGTAAGATTCCTACATTATCATTCAATGACATTTCGGCAACCTCTAGCATGTTATACGTTATAGTTATAATGCGTCAAATTGCCGTAGGATTTATCCATGTGTGACGCTGATCACGTTATCCAAGTTGATAGGCATATCACTTCTTTTTGAAATTATAATTGAAATATATTTTATCAATGATTGTTTTTCTTTTAGCCATTTTTAACCATTTGGAAATCATTGCCATTTTGTAGTATACGCGGTTGTGCGAATTTCCAACCTCGAGCGAAGAATGAGGCAAACTGCTATTTCACAAAACAAACAGCTTTACAACTAGAACTATCAAATATGACAAATGTTTATTCTTGCCAGGTGGAGTTGTATGGCGAGCCGACGGAGAAGATTGTAATGCACGTCAAGTCGTACGTGACAGATGGAATCAGGTACGGCGACGTACGTGCTGCTGACGTCAGCACGAACATCGTTTTCTGCGCGCTGACTGGGATCCGCTTCGACCCTATGCCCAATGTCCAAAACAACCAAGCCCTGCACACGTGGTCATTGTCCTGGCAACCCTTCAACATAGACGAACACTCTCGTGACACGGGTGGCCAGGTAGACAAGGCCGTGATTGTCTGCGACAAGGGACAGGACGCGAACCAACTAGCGGCAGCGATGAAGAGAGAAGGCGCCTCTGAAGTGCGATGGGTGTCGACCCGGAAACTTGACGAACTTCCAAGGAAATGTCACGAACTGACGCCATATGACGCAGTCGTGTTGTACGTGGACCCGATGGAAGAGGACTCCGGTAAGATGGATGCCGACCAGTTCACAACAGCCATTGATGACAGCTGTATCACTGCAGCATCAGTTCTGCTAAAGCTCAAAGAAACGTTCCCCGCTAACGCGCCAAAGATGTGGATGGTGACCCGTGGATCCGCCTACGTTCAAACCGGGGACATACCTCGACCTTGTCTGAATACCGTCCACTCGGTGGCGCTGACAGCGATTCACGAGTTCTACCTAAACCCGACGGCCAGTGTCGATCTTTCGCAGGATATGGATCTCGAGGGAGACGCTGCCATCTTGGCAAGACTTGTCATCCCTCCTTTGCTGCCTGAGAATGAGTTTGCCATCAGACCAACAACCGGCGTAGAAGCCAAAATTCTGGTGCGTCGTCTAACCAAATCCCTCGCCACCGATATGAAATCGACGTCCGTACCATGGAAACTCCCTCTAGATGGTGACACCATCAGAGTAATCGAATCACAAGAAGAAGACAATAGCGAATTCATTCGCTCTGAAGTAGACATCAACATAGAAGCCTTCAGTGTTGTCACAGTGGACGGTGCGACAAAGGCCGTGATGTGCGGCAGCGTTGACGCTATCCACCCAGAGGTACAGTTCGTGAAACCGGGCGATAAAGTGGTTGCTTTGTGTGAAGGTGTTCTCAAGACGAAGATGCGCCTATCGTCACGAGAGCTTGTCCGAGTGCCATCAAACGTAGGCGGATCTGCTGACGTGTTGAGTCAGCTCGACAATTACCTGCCGGGGCTTTATCTTTGTAACGGTGGCGACATCTTGCGACCCGAGTCGAAACTAGCGATCTACTCCCTGAACACTTCAGATGAACAACGTTCCATGTTGACGAAAGTCCTACGTCACCAGGGACACTCTGTTACTTTGTTCACAAAGCAAACAGGGAAAGCCAGGCAACGACCTGCCGAAGTCTTCGACGCACTCATTGCACTAAAAGCAAACAGTTTGGCGGAGGCAAATGTAGAGGGGCTGCTCAGATCAGTGCGCAAGTTCGGAACGGTCGTTATGTACATGGAAGACGACAAGGAGGCGGTGCCAAGCCGAGGAACACTTCTTCGCAACAAGCGCCTCGTGCTGCTCAGCAACAGCGCCATCTGGCAGACAGACGAATTTCCGACATTAGCGACGCGAATGTTCGACATATTGGAAGATTCCGACCAGAAAGCTTTGCCGCAGTTCGATGCTCGTGCCGCTTCGCTTCGTAAACAAGAACTATCCGCTACCATCGGACAAAATATCAGTGATGTTGAGAAAGGAAAGATAGTGACAGTCGTAGACGGCAAATGTCCGGCGTCTCTCTCATTCGACGGCAATCGATTCCATCCAAATAGTAATGCCATCTACATAATCACTGGCGGCATGAGAGGTTTTGGCATGGCGACCGTCAGATGGCTCTGTTCAAAGGGCGTCAAACACGTGGCTATCATCGGGCGTAGTGAAGCCACACCAGACCAACAGAGCGACATCTCGGCCCTGGAAGAAGCCGGCTGTCACGTATATGCATTCAAGGCGGACGTGTCCAACTACAAGAGAATTGAGGTGGTCATTGACAATCTGCAGCGGAAGCCTCACCCGATCGAAGGCATCTTCCACAGCGCGGCAGTGTTCCGCGATGGCTGGATGACGGAGATGTCTCACGACGATTGGATGGACGTTATGATGCCCAAAGCCTACGGATGCCTCGTCCTACACCAGCTGTCGCTGCGCAAGAATCTGCCACTGCAACACTTTGTCATGTACTCGTCGCTCATTGGACTGGTCGGCAATGCGACTCAGGGCAATTACTGCGTGGCGAACGCGTTCTTACTGAGCTTGGGAGACCTCCGTCGTTCACTCGATCTGCCGAGCAGCGTCGCGTGCTTCGGAGTCATCAACTCTACTGGTTTCGCCCACCGCAGCGAACTCGTCAGCGCGTACGACAAGAAGGGAATGTACTCGGTAACTCCGAAAAAGGCTCTCAACGCAGTAGCGACGATGATAAGTTTCGATATCGACCACCTAGGCATCAGTGCCGCATTCGACAAAAACAAATTTGCCGAAGCTTTCCGGGGCGCTATGATACAGAACGAAAAGGTTGCAGGAGGATTTCTGTCGCGTTTCAAGAAACTGATGGAGGGCGTGACACTAGGAAACGCCGATGGGAAAACGATGAAGGATCGCATTCGCGAAGCAACCCCAGACGAAGGAAAGGAAATCATCATGGGTCACCTCACTTCGTCCATGGCAAAGCTTCTCGGGGTCGAAGAAACAGACGTGTCTACCGACTCATCGCCAGTCAGCCTCGGCGTCGATTCTCTCATGGCGACCGACCTCAGCAACGAAATAATGAATGTTTTCGACATTCAATTTCTGCCTGTAGAACTGCTAAATGACAAAACTACGTTGATTTCCGTTTGCAATTCGATCTACGCAAAGGTTATTTATAACGAAGGTCCCGCAATGGGCAGTTCACCGACGGAAGCGGATGTCGAAAACGAAAAGTCGCAGAAACGGCCCAAATGGGTAGAGAAATCCAATAACCCTCTCCACGTTCTCGCGCAAATTGTATGTTTCCCTCCGAACGGCGGTGGCCCCACCAACTTCCGGAACTGGCCGATTCACTTGGAGAAGCAGGGATGGGAGATGTTCGTCGTTCAGCCGCCCGGCTGGGAGGCGAGGTTCACCGAGACGCCAGTCGACGACCTGCAAGAGATGGTAGAGTCTGTGAGTCGTGAGTTGGTTCCGCTGCTCAAGGCCGACCGCTTTGTCTTCTACGGCCACAGCTTGGGGGCGCTACTGGCATTCGAGAGTGCCCACTACCTGCAGGCAAAGCACAAGCTGTGTCCGACACACTTGTACGTGGCCGCATGGTCAGCGCCGACTATCCCATACCAACACCCCCAGAATGTGCCAAAAGATGTATTCGGACCGTCCACACCAATAAATGTGCTCACGTCTTACGTTCCACGTTTCACCTACCTCGACCCGCGACTGGCTTCCAATCCTACCATCATGAAGCGACTGAAGCCGTGTCTGGCTGCAGGAGTAAAGATGTGTAGCGCCTACACATACAACCACGCCGACCGACTGCCGTGCAACATCACGGCGTTGAGCGGTAGCAACGACTTGTTTGCGCCATCCAGCAAAATGGCCGGCTGGTCCACCGTGGTCGACCGGAAGTACAAGTACCGCAGCAAAGTCTACCGCGGAGCACACATGTTCCTGCAGGACCCGGATGTCAGTAAAGCAATTCTGTCCAAAATAAAGGCAGACTTCGAAAAATCGCGAAAAGGTTAATGCTTTTAGGACTGAAAACATCCAGCATGACCACGTGCATACTTTCACAGACTAGTACTGACAGCAAAGAGTGGCTACATAACAAACTATGTTATCACGAATAGAGACGTTTCTTTATGATTATTTAATGTTTTACACAATAACAGTCGGATTACCAGATTGTTGATGCAAAACTTAATATACAAGAATTGGGCAATATATCCCATATGATATCTGTGTATTTGGTAGTGTAGACCTTCGATCACTTTTTAAATACTAAACGTACGAACTCTTATTCGTGTTACAAATATATGCACATAATAATTTAGATTATCAATAAGATAATAATAATACAAAACCTTCCTACCATTTTTTTACAATTATGACGCAATGTTTGTTAAATTTACATATAATATTATTGTTATAACTTTGTGTTCATATCATTTGTAATGTTGCACTGCGTTGGTTCGTTCTTTATACAATTATTCTTAAGGTTGTCCAAAGAGCTAGGCAGACTATTTTAACGCCAAACAAACAATAACTACAGGTGGTGTTAGTGGTGTCTTAGCTTGTTTGCTTAGATAATGTTTGATTACCTCTTACATTGGGTGGTGCAAAGATGAAATAACTACAGGTGGGGTTAGTGGTGTCCTAGCTTGTTGGCTTAGAGAATGTTTGATCACCTCTTACATTGAGTGGTGCAAAGATGAAATGTGAATCCCAGGAGAATACGGGAAAGAATTGAATGCCGATTTGTGTTAAGGCCTTCAGCACTTTAGCGTTGAGGGGAAAGTGTTTCGTCCAGTCAAGTACAAACAGACGGACGTTCACTTTGAAATAGCAACATTCCCTAAATACAACAATGGACAAAGATGGAGCATAACTGTCGACTAATAGTGTGTTGATGACTTGACAAAAATGTACTTGCACATGCACGTGCACTTGATAAAGTTCTATGTACCTTATGTGTACATGCACGTGTACTTGATAAGGTTATATGTTACTTATGTGTACATGCACGTGTACTTGATAAGGTTCGATGTACCCGTATTTGCACTTCATTAATACGTAAACGTTAGTATGTATACACATTGGAACACTTAATAAATATCATAGATATCATTGTTTTTTTACTTACACGTCATCGTTGAGGTGGCATGCCAGTGTTGCTGGGAATTCATGACTTAAGTCTGATTGTATACGACTAGCGACAGGGCGAAATAATAAATATTTTTGTGTGTGTGTGTGTGTGTGTGTGTGTGCGTGCGTGCGTGCGTGCGTGCGTGCGTGTGGGTGTGTGTGTTTGTGTGTGTGTGTGTGTGTGTGTGTGTGTGTGTGTGTGTGTGTGTGTGTGTGTGTGTGTGTGTGTGTGTGTGTGTGTGTGTGTGTGTGTGTGTGTGTGTGTGTGTGTGTGTGTGTGTGTGTGTGTGTGTGTGTGTGTGTGTGTGTGTGTGTGTGTGTGTGTGTGTGTGTGTGAAACATTTTGACGTGAATGCTAGCATTCACTGAAATATAAACCAGCACCAGAACACAAAGCAAACTCTAAACGAGCGCTTGCGACAGTTCCTGTGATTGGAGGTCGTGGACATTTCGATTAATTCAAACACAGGACATTTCAATCCGTGGCTACTTTAGCCGAGAGCCCAGCCACGAAACAAACAAACAAAAAAACAAACAAACGTTATATAGTCACACAAAGCGTAGCAACATTTTCAATTATAACTTAGTCCACAGGGGGGCTACTGGCACTAATTATTCGTTTGCCAGCACGTCCTGGCTGTTCCATTCATTGTTCTGCCCCACAGTTATTTTAATTAAGAAAATAGTCATATATCTGGTGTGCACATTCAAGGAATGTCGGACTTTCTTTATCAGAAGGAAGCCATAAATAAATCTTTATTTCTGAATCAATAACATGCTCAAATTCGAATGGAAATGTTAATAAAGTGTAATTAATTTTAGCCTTTCACTCAATGTGGGAAAGTTAAATTGGGTTTCCTCACCCAAAACATGATTCATATTAGAATATATCCTCAACGTAGCCTTAATGCGACGACAATTCACGTCAACTGTGAGTTAAAAAGTCGTACAGATATTGTATACGCTGACGACACTGTAATTGCGTCCCATTCCGCGTTTGTTGGCTCGGATCCAATCGGCCTCAACCACTTTCGGACGTCTACGAGAACGACAATGAGCACCCTGGCTGATACACCGGGGAACATGCTGCAGGAGATCGCAGGTTGTGCAGAGAGGTATCAGGAAATCAGAAGAAAGAAGAATCCAACTATGGACGGAGAAAAGAGAGCGTCGGAGAGAAAGGCCAACGACTACCACGTCTGTACATAAACTTTCTACCCCTGTACCATCTGTAACGGAAACTGCCACTAAAAATCGGACTCACATCAGATTATGTGCAAAACACGGATGTCACATACGGCGCATCTCCATTATCTCCGAGATTACATATATACGCACACGCACACGCACGCACGCACGCACGCACGCACGCACGCACGCACGCGTGTTACAGTTACTTTGAAGTATCACGGTTAACAGTCGCGTTAATGGCACGAATAACCTTAGCATAGATTGGCCAGACCAGAGAGTATATTAGTTCAAAGCCAGTTCCAGATGCTAAATTTCTGGAGGCTAAATCGGACTATTTAGAGCGGTTAACAATAACTCCAGAAATTATAGCAAAAAGTAAAAGCAAATGAAGGATAACAAATCACATGGAGTGGATGGAATTCCACAAAATAACTATTAATGGAAACTGTAGAACAAACCAGTTTCCTACTTGCAAGAGTGTTCAGCTTGTCAATAAAAGTTGGAGTGGTTCCATTCGAATGGTAAGAAACAAACATCATACCATTATTTAAAAAGGGTTCGAGAAATAAGTCGGAGAATTACAAAACTGTGAGTTTAACATCAGTGATTTGTAAACTATTTGAAAGGTTAATTAAATACCATAATTTGGTGGACTTCCTTGTTAGGCACAAATTGTTAAATTCATCTCAACATGGAATCCTAAAAGCGAGGTCATGATTACCAAATGTGTTGTTTTTTGGAAGAAATCACTAAATGGATAAACGAGGGATCACCAGTTATTATTTACAAATTGCCATATCAAAGATTATGTGAAAGGATCTGCAAACATAATTGTAACTCTAATTGCGTACGTGCTGTAGTTAGTACACAACCTTAATTGTACAACTGTGTAGGCCAACGTAATAGATGTAAATTTGAGTTAGCCACCAGGCGGCGATATTGCTTGGCCACCCTGACTTGTAAGGTGCTGCCATTGCGGACTTGGTGTGCAACGATGACTATGACATCTAACGCCTTTCTTTTTTTCGTAATACCCCGTATATCAATGCATCTTAGTGGTTTTTATTTTAAATCAATTGTTCGCTACGTAAAATGGCCAAACGTTAGGCCGTGGCTATTTGACCGGATACGGTCGAATGGCCTGGGGGGCTATACGACCGGATACGGACAAATAGCCTGGGGGCTATACGACCGGATACGGACAAATAGCCTGGGGGCTATACGACCGGATACGGACAAATAGCCTGGGGGCTATACGACCGGATACGGACAAATAGCCTGGGGACTATTCGACCGGATACGGACAAATAGCCTGGGGGGCTATACGACCGGATACGGACAAATAGCCCATGACAACTTTTAGTTATACGCTATTTGACCAGATACATAAAAGTTCGTAGGTTATTTACGGAACGTGGACTATATTTAGATATAGATAGTAGTATAGGACATGACAAACTCGCGTGAATCAGCTTATACTATGACCTATTTGACTGCATTCATCCGTAGTTTCGTAGGATTCCGGGTTGCTTACACAAACGAAATTTTATTTTCGTTGGCTCTTACGCAACGCAATACGATATAATTGTGGGCTTGTTCGCCAGGTGTCGCTACTAACAGTATAGTGAAGGTAATTCTAGGTAATTGTTTGATGTTAAATAAATTTTATTTAAATATTTCGGGCCTTACTATGTACATTTTAATCAATGTAATGACTAACTTAACTCGTGTTGTAATTTATGGCGGGTTCCGTTCGTAATTACCAAGAAATAATCAGATCCCTTCAGGGTGTTATTTTATCTTGTGTGAATTTCAACAATTTCAATCTTTGTTTAATCACGTAGTATCAACATAATGAAATGATTAACATGTAAGTTTTATGTTTTCGGTTTCAGGCCAGTGTTATCACGTACTGTTGCATGGCTTATTGTGTTAGTGATTTTCGATAATAACAATAAAATAGTTCGACATCCGATTCAATAGAGTTAACTTTAGGCTTTTAATACATGATATAACACACAGCACAACATACACATGACGAACAAATGTAACCTATTGTATAAACAAGATGAGAAAATCAGATATACTGGAAAGAAAACCACGTCTAGTTCTACTTACAGAAGGGTTAATACGGTTAGAACAAAATTGTCATATATTAACTATTGTAGTGAGATATGGGGAACACCTATGTAACGAACGTTAGGTGTAATACAGTAGTGCAGAAACGAGTAGTTCGTCTAGTTTGTGGCGCGAAACCAGCACCCTCTTTAAGCAACTGCGTATTTTGAAATATGTTGAACCTAGTTAAATTTAATACAGCGATTATTATGTATAACGCATATCACAATGCACTACTTGTAATAGTATGTTTCAACACATGGTACTCGATAAAAAGATAACTTCAAAAATCATCGTGTCCGTACCAACATAAAATCAATGTGCATTTCTGTTTGTGGAGTAAAACTATGGCATTCATTGCATGAAAACGTCACTAGCTGCAGAAGAATGCAAACATTTAAAAACAAACTTATAAGTTCCATCTTTGTATTAAGAAAAAAAATCTAAATAATTATAATTAAACATTACATGTCATATCCATTGTTTGTTTTAGTTATTAGTTGTGGCTTTGTAATTTATATTTGTTGTAAGATGCATTTGTATCATAAATAATTATACTAGTTGGGGATGAACCTTAGATAAGTATCACACGTCTGTTCACTCCCTTTCCACCAACACTCTATTGTTTATTTTATTTTGTACATGTTGCAAATGGTGCAAACGCAAAATGGAATTTGCACTGTTGGTTGTTGTTGAACAGAAATTTGTGATTACTGATTGACTCATGGGATAAAGCTGCAATGTGCAAAACAACACTCAAGAAAATTTAAGCTTTCGCATGTTATAGTCGCCTCTGTCAAGCCGCCAAATGGCGAAGTTCTCCGACCACGCCATCTTCAAAATGCATAAAAATTCGGCAAAATCACCATCCCTGATGTAATCCATCACATAACTTGTCGTTTCAATCAACAGCATGACAAGTGCAACATAACTTCACACACTTCTAATCATGTGAAAGGTGTACACGTTTAAAAAAAAACAGCAAGACCTGTTGTGTGCTAGATGTATATATTAATCATGTATATAGTGTATGAGAAGTATGTAAGCGGAAACTGTATGTACAACAGAAGAACTATAAGTTAAACAATCAGCAAGAAACCACTAGCTACTCGTAGCCATGACCCTTCCGTTACCCCTTACCCTGTCAATGATGCATTCCCGTGCATGCTTGAGTGGACACGCAGAGACACATGCAATTACTGTGCAGTCACTGACCACTGAGGCACTGACCACACGTTCAATGGACATTGTCCGACAACGACATAACAATCACAGTGCACACAGCCTACAGCCACAGCACAACCTAAGACAGTCGCGGGAATACACATGTGTCATTCTACTTAGAGAAGGGTTAATATTAGCCGGCTGCTAATAATTCCGTCTTTACATTGACACTAGTTCCGATGTAGGCCTATATATGTTGTCATTTATCGTAATATTTGCCACGGACACAGGGGGTCTTGAGACCCCTAAGACCCCCCTGGATCAGCTACTGCAATCCCCAGGCTATTCGACCGTATCCGGACGAGTAGTCACTCCGTTAAGGTGTACTAGGAATTGAATTTCAATTGTATCTATGCATATCATTAGGTTTGCACAGCACCAAAGTAGAAAATACAACTGAGAACTTTATAATAAAATATACCAGTAGCAATATATACACCGGTGTATGCTTTAATGTAAAACCATGGCAGTGCAACCTCCAAGGTTCGTCGATGAATATTGGTGAGGTGCCGAGTTACGGCGCACCGCCTGTTGCACGATTATCACCACATTAGCATCATCATCCTCAATACCGTAACCCATAGTTTCGTTGGTTAGGGTTAGGGTTAGGGTTAGGGTTAGGGCACCATCGATAACCTCGCAACCAGCTCTCTCCACTTCTTCCTGTCGTCTGCTGCCCTTTGTGTCTCTGAGAAGTCCAGGCCTGTCCAATATTTCATGTTGTCCTCCCACCTCTTCCTCTGTCTTCCTCATCTCCTTGCTCCCCTAACGGTGCTTTGCAGGATGGTCGTTGTCATGCCGGGTGTTCGTGAGACATGTCCATACCATTTCAGCTTCTTTCTCTTTATCGTCATTAGGAGGACTTTAGGTTTGATTCTGTTGTGGACCTCTTCGTAGGTTACATGGTCCTTGTGTGAGATGCAAAGGATCTTTTGATAGCACCTCATTTCCATGGCTTGTACTATTCTTTTCAGTTCGGCTGTAAGAGTCCATGTCTTGCATGCATATAGAAATACTGACATGACAAGTGATCGCATCAGTCTGCTTTTGGATCGAAGGGTGATGTTTTTATCTTTCCATACTGGTTTCAGTCCAGTGATAGTGCGAAACCATTCCCCCAGGGTGCCATTAATAAGGACTGCGCTGGTGGCCTTGTCATACAGATGTTCTATGGCTCGAACAAGGTTGACACCAGAGTTGTATTCCCTCATGGTTGTCCATAAGGCTGCATGCCATTCCCTGTCAAATGCCTTTCTAGGTGTTGCAAGTTCGCAGAGGATTCTAAGGTTGAAATTTTTTTCTGTAGTACTGTGTCCTGCTCAAAAGCCGGCCTGTTCTTCAGCGATAATGTTCTCTGCTTGTGGCTTGATTCTGTTAAGGATGATATTCAATATGACTTTACTTGGGTGGCTGATGAGGCTTATTGTCCGGTAGTTTTGACATAATTGTAGGTGCCTTTTTTGGAAGTGTGATGACCACTGATTGGGTCCATGGAGTAGGCCAATTTCCTGTGTGCCATATATTATTGCAGATTGATGTGAGGATGTTGGTCACAGCTTCTCGCCCAGCTTGTATTAATTCAGCTGGTATGTTGTCAACTCCAGCTGATATCCCTTTCTTTAAGGATTTAACTGCAGCCTCCACTTCTTCACGAATAATTGGGAACTTATTCTCTTCGGTGTTCGTAAGACAATCCAATACTGCTGCTTTTCCTTTGGTCTGGCTGTTGTATGACTCGGTGCAGTACTCTGTCCATCGGTTGATAATCTCTCTTTCTTCCATGAGGCATTTTTGCTGACTTGTCTTGGATGGTGTTTATTCTTCCTTTCTTCTCACTTGTCAGACCTTTTACGACTTGGATTGCTCTTTTGCTATTGTTCTTGTTCGGGTTGTCTTCTATTTCGCTGCACAGTTCTTCTATCCATCTTTCTTTGGCTTCTTTCAGCCTGTTCTGATTTCTTTGTTGATTTCCCTATATTTATCAGTTCCTCCGGGGCTGTACTTACACCTTTTTCAGTACTCTTCTTTTGTCACACATGTCAAGTAGTTCGATGGTGACCCAGGGTTTCTTCTTATGACGGAGTTTGCCGAGGATCACACTGGCTGTATCAGTCATTGCATTGCTGAACTTGTTGGTCAATATCTCTATGTCGCTGTTTTCATCCTCTATGATGGTAAGAGGCGCACATTTCCCACCTATCATTGCTTGGAATGCCTCTGCAATTTTAAGGTCTTTGAACGTTTCTAGGTCGAACTTCATCCTTACTTGCTTTGGTTTGACAATCTTTTTCAGACGGAGACGGAAGTTCATCATCACCTAGTCATGATCACTTCCTATGTCTGCACCTGGAAACCTCCGCGTCTTTGCAATATGTATGCCAGACCGGAATCGCTGTTTCAGCAATATGTAATCGATCTGATTGTGATGCTGGCCATTCGGAGAGTGCGACGTCCATCTCCTGGATGCTTTGTGAGGACCATATGTATTGGTCAGACCTAGTTTGTTGTAAGTAGCAAACTGCATGAGCGTGTCCCAATTTCACGAAGTTCGTGTCGGTCGTGCTGCGTGATGAATGAAATCCGCACTGTACTTCTAGAGGGACATTATTAGCAACGACCAGCAGTCGCTGGAGAAGAATTTTTGGTAAGAGTTTGCTTGCAATGGCTAGTAGCGAGATTCCGCGATAGTTGTCGCAGTCCTACCGATCTCCTTTAAGCTTATAGATGATCACAATCAGTGCATCTTTGAAGTCCTGCGGCAGTACACCAGACTCCGAGTAGCGTCTGTATCTGTCGAGCACATTGGCCACGAGGGTTTCACCTCCGTGTTTGTACATCGCAGCCTGGATCCCGTCTAATCTGGCTGCCTGATTGTTTGTAGTGGATTGCTTGTTCGATCTCTCGTTTTGTCGGAAATTCTTCCAACTCATCTCGGATGGGACACTGTTGGATTGACTGTAGGATTTGGTCATTGATTTCGGAGGGTCTGTTTAGCAACGTCGCCTAGTAGTCCTTCCAGCGGCTCAGGATATCCGGTTTGTTGGTCAACAGAGTATTTCCATCAGCGGTCAGCATCGGGCTGCTTGTAGGTCGGCGCGGCCCGTAAATACTCTTCAGCGACAGAAAGACTCCCCTGGAGTCACCTCGATTAAAAAATGCTTGCACTTCGTCGGCTTTGGCGTCCCACCAGCTGTTTTCAATGTGTCGTAGTTCGCGCTGAAGCTTCGACTTGGTTTGAGCATGATGTTGTATCGCAGTTTGCGACTGAGAGTTGCTAAGACGTTCCTGAAGTGCAGCGCGGTTATCTCTAAGAAGTGTTTCTATCGCAGGATCGTTGTAATCAAACCAATCTGCGTTTGCACGTCGCGGGTGGCCGAGAGATTCTGCGGTAGCAGTGTAGGCGGCAGAGCGGAAGGACTGCCAGTCATCGTTTATCGAATTCTCGGCAGTGGTCGAAGACGACGCAACACACGTTGCATAGAGTTGCATATATCAGCTCTACAGGTAGTCTTATGCAGCTTTGCGTCATTCAGCCTTCGCTTCGGTGTTGTCGCTTGTCGTCTTCGCGTTACGTGCATGTCCATCTTGAAGATGCATTTGATAAGATGGCGGTGCGTTGAGCAATCAGCGCCTCTCATTGCTCGTGTAATGCAGACGCCTGGTATGTTGCTGCGTATCGCCCAAACCTTCTCAAAACTCTGTCCCAAATCTCGTGGCTGCGTGTCGTCTACTATAATTAATATAAACCGCCCAGATGGCGCTACGTAGTCTCAAACGGTTTACGTACAGAAGTATTCACCAGCGCGCGCGCGCGTGGTTTCTACGATTGTTGGAAGTTAACGTTTTGCGTAGCGAACATTTGTTCTATCATAAAACCATTAAGAACCCTTGATATACGGGGTATTTTAAAATTAAAGGCGTTACGTTTCATTCATGGGGTTGTATATTATTACCTGAAAGTTTAGCGTCAGAGGTGCAAGCCGGAATAAAACGTTAACATAACCACATACAAACATACATACAAACACACGCTAGCTCGATCATAGTTAGATGCAATGCTTCAGCATAGTTTCACTCGCGTTACTCTTTCGAACTGCTAACGGCAAGTTATACCGCATAATCATCTTCGAATTCGGCTCTTTCGGAGCAGTTTAGCAAAGCCAGTAGCCTTTGACTGCGATCTTATTTACTTACTAACCGAACCACGAAAACCACCACACAGAGTTGCCAATCTTCTCATCCTATATATACCATAGGCATACATGTGACGTAATCAAACATTACTCTTACTCTCATATGAAGATCAAAATAAACACAAACTTGCCATCTCCTATGCCTAGCTTCGCAGACCTAGGCGTAAAAGTCATAGCTAGCTTTTGTTTTGCAATCTGTTGTCGTTACATGGAAGTAAGAGTAATATTTGACCAAGTGCCATATGTATATGTATGGTAAATGTATGAGGAGAAGCTTGGCGGCTCTAAGTGATCGGTTTCATGGTTAGGTCAGGAAGTAAACATCACAATAGCAGAAGCAGCGCTGACTGGTGGTGGTGATTTCGGCTTTCAGTGAGTTCGGCCCAACAACCAAGTGCATGAATCCGGTCACTTTATAATGGTGTGAATGAGAGGTGAATTCAGCCGATGTTATTTCGGCTGGGTGACTTCGGTGACTGAAATGACACGCACGATCTATTCAGTTCTAGCTAGTAATGGATCAGCCTTCACGTTACGGGTTTGTTATTCAAGTATTTGTGATCAAAGGAATGCCAAGTTTATCTAGATACTATTGAAGTACATTGCTTTGTCTGTTTCATACAGTGAACATGTGTAAATAAAAGACCACGATTCACATTCAAAATGATCTGACAAAAACACTGTACAGATCAAAGACCAAATGCAGGTGGCTCCGTTGTATTCACAATGCGATAATCGTTTATCTCTGTCATTAGTAGTAGAGACTTAGTTTTCAATAGTCACGAAGTGGCACGTACGCACGAATCACTTCCGCTTCCGGTTGCGCACGCAGCCTTTTGGGTAAGGAGCGCCTCCTAGCGACTGTAGCGCCTCCTAGTGATTGTAGCGCCTCCTAGCGACTGTAGCGTCTCCTAGCGAATGGACGAGGATCGAGGTGGACTGAAGGAAGGGTTTCCGGACCTCTAAGAGCGGAGCGTTATTTTACCCCGAACTACCCTATTTTACCCCACGCTACCCTATATTTTAATCGATGCGGTGCGACGCTACCCTATTTGAAGACCGGCGTTCGCATAGCCGGCGACGTCTTATCAGGTCAGAACATAAAAACGGCTGCCAAGCGACGCGTCACCGACGCCGTGCTGAGCGGTCTTCGGATCCCCGGTAAACGTATAAAACAACCGTCCGCGAAGACGAGATACACTGCAGTACAGAAACGACGCAAAAGACAGACGTCCAAGAAAGGACAGGCCGACATATTCGACAATGGCTTTCGTGCATAGACACTCCCTGCGAGGGAGTCAAGAGCGAGCTGGATCTCTTCACGGTACCCTCCACTCAGAACTGCATCATCGACAGTCACGTGGTGGAACATCAACCCACGGCCTCTCTGGACTCTGGAGGACCGATAGAATTCCTCATCCCCGGTTCGGGCGACGATTATCTGGATCTCTCCAACACGATGCTACACGTACAAGCGAAGGTGACGCGAGACAACGGAGACGATCTCGACGCGGCCGAGCCCGTCGGACCGGTGAACAAATGGCTGCATTCGCTGTGGAGTCAAGTCGACGTCTCCCTGAACGGTACGCTCGTGACCTCTTCGTCCAACACGTACGCGTATAGAGCCTACATAGAGACGATGCTGAGTTACGGACCCGACGCCAAGTCGACGCAGCTGACGAACCAGCTGTGGTACAAGGATACGTCTAGTCGCATGATCGCCGTCGAGCTAGCCGCCGGACCCGCACCGAACCACGGGTTCGTGGCTCGACGAGATTACATAACCGGCAGTCGCGTGGTCGACATGATGGGTCGTCTCCACGTGGATATGTTTCTGCAAGATAAATTCTTGATCAACGGCGTCGACATCATCGTTTGCGCTGATGGCTGCTGGACCCAACGAGTACAAGATAACCATCGTCAACGCCGCCTTGTTCGTCAAGAAGGCCACCCTCAATCCCGCCGTGCAGATGGCCCACATCAAGACTCTCGAGCGGAGTACGGTCAAGTATCCGTTACGACCCGTCGACTGCAAGGTGTACTCCATTCCCACGGGAGCTCTTTCGCACACGCCCGAGAACCTGTTCCTCGGCACCCTGCCGAAACGTCTCGTACTGTGCTGCATCGACAACGACGCCTACAACGGAACGTACGATAAAAATTTGTTTCATGCCAAGAACAACGCCATAGGCTTCCACTGGGTGTACGTGGACGGACGTCAGATACCCGACAAACCCTTCCAGCCCAACTTCGCAGAAAACCTCTTCGCCAGAAGCTACGCGAGCCTGTTCACCTCGACTGGCAAGATCTGGCAGGACGAGGGGAACGGTATGACTCGCGACGACTACCGAGACGGCTACACCTTCTTCTGTTTCGACCTGACCCCCGACAAGTGCGACGGTCCCTACTTCCATCTGGTGCAAAAGGGTAACCTGCGCATAGAATTTCATTTCCGAGAAGCGCTTCGGGTCACCGTGAACGTCGTCGTCTACGCCGAATTCGAATCCGTGCTGGAAATCGACAAAAACCGCAACGTCATCTAAGACTGAGATGGACACCCTGCAGATCGCCCCTCTACTGGCGATGGATCCGAAAATCTCCGTCCGTCTTTGGTGGCGTCGTGCCCAAAGACGGACTAAAAAATAGACGCTTTGTCGGTCGCCTTCGTGTGCAACACCGACGACAGTGACGAACCGGGCGAACATTGGATAGCGCTGTACCTGTCATCCGACGGGCGCGGCGAATACTTCTGTTCGTACGGTCTGCCGCCTCGTCACGCGACGTTCCGCGCCTTCTTGAACAAACACTGTTCCGAGTGGACTCATAATAGCAAGATACTTCAGAGTCCTCTGTCTAACGTTTGCGGACAATATTGCGTAACTTATATAATGTTTTTGTAACGGTTCTCCGATGAGAACTTTCGTAAACGCTTTCCGCACCAATCTGGTCGCTAACGATTGTCGCGTGTTCGATTGGATTAAACTACTGAAAAAGGGTATACCGTACTATCATCGTCTATCGTACTGAGCCTCTGGCGCGGTGGTCTCACCACTCGTAAGCTCGCCCTCGAACCTCTGGCGAGGTGGAGAAACCCGTAAGTTCACGACCTCTGGCGCAATGATCAACATTCGCAAGTCGTCTCATCGTCATCATCATCTTACGCTTATACCCCGTTGCTTTGTTGTATTCATTCAAACACGCTTGTTGATCGCCTCGTTTGTACTGCCGCCGCTTTGTTGTATTCAATAAAATACGTGTGTACCCGTACGTTTTCGTCTCCTTGTTAGGTTATCGATCACCCTTTATTAGCAGTCCAGTCCCAGTTCCACCCTTATTAGCAGTCCGGTCAAGTTCGTTAATGACCACATTCCAGTCGGTTCACCTTCGATTATCGACCCTACAAGTCACTCCTACGGTCGGTAGGAGTGACTTGTAGGGTCACACACACACACACACACACACACACACACACACACACACACACACACACACACACACACACACACACACACACACACACACACACACACACACACACACACACACACACACACACACACACACACACACACACACACACACTTCCACCTCGATCCTCGTCCAGTCGCTAGGAGGCGCTACAGTCGCTAGGAGGAGCTCCTTACCCAGAAGGCTGCGCGCGCAACCGGAAGCGGAAGTGATTCGTGCATACGTACCACTTCGTGACTATTGAAAATTAAGTCTCTACTACTGTCATTGTTCTGTATTTGATTTAAGAAAAACAAATCAGGGGAGAATTTCTCCTGGTACGGGGAAACGCAAGAAAATTTGAAGACAACAGACAATATTTAACTAGATTTAACAACGTTTGACAATAGTTACCAAGATTGCCATCCAAGCAAAACACCAAGATGGCAAGTGGACAAGGAAGCCATTGGCTTATTGAGAGTGCAACAAGTTATCATGTAAGTGTGTCCCGCCCTTATGAGATATTTGTCAATTTAATTTATATACATAAACATTTCCATCACATACGCGTGTGTTCCTGTATCAATACATTATCATCCTGCAATCTCATACCTTTTTGTTGTCCATGTCAATTACCCTCCGCATTGTCACCCATATTTTACTCTCACTTCTCCTCCGTATTTCTAAACTGTGCCTCATTGTCCTGGTCGCTGTGTCATCTATTTTATAATCACAGTTGTGCTTGTTCGTCTTCTCCATATCTGTAAACAATTTAAATGTATCGCAACTTAAATGTATAGTTTCAGTCGTATCGAATCAGATACGTATCATCAAGTGGCGACACCTACGTTGTTGACGTTTTAACAAATTGAATAATAATGTGTCGCTATTTTCAGATTGTTGATACGGTGACGCCCATTCTGCTCGAACCAAGGCGCAAACACTCGACGTATCGAAATGATATCGATTTGTGTATCGTATTGTAAATATTAATACAATATACCACACTCGCAACTAATATATAGTTTATGCATACACAACAAGAGCAGTGAGCAGAACACATCTTTCGCTAAAAAATATTATATTATGAAATGTGATCAGAAATATTTCGATATCCCTCCTGAAACCCGGACTGCTGCGATGGATCGGCCACGTTGGCGGACCATGACATCGACACTGAAACCATCTTACCTTCGGCGCCACAACAACGCGTCAGAAGAAAATATTGTCTCCCGAGACAGAAGTCAGCCACGCAGAGACATAACTAATATGTTATTGTGATATGGGCAACAGTTTTATTTGTGCAAAATGGGCCCATCATACCGAAAAATAAAATATTTTATCAACTCCAATCTGTGTATTATTTCAGTTAGGTAACGTGATGTAGCGCATATACTGAGATATTGTGAACACCATTTTTTGTGGCATCCGCTGGAAAATCAGATTTGCTTGAACACATTTTTGATGATGGTTATTACCACACCCGCCACTTTTCGTAACAAATGACAACACACATGATGAAAATATTAATGCTAGTTTAATACCACCAATACTACATCCTTTGATAATACAATGGAAAGATATATGGATATTCTTGTTTTCATGACAAATTCATAAGTCCTAATAGCAGCATGCTTTCTGCCCTACACATTTTACACCTTACACAAAATATATAACCCAAAAAATTCACTACATCTTTCTTAATTTATATCTGAGAAGCATTATTGCTTGCAGAATAACTTACATAATAGTTTACAGAACAACTTACAGAATATCTTACATAATAACTTTCAGAATAGCTTACATAATAACTTACAGAATATCTTACATAATAACTTACATAATAGCTTACATAATAACTTGCATAATATCTTACACAATAACTTACATAATATCTTACATAATAACTTACATAATATTTTACAGAATAACTTACATAATAGCTTACATAATAACTTGAAGAATATCTTACAAAATAACGTACATAATAGCTTACATAATAACTTACATAATATCTTACAGAATAGCTTACATAATAACTTACAGAATATCTTACAGAATAACTTACATAATATCTTACATAATAACTTACAAAATAGCTTACATAATAATTTACAGAATATATTACAGAATAACTTACATAATATCTTACATAATAGCTTACATAATTTCGTCAAATGTGTATTTTGGGTTTTTTCATGTAGATTTGTTTGGCATATAGGTCTGTATACTGAGTTTCAATGGTTGTGGGCGACAAACACCAGTTTCTTCGCACGGTTATTCCGCAGTCACCATATATATGGACCATTTGCTTGGCATATTGGAGAAAACAATCATTGGCCCTATGAATGGCGAGATCTGCGTCTTTCTTGATAGCTGATCTGATGTTTTATTTCATTGCGGTCACGATCACGTGACAGGGGCCCTCCTTATGTCCTACTTAAAAACTGCCACACATCAAGCAAAAACATGTTTGGTGGTGGGAAATTATATTGAGCATATACTTGTTCCAGTACTGGCTTGTTAGTGAATCGGTCAGGTACTTGATGATCTGAATAAATTTATTTATTTGCTCGATAAGTTTCCTACGGAAACAAAGTCGGCTTCAGAAGTGTGAATCCTGTCTGGACTGAGAGTTACAAATCTTTTGTGATTCAGTATTTACTCTTTATAATGCTTAAAGGAGGATACATTATCACCTATGCTTTGTTGTAGTAAGTACTTTGTAACTCATCATTGTCACACTGTAGTCACTGGTGTAATTGTCTGTCTTCGGAGACATTCTCTTGCTCGCACCGTCGGTGGGGGGACAAAGTTGCTTGGCAAATAATACATATCATACCAACAAGATAAATCAGTCAAAAAACTCCAATATCTTTATTATTTTGGGTAGCTAATATTATGCAGTACTTATGCCTAAGCTACTATGAACACCACTTCAACCATTTGTTTTACCTGCATTGTTTTGACCCAACTGCATTGAAAAAATAATGTTTATTACGACATCCGTACTTTGGTACCTGCTGCTACAGACCCACATACTAATGTGCATGATTAAAATATTAGATTAATGTGTACCCCTTATTCATGCATATTATTGAAAATAATAACCACATATTTCTATGTAATTGTTTTTTTAAAACATCAACATTTGTCTTTTAAACATTACTAATACAACACCAATGATACATTTTCAAAACAATTACTGTGATACCGTACATAGGTACACGTAACAGACCTACAAGTGTGTCATAGCATCCCAAATTATGATATATACTTGTCTTCAACAAAGTCCGGATGTTATAAAAAACGGCGATGTCGAAATGAACATTGAAGTGTTTTCTCATACTAGCTAGGCTAGTGGACATATATAAAGTTAAAAACGGCGGAAAGTGGCTTTTGTGGGCTTTTCAAAGTATAATCTAGCTGGTGCAAAGTGCTGAATAATGTTAATCATATATAGTTCTGTAGAAAACGGATGTCGTAATAAACATTTCTTTAACAGGCCGCACCTCCTTTTGGATTTCAAACACGTCTGACGAGTTGTTGGTTACAAATACCATACAAATAATGTTAACTCAAATGTATAATTGTTTCCCTAAATAAAAACCTGAAAAACGATGTTATAAAGCCATGAACCGTAGTTCCATTCAGTTGTGTACATTTTCAAATATCAAAACGGACATGACTTTTTTGGGAGATTCCGCATTTTTATTTGAGAGACTGTACCTAAAACACTATTAGAAAATTTAAATATAATACGAATATAAAAAAATGTGCGATATATATGTTTATTGATAATACTTTTAAAACCTTTGCTGTACGAAAATTCTAAAGTATTTATATCGTATCGGAGTACAAATACACAGTTTTTTTTCAAACTTTTACCCATATACTTTTTGTAAAATGTGACTTTTGATATATGCTCGAGTTATTCAGTATGAAACCAAAGCGAATATATATTATCACGTAAACAGAGGACAAAAGTAAAATAAACCGAGTGTCTTTGACGTTTAAACTACCCCAAAGGGAAGAGTCACAGTGATATTTTCTTTCTTGCACCACATGCACAACTGTTCGTTAAATGAACTGATGCAATCACTGGTGTCGCTAATAACAATTTCAGTTGACAATGAATGAACCTCGTGCATGAATCTTGTTTGTGAATCTCGGGCTGCAGCCATTAGACGGACCATATGAATACACGTGTATGCATATGTCAATAGCAATACACAAATATAATGCTCTTACGGCTTGAGTTTGAGTTGAATTGATCCAAACATTGTCTGACATATAAAAATGTATTTGACAAAAATAAAAACGGATTGAGTTGGCATTTATTTAATTGGAATTGGAAATTCTGCTAATTTAGCTGAATTTATTAATGGTTTAGTTCATATAAAACGTAAATGTTTTGATATAAATATACATAAATTTATCAATCAAAACAGAAATAGCACTATCTCTAAATAAACATGTAATTTGTGGGGCAACACAATAAAACTTAATGTAGATGTAGATGGCGCCATCCGCGTAGATCGGGTTACGTTTGCGGGTGTTGCAAAAACTCTAATCGGTCCCTTATCTCCTACTCACCGTACTGATCGGGATCGGGAAGGGAGCCGAGATCGACGCACTTGCAAACACTCTCTAATACCTATACATTGGGCTTCATGTAATAAATACCAATCCCTTGGGTCAGTGCAACACTTCGTGTGCCCATGATCTGAACCGCGCATAAATACAAATTGTGTCTGACATTTGATGCATAACTTATTCTTGAAACAATGTCTTGTGTATGTGGTTTCAGAGATATGCTCTTTTCATGGCACATTTTCAAGGAAAGTTTCGTGAAAGTGGATCCACAGGTCAGCCATTGGGTATACGATCTGCTCATAACCAAGCACGATGCAAACTTGAAATGCACAACTGCTCATTTCAAAATCAAATGTTTATGGTAGCATTGAAGCGCAAATGTTTTAGCAATATTTTAACAACACGATTTAGCAAGACTGTCATCCCCAAAAAAAATTCCAGATGGCAAGTGGACAAGGAAGCCATTGGCTTATCGAGAGTCCAACCAGTTTCTCATCCATATGTAACCCGCCCTTATCTTTCAGTTCTATTTTTCAACATATTCACACTACTAGCATTAACACAATCATTTGGCAGTTTGTTCCAGTCATTTATCACCCTCTGTGAGAGGAAGCGGGATCGGATTCAACTGTAAATTCAAAGCCTGCCTTTGAATGCGCATTTGTTTGTTCAACATTCAAATGTACATTCTAATTAAGGTGGGTTTGTTATCAAACATATTATTACCGCAGACATTCAACAATAGCAGACGACCCTTCATCACGAGGCTTATGGTAAAGTTTAAGGTTTAAGATTTATCAATCCTGGAAGCCTCAACGTTACTGTTGAATAACGTTTTATATAGCTGCATGTAACTGATGCTGTAACTGTATATATCAAACATGTCTGCGCTAATTGATTGGAATGTAATATTATGTTCAAAATAAGGACACACTCAGCGTCATGTTGATGACGTCAGCAGCACTCATACAATGCATTTTACATTTTCTTTGTGTTACGCAAGTGGAAGCAGAGCGTATTACACTGATGAACATAGCAGTACATACAATGGAATGGCAAAATATGCAATGAAATCGCTACATGTTTATGATAACGATTTCTTCGAACACCCGTCGCCTTGGTCATTATACTCGTAGGTCAATTAAGACACTGCCGGTGTGCCTATTGTCAACAAACTAACGTGGGCGAAACAGGTCATTAGAGTTCAGGATCATAGAGCACATACGGACCAACTCACGGTTGGACGGAACATCAGTTCAAATTGGGTCACTATATCACCTCCAGAATTGCGACAGAGATAGCCAGTTTAAGATAAACAACGCTATTGAAATTAAGGAGAGGCACACAGTGACAACCGATACGGTGGTTACAACATTCCCGCTATCTTCATGGAACTGCTGTCATGTGACAAGCAACAACAATGTCACACCTAATAACAGTTTATTCTGACGCTGACGATGGTCCCGAAAGGTTCTTGGTCCTTGGAGTATTTCAGAATACACTAAAAGGCAACGAACTTCCTTAAATATAATTGTGATTGTTCTGTATTTGTTTTACAAATACAACACAAATTTAATATGCAACCAGAACCTTTGAGATATATACAATTACCTTTACCACTGCATAAACAGAACATTTGCATTTAATGGTTTGATATCTGCCCGAAAACACTTGCATTTCCATCTGAATGCGATTCTGGAAACTAACATTAACATATACATTTGCATTTTAATAAATTAACATATTTGTATTGGAAACGCATTTGTTAACATGCCTGGTGATAATTAATATACTTCTATATAATTGTATCTGAGAGACCCGCTAGGTGGCGTACTGTTGACTTACTGAAAGTCCCTAGTTGAATTTGTAAAATAATTTGTTGACCAAATATGTTAATATATTTATTGGCACAAATAAATAAATTAAACTCATGTAAAAAATTTACACTGAAACAAATTCTAACTGTTTACCTGTTGGCAAATAAAATGTAAAACACTAAACATGACTCGGTCTTTTAGTTAGCAAAATGCAGATTCCTCAAAGTAACCGCATTCACTGTCGCCAGGCGTCACCACTGATCTGGTTAGACGGTAAAAGGGCCGAATATCGACATAGACTAAAATTCTATATTAATGGTGATCTTCCAAATACACCAACATCATTTGATTATAAACAACATAGTCATCACGAAATATGAAGCATAGGTAAAGAGGATACATTAGCGTGTCACTGACGGCTGGCGCCGGGCAGTACCGGACACTGATTCTCTCACGACCCATGTTTCCATGGTTACTTATATATATATAAAAAATAATCGTGCACCAGCATTATACTCCATATCAAATCATGCATTGTTACGTATCATTGGTCAGTTCAGTACAAACATTCAATTAGTTCTAAAACAAAATGTCTGGCACAGAACAAATGAGTTTAATTTTATTTACGAACGAAGTAGAACATTAAAAACCAATTTAATTGAAACTTTATAATTTGTTTGTGCAAAGAAGCCCTCCTGTTCAAAGTAGACCCGGTTCACGCTACCTAATTTTAGATATTCGTACATTTTACCCTCTTTTTCACAACAACATGATACTTTTTGGTCATGATACTTTTTGCTTTCCTAAACGCTTGTTGCACTACAAAGGTATTTAGCCCCGACTCTGTCTTTCTGTGAGTTTTTTTGCCGCAAGGGTATTTGTAGCAATGACGTCATGAGAAATGAAGGCGCGCTGAAACGAGTTGTAGCGGCTTGGTGAGTCCCACTCATTCACACGCATAATCGTAGTCATAACGACATAAGTTATAAATAAATGCATTTGATGTTTCTGAAATAATTTGTTCAACTGTTAATATGAATTACAAACATTCTGGAACACCCGCAAGTAGAACAACTTCCTTTTCTCCAGGACTGCAGATAAAATTGTTGTATTCCTGCGCAACAACACCTACGCACGCAGATGAAGCATAGATAAACAGGACACAGTTGTATGTCGCTGACAACTGGCGCCGGGCAGTTGTGGACACTAATTCTCTCACGTCCCATGTTTCCATGGTTACGTTACGCACGATTTGAGCAAATATTGTTGCTGGAGGGATATTTATCGGGAAAGGGTCGTTGGGTGTGGGCTGGCTGCGGGTGGTAGGCATGCTGGAAAATACCGACGCTGGAGAAAAGGGAGACCGCTGCAAATGGTGCGAAGGCCGGGAAAGGGGGTCGTGGACGGATTCTTGGGAACGGGAGCCGTGAAGTGGTGTGTTTGCTGGGAATAATGGGGGGTTGAGTTACCGTAAAACGGACCAACGGTTATTTACACTTTCCGGGAAAGTTTTATTCACCAAAGAAGACAACGACAGCGGAAGCACGGCCACACGCATTCTCCAAACTGTACGAGATCAATATCACCAGGTGACGCCACTAGTCTGGTCTATGCCGTAGGGTAGGTTTATCGAAAGAGTTATATTGTGTGTGTGCATGCAAGTGAAAAAGGCGTGCGTGGTGTGTGCGTCCGTCCGTCCGTGCGCGCGATCACGAGTTAGTTTTGCGTGTCTTGACGCTATGGTGATAGCACATAGTCTGATAGGTAGATGTGCTTCAGCATGCACACAACGTACGTGTACCGACACGATAAAAACACGTGTTTTTACCTTCACTGTTTGTTTCAATGGGCTAATGACATTAATACAATAACGTTGCAGCAAAAAGCATGTTCTGTCAAATGACAATGCCGGCCAGTAGACGCCTTTAGTTTTGAAGGTTGTTAGCCAGAACATTACTGGTATAATTCTATAGAATCACTGACCGCGTTTAATACGTTATTGGGTAAAAGGCGGGTATTACAGGTAAAATTAAGAGACCTTCACTTGCGACATATAGAAATAGATTATTTGTCTGATGTTCGCAAAAAAAGGGAATTTCATACTTTGCCGTGAGACCGTGACAATTAACGCAAAATCGTGAATTTCACGGTTTATACGCGATAATTGACTGGTGTGACTTAGCCATTTTAATGATTACGCAAGTCGATGAATCAGTCGGTTCATTGTTTTATTCAGGTCAAACAAAATACAACAAATGCAAATAAAACGACACTTAAATTATGCAGAAAAGTGACTTGAGTAAATGTGAAGTGCTTTATATAATAACAAACAGTTCAACAAATTCAAACTATTTATTCTAACGATTATATTCAATATTCATAAACATAAATATACAATTAAATACATACATGCATATGTGCGTGCTTACATGCATGCACGCAAGCACACATTAATAAGATTACATTTGTACATAATTTTATATACATACATACATACATACATGCATACATACATACATGCATATATACATACACATTTGTATTTTATATGCATATTTGCTTACATGCATACATATATAAATACATACATGTATACATCCATACATGCATACGTACATACATACATACATACATGCGTACATACGTTCATACGTACATACGTACATACATACATCTATCAATACCACCAAATTCTGCTTTAGTAACGAAGTGAGCTGCATAGCAAAAACTAGTGCGACACTCAATAAAAAAAATAGTGACCATAAATTAGACAATGTTTACTGTTTTCTGCTTCGTAGTAATCCCATTGACAACTCGCATCAATAAGCTGAGTTGTGCGTGTTGTACAGGAACTTCTGGTAGAGCGACTGGGAGTTACCGGTCACTCCGCAGTCCAGCGCGACGACTTCCGATGACACCAGGAGACAAACCAAGTGTTGGGAGACATTGTTAGTCAAAAATGTTAATGGCCACAACAAACCTGAACAATGTTTTACAACATCTAGAAAACCAACACATTTATAGACATCTATTTTGTTTCATCGGTGCAATCTAGCGGTTCAGTTTATCTACACGTGAACATCATGAATATGGTCAGAAATACAAGCCCACGCCAATTCAGTCACCACCAATATATTAACGATTTTTTTATATTTTTCAACTGCTGCCATTACGTAGAGGTAACGCGATACATTAATATTTAAAATATATGCTCGTAGCATCGACATACTACTATCATAGTTCAATGACATACATTATCTATATTCATTATTTAGTCCGGAATTAATTTCCCCTAATTTGATGCAATGTTGAAAATGTCATTGTTGGAGAGGACTGGCAAGTTCATCAATATCGGCTCCAGTTATTCGCCATCTGGTGTCCTCCTGGCGACCCTGGGCGATATCGAGGAGGACCCCTATCGCTCATTGGTCTCCTGTACTCGCGAAGTCCGACATAGTTGTCTCGTGGTCCACCCATATCGCTTATCGGTGGCCTGTACTCGCGAGGTTCGGCATAGTTGTCTCGCGGTCTACCCATATTGGTCATCGACGACCTGTAGTCGTGAGGTCCTGTGTAGTTGTCTCGTGGTCGACCTATGTCGCTCACCGGTGGCACGTACTCGTGTGGTCCAACGTATCTGTCTTGTGGACGACCTCTGCCCCTCAGCGACGCCGCGTACTCGTTTTCTCCTGGCCAGCCATTCTGGTACCTCCACTCCTCATATCGCGGCGGTAGGTCGTCATTGGGGTACGGCATTGGTGCAGGGTCGTTTCCAATTCCACGATCAAAGTTTGGAGGGTTATTCTGGATGTTGCAGTATCTCGCCGGACTGCCGTCTCTACGCGGGTGTACTGGACTTGTTGGTTGGAATTCGTCGGCGTATCCTAGTGGCGCACCGAAACCACGATCAGGTTCCATGCGTCCTATGTCACGATGGTTCCTGCCGTCCACACCGCCCACCACAGAGGGCGGGGACTCGGGAGACACAGAACTTCGCTTCTTCGTTAAATTCGGCGGCCCCATTATCGATAACAGCGCGGGGATAATAAGCAACCCATGAAATGCTCCAAGTAATATGACCAAGAACATCGTCTTGAAGAAAGATCGAAATATATAAGAGGCAGAGAAAGCTAACGCAGACACCCCGAGGATTGTCGACAGCGCCCCCTGCGCTATGGGGTACCCAAGAGCGTGAAGAGCATTGCGCATGCGCTGATTACCAGTCTTGCCGTCTGACAACACGAAAGCGTAAGTTATATGTGCCGAGAAGTCAACACAGAAACCGATGCATATGATAATGTTTATCATAGAGATCGTGTCGAGGTTAACGCCCCACCACGTCATGTAACCTATGACCCCTGTACAAATGGATACGATGCTGAAAGTCACCCACAAACTGCATACCGGATGTGGTATGAGCAACAGCGATACAACAAACATGGCAGCCGTCGCAATAAGCAGATTCTGTCTTGTGTTCGGCCAAACGGCGAGGTACTGGTCGTAGAATATAAACGCGGGGTGAAACACCGTCACCTTTAGATTGTGGTGGTTATCGGCGATTTCTCGAGCAGCGGACATCATTTTGCCTTCGCGTATCGAGGTGTCCATATTTTTTGAATACACGAAGAATCGTGAGTATTTCACTTTATCTGAGTATGCTTTAATGTCCATATTATAATTGAGATGGCTGTACTTTAAAAAAAAATCGTATAATATTGACGAGAAGTTTCCAGAGAATACACCATCGTTTCCGATGAACGTCGTGAAATCGCGAGTCCATGCTGATGTAACGTCTTTGCCGTGGAAATACTCGGAGTCTTCGAATTTCTGTATCAAATTTTCGATGTTGTCTCGTTCGGTCTTGTCCCACAGTGGAAGCTCCTTGCCAACATTGACATTGACGACAGGTCCGTACTCGCGGAAGTACTTGATGTCTTGGTCGTAGTAGTCAGCGACGTAGGAACCATCGCCTGCCAGTCTATCTAAGGTGATACCCTCCTTTACGTTCACACAACCCCATATAGCAAAACCTAAGTACGCCAGATAGACGTGTAGGAGAAATATCTTGAAGGGACGAGTTGACAGCAATCCTCCCCACGAGTCCCTGAAGAAGGCCATGGCCCTAACATCGCCCGTGTTGTTGCTATCTTTCATGTCCTCTTCCGTGTAGCCGCCTGTACAGAATAACCGGAAGATGGCGCTGCGGTGTCCTGCAATAAATAAACATAGACGCTACCAGAGTGGCGCAGTACAGGAGAAGTGATTGACACGTTTTAACATATTATTATTATTATTATATTTATTCCATTATTTGTAGCCGCCGTGGATATTTTTTCGATTAAACGATATGATACAGTTACACCTTAAACTCCACAATAAGAACAATATAGACACTGTTAGGCGAAACTTTGGAAAACTGTAACGGGGAATTCTAGGGGTGATAGATCTTAGACTTGTTATTCCTGTTACAATTGTGATTTGGAATGATCTCCCTGCGTACGTGCCTTTGTTTTTAGGCATGACCGCCCTGCTATATATTTCACAAATAGAGACTTGGGCTCGTCTTCCCTTATACGTGATTATCTGCTTGTGACATTGGTGTATCCCTATTTGCTAGTGATTTGGGTTCGGCACCTCTCTGCTCGTACCGACTTGCTTGTGATTCGGTCACAGCCTTCTTGCTGTACACCAAAATACCTGCTCGTGGTTCCATTATGCCCTCCCATGTATACCTCCTGGTGGCTTAAACAATGTCTCCTTACTATATATCTACCTGCTTGTGACTTGGGCACAGCCTTCATGCACGTGGCTGGATGCCGGTTGCTTGCCTCTCGTCGTCCCGTCAGCACCATGCAGGCGGCGAAGAAGGTGATTTGGTAGAAGTAGTCGAACAAGACGGCGATCACCGTGTATGTGCAGAAGATGCGCACCGACCGGAACTTCGTGATTGCGCCGATGCCAATCGACAGAGCGTCCGTAATACTTGTGATTGTAATCGACAACGCCGCTTCAGAGAACGCCCTGCCCATGCGCTCTTCTACCGGCAACCGGAAGTCAGTCTGACGCCATGCCGCCAACATGACAAACATGTCATCAACGCCAATCCCTGTCAGGTAAAATGCACATTGTCAAAACATAGTACAATTATAATAAACAATGTAAAACAATGCAGCAAAAATTATTTATACCGAGCATACAGACATAACAAATCAAAGAAAAAACTTGGAAAACCTGAGAAAACTTGCCAATTCCTGTGAAGTAAAGGTCACTAAAACGATTATAGTGAAAGCAATAAACTCAAATAGTGACGATGAAAAAAAATTTCTATAAATTATTACAACACGTATACATATGAATGAAATGGCAAATATAAACCTTGAAATAAACAACATACGAAAGAACAGTTGTCAGGAGCTACATTTTCGTGAAATACTAAATATATTGTAACATTTGTAAACAAGACGACTTACCTAGAACAAGAAAGGGACTCGAAGCGACGATATCAATAAAGGGAATGCCAGCGTGAAGCACGAGTCCGAACCCCGAGACTACAGCGAGACCGGCCGAGAGTACACCGAGATTTGCGAGCCACGGTTTGCTGCGCACCCAGTCGGCGCTCATGCACGACACGATGGAGAAGGTGATTAGAACTGTGAACAAGATAGAGAATAGCGGAAAGACTGCTTCAGCGTTACGCTTCAATTCGTCTGCGAGAGAGTGAGCGGTGAAACGCGTCACGGTGATGTGTGTGTAACTTTTTTTGGCGAGGGTAGTCAGGAATTCGTCTTGCCACTTTTTCACAGTGAAATTATGTTGTTCAGTTTGATTTTCGTTAGACCGTAGATAATAGAGCAACGACCACGCTTCAGCTTTGGTGTCGCCCCCGGCCGTCTTGCTCACTCCACCAATGGTGCTTCCTAGAAAGAATGTGATATTAGGTCCATACCTTGGCTTAATCGTATGAACAGGATACGATAACTTATTTAGAGCAATGTTCATATCATTATGCAATATAAGCAACACGTTTGTCGCATTCTCACAGGAGCCTGCACACAGATCGCTGTAGTTGTACATCTTCCCATCATTCTTAACTGTGATATTTTTAATGTCCTTGTCGAGTTTTTCCACTTCGTCGAAGACGTCGTCTGTCAACACGTTTCCGTCCGTCTTCTTCGGCGTCACGATCAGTCGACCATATTCTCCGAGCGTTGACATTCTGGTGGGGCTAAAGTTGTCAGATGTTTCGTATTCGTGGAATAGACGTTGCATGGTGGAACGTTCATCCTGCGACCGGGCACCTTCTGGGGTAAACAACTTCTCTACGTCGTATTCTGCGTGGAAGTTGTAGAAGCCCGATCCTAACGCTGCAGTCACCAGCAGCGGACAAACGAGGAACCATATTGGATGTCGGGCAATGAAGCGACCGTAAACGTAGAAGGCTCTGCTTAGCGGCCTCTCAATACAATCGAACTGTACCATTGTCTTTTCTGTGTTATTTCACGTTGTCTGTGGCATTCGCTTCAATACTTCGCACAACTTAAACAAATACACATTATATATAAACAAAATTATCCACTTACACATTAATGCAGACATGCAAATAGATGGGAAGAAAATTTATTTAATCATGCAAGGTAAATTATTATTATTATTAGTAGTAGTAGTAGTACCAGTACAACCATTATTAATTTAGCAAGTTAAAGTACAGTTGTCATGCAAGTAATAATTTATTTGTGGAGAGGTGGCGTAACACAGGATTAGTAGTGACCTGACAGCGGAAGGCCAGTCTTATCATGCATACGATCTTGCCGGCCAAACTGTTTCTTACGACGAATCTGATGTAGATCTACGAAGCTATGAATCACCGTCACAAGACCTATCGCGTGAGCTTCTGACAGATACATTGTCTTTGAACAGCGAACACTGACCTCGGATCTGCATTCTATGCGCATTATAAAACTGTTTCCTGGTGACTTCGTGGACCACGCTAGTAGTCTTCATTCGATCTGATGTCTATGTAAGACTATATAGACATATCTATTTACAACTTAGATTGTTCCGTATCACATGACTTATTGGTACTTCTGTCAATATCTTTCAATTAGTTATTTTCTACCACCCGTTATTCAGTTAGCACAAACATTGAGTTGGTCTAGTCTATCTAGTTCGACATAATAATGTAAGGCGTAGCATTTATACAACAAGGACCTTTTGATATATTTATAATTAATGGGAAAGCATACAGATGTTTCTTACATATATACCTGAAACTAGTGTGGTGTTTGTTATTATCATTATTATTAGTATTATATTATTAGCATTGTTATGTTTATATTAGTTACTCTATGTAAGTAGCACAACAGTTATTATAATTAAGATTTACATTCTGCCAATTATCTTGAATATCTGATACCAAGGCACTGCGAACTCGAATGCATAGCACATCGTGCTGAATTAGACACTCATTTGAGTTTAATAAATGGAGGAAGCTTATCACAGACGATCACAAAAATATTTACTTACCCCCCAAGGCCATTAAATGAAAATTATAATGAATTTCTAATTTACAAAGGTCATATCATCTATGCCAAATCATAAAAAAACTAATCTTATTCTAACACAGGACTATAATATAAATATGGTAAAAATAAATGAGCAAGAACATTGTAGCAGGTTCTTTGACATGTTACTTCATATAGTCTCTTCCCCAAATCACTCTTCCTACCAGGTTTACAACCTGTAATGGCACACTAAATGATAATTTCTTTTGTAATTTAACAAAATATATCTTAAAGAGTACAGCAGGAATATTAATAAAACAATTCTCTGATCATCAACCTTCATCATGATCATGGATACTACTCTGAAAAAAAGAACATCCTACACAATTCATACAAATTAATATTCAAAACAAAAAGGCAATGTTAAAAGTCAAAGAAGATCTCTTCTGAAATATGTGAGAAACTAGACATAAATCCAACGGCTGACACAAACCGTAACTACAACATCATCCTCGATGAAATCAATCAAGCTAAAAGAAATACATGACGAGTAAATTAGTAAAATTTTATAAATATAAACATAAAAAGTCTACATGGATAACTCAAAGTGTTCTAGCCCCAATACGACACAGAGATAAACTTTACAAGCAATTAAAATTAACAAATCCTGATTCTTCAGAATATGAAATGTTACTGATTAATCTAAAAACAGACAATACAATATTTTATGATTATAGACCAGTATCTGTTCTACTAGCTATCTCAAAAGTTCTGGAAAAAAATCACTTTTGATATTGTCATCTTGTTTAAAATACTCCAAACTTCAACCCAATCATTCAACTGAATACTCTGCACTGGATTTAATAGATAGGAGACCCAAACGGATCAGGATGAAATACCCATAAACATATATTTAGGCCTATCTAGAGCCTTTGATACCATTGACCATTTAATTGTAACTGACAAATTAAATATTATGGTATAAATGTTACACAAACATAATTATGATGCACTTATCAAGAATGAAATATATACTTATAAAACTAAACACGAATTTGCAAAGAAATGTCTTCGGCATAATTTACCATTTTACTTAATAATATTCCCACTATAGTTAAAGTAAAGCTTAATACACACATCTTACAGGAATTTGCTCAGTAAGTTAAACATAATATTTTGCAAAATTATCATGATTCATGCACAAGGCAAATATAAGCTATATATGCATGCAACATTAAAAAACAACCACCTGTCACCGCTATATTAAAAGGCGCCTTAACTGCAAACACATATAATCTAGCGAGAATATTCATACACGAACACGAACACGCACATGCACGCGCTTACGCTTACGAACAAGCACACACGCAAACGCACATACAGGTACACAATCAGAGATTATATTATTATTGTTTTTTTTTCTTCTCCTTCTCTTCTCGGTAGAATTATATTATATATGTTCGACCAACTGATTTAGTTTACTTTTAATTTTTGGCTGCTCGATAGCGACTATCAAAGACTTAGAGGAGTCTCCCGACTCTATTTATTTATTTACCTTAATATATACTATGTTTACTTACAACCTATACACCTGTATTATGTAGAATGTATGATGAGTCAAATAAAAAATTTTCTTCTTCTCATTTTATAGCTGGCTCGGATGTGCCGAAGCTATGGTGTGTGATCTGGGATTCGCTACTATAAGACAAGCGGAGTGACAAATTGCAGCAGCAGGACATGACCAGGGACACACAGGTGAGTGCTGTTGCAGCCGCATCGCACACTCAAACATTTCTGCCAACGTGACCTATATGCCTGTATCCTGTACAGCCATTTTGGAACTAGCATATTACTGGCAGTATTTGTCCGTTGCGAGGAATCATATTCTGTACTATACTATGCCTGCTTAAGAGCAACATTAAGAGTGACAATGACGATGCTTCTATACTACACCACACTACAGGTACTTAGCTATTCGTTGGCATCTAACCTGCAGTTGCCGACGATTGCGTCTTAGGCGACGGAGTCGAACGCGATGTATGGAACAGCAGCCGTCCGTGCAGTGAGCAGTCACGCAGGTACGACTGGCGGTTGCCGTGATACTCTCTGGCAACCGACGACCAAAGACGGCTCGGCTCTGACCTACCAGGGCGCTTCGGATCATTGGCCTGCAGCGAAATTGTGGCGAACATGATAGCTGCAATCTAGTCGACTTTATTGTTCACCATTCACGCGGGCCGCCACTAACTGTCTCAGTGACGCGTCACATTTTTTAAGTCTACGCATATGGGACGTCTAACTTATCTGGGGGATCGCCTACGCCATAACAAGGAAACATGTCATAAGTTCCTGGAAATTAGGAAAGGAAGTCTTCCTGTTTTGTATACAGCCACTCACAACGTCGCATATACAATACAAACACGAATGCACTGACGCAAACGGTTCCCCCATGGCGTGCAGAACAAAATGTCTTAATGTATGGTTTCAACACCGCGACTGACGGGGCCATTCAGTCGTACAATACTAAATTCCACATACGTGGGGAACCAATGTTACAGTGTCTACTGTCAGTCTTTGACAAGAATCAATGCATACACGTTTAGCCTACTACGTGAATAAATTTCCACACATAATGTTATGCACATTGGTGCATAACATTATGTGTGGAAATTTATGTCTATTTTTGCCGCGTTATTGACTGAATTTGAGATGGTGGTTTTCCTCTCGTCAGTCATGCAATTGCCCGGCCAACCTGATTGATTTCGTAGTCAGAGCAGTGGATATAAAATCAAGTATTGTTTTCCCGTTGAATCAAATGCTAAAAGCAAGTCGGTTTTTAATATGTATTCTTTGATTTGTGTCTTGCTACCGACATGCAGTAGCTTTTTGTCAAATCTGCAGTTTGTTTTCGAAAACCCGAAAAGTAAAGCAATGATAGGCCCCCTTACTAGATTGTACGATTTTGATGAAAAATGTCAGTTTTATCCCAGTCTACTCCTAAACATGTGGATAACAACATTTAGCAAACATAAAGGCTACAACTTAAATGTGGATTAAGTAACACTCTATTATAAACTTCGCCTCACCTTGTCTCGAAACAGGAAAAATTAGAAACGAAAGTCAAAATGAAGGTCGAAGTAGTTTTCTCCTATGTACTGTTTTATACAGGACCGAATGTCTTATGAGCAACAAAAGTATATAATTAAATCAATGTTTTGCTTTTGTCACGCGTACTATGAACAGTTGAGCTTCCATACTTCCTAGCTGCTGGACGCACATTGTATGGCAAGTCTGCATATGTGTACCTAAACAACATGCTGGAGTTGGATAGTCTACACCCTGATGTTCACACGAGCTTCAAACTCGGGAAACATGTAATCCGCAGGAGTGATCGTTACTGGGCAGGCCTTTCATCGGATTTAGTTATCGAGCAATAGTAAGTTTGGTGGCATTTTTAGATTCTACATTATGTTTCTGTTACCAGAAAGAAAGTCCACCAAAATCCACTTGGTGGAACATTGTCATTTGCACATGTTGCTAAATGATCGTAAGTCTCACTGAAATTTAGGGGAGTACACGTAATTCTTGTTGCATAACTTATTTTTCTTGAAAACATTATAAAGATGATATATATCATTGGAAAGGTGATACATTTAGCTGTTCAACGATGCCTAACAAGTTTAATTTCGATGAATATTAAAACCATAATATTATTCTAAACACATTTGCAAATTATCGTAATTGACGTGTACCCCGATTTTCGGCCTAGTCCCGTCAATCTGTGGTTTAACATAAAACAAACAGCAATAGCAAATATGGTGGCGTTTGTAGTTACTACTATATGTCTACATTACAAGAACAACCGTTCACTGAAATTCACTTCGCGGAACATTGTCATTTCCGACGATAATGACAAATGGCTGAAAGCCGCTGCCGGTCATTGTTTTCGCGCAGTGAAATACAGGGGAACGCCTTATTTATACTGAGTAATCTATTTTCTTTGCGCAATTTATACAAATAATGTAGTCAATCCAACGACACATAGAACGTTTAACTCCATTAAATAGTACGGTGAAAATCGACTTCTAAACACAGTGAACCCCGCCACGGTGTAGTAACGGTGTAGTAACGTTGCGATCGACTGAATGTTGCTTACACATATAGCCATACATTTGTCTATTTCAGTGGCATTTACGTCCTTAACTCTAACAGCAGCATACGCCGACCATTTATCCAATATTTGCCGCGTTAGGCAGACCGCTGTTTTAAGCAGACCAAAGCCGGTCTGCTTAAAGTTTTGATGTGTTATTTCACAACTAATACGTTTGAGTTTATCATTATCATTGATAGTGGACACAGTTTAGCCGAAAATGAAATAGCATGTGTAATTATTTCCAAAACAAATAAAATTTTCTGTGATTTTGAGCATGTTTTTTCCAGATCCTTGTATATTTTTGACGTGCCAAATTTGTCGCGAACGGCAGACCGGGTAAAAATGCTTATAACTTAATATTCCTGCTATATATTGGAAGAGGGGATCACCGTTTCGTGTTTATTGTGTAATATGCTTCGTATCAATGTACAATGTTTTATAATAATGTGTAAATTAAGAAATATGCGTTTTTGTGTTTGTTCTTGGCCTCCGACTTCGCGTCTTCGGCTTCGACTTGGCGTTCGTGTCGCAAACATTCGCTAAATACTCAGTATATAAAGTTGAAAGTGATGCGCGTACTGACGTTTGCTCAAAACATATGTTCAAGTAATTTGTATGATGTGTGTTTAATTAATGATGTGTAGTTCGATTACTTTGACAAATGTTATTTGTCGTAAATCGACATCGCGAAACGACTTCCGGCATTGCATTTGGTGGTGTCTGCGAAATGCATCGTTGCCCGTTGGATGTGTATTCGTAAGTATTTCACTCAAAATCAACTTTGCTAATACTTTGTTCATATTCAGTGGATTAACATTTGTTTAGGGTTAGGGTAATTGAAATTACTTTCTGTCATGTAACTACAACATGTAGTTGATTCAGGTTCTGAATGAATGCCGTACGTAATTGTAACTACTTTCTTTCTTGTAACTACAATATGTAGTTTATTCTGGTTCTGAGATAATGCCATTATTATAATTGATCTATTTCAAGTATCTACAACATGTAGTCGACTCAGTTTCTGACATGGTGACGTAACTGTAATTGATTTCTTACTGTGTAATTAAAAATCAAATCAATTATGTTATATATGATTTTATATATGATATGACAAAATATACAATTTTAGTAACCATATTTAAAAATACACTGAATTTACTGAAATGTGTGTTTCAGTCAGAAGATATGGTTAAAATAAAATGCATTGTCCAAAATAGTATTCACTTTGAATATCATGCAACATGAGTTACAGCTAAATTATATAACAAAATATATATTTATTTACATGTATATTATATGGTAGTCAAACTACATTAATAGAAGCAACCTTATGGATGCAGATCTTGTTTTGCACATGCTGAAGACTTATTTTGTCAATTTAATCACATTGTGTATTGTTGATGGTTGATAATTTGTTGCCGTCTTATCACCTATACACATTTTTATTGTGTGTGCACGCTCAACTTATTGTAAATGCTTTTAGCAAACATACTACACATAATAACTCTTAATTATAACAGCCATTACAACCAATGCCGTTTTAGCAATTATTCTGATACCTATCATATCTTTACAGCCCTACATTTGTTGTAGACCTGGAAACTCATTTAATAATAAAAATAAATTTGTTGTTTTAATTCACATTATTTATTTTTCAGTTGTTGCAAGCCATCAGAAAAACCAACAAAATGTAAAGGTATCTGTCATGCTATTAACTAGTGTAACAAATATGACACATAGATACTGTGGCAGATATGATCCTTTACTTTACCAAAAAGATGGTCTGTATAATGATACTCATCTCAAATATACACTGAGTATAACTTGGTATGATATTAATTGCAACATCGTTATCTAAGAATATAAAACTCAAAGCTATGAATAATTTTTTTATTTAGTTTAATCCATTTCTGTTGTCTATCATAAATCATGCTACTTGGGGTCTTTTTAGCAATCAGTGAAATGTGAATCAGTAATTATTATTATGGACACCTTGTAAATATTTTAATATTGGCGAGGTAGTATTACGCTTCCAATTGAACATATCACTACACTTTTGACAATTTCTAACATTTGTACTAGTTGATAATGAGAATTGTGCACATTGTCATACATTACATTCTTTATCCATCAACCACTTGCATGGAAAACTTGGTAGTGTATAGTATAGTGCAATTTCTAACATTTGTTCTTTTTTGAGAATAAGAATTGTGCACATTGTCGTACGTTAAGTTCTTTATCCATCAACCACTGGCACTGAATACTCGATAGTGTATACCGGTAGTATAGTGCAATAGTTTCCTAGATCTTCTCTTGTTTAAGGCAAAACAACTGCTGGCAAAGCTATGCAGCAAATGAGTCCTGATATGTTTGTGATAAGATACACTATTAAGAGGTAATTAAAGAAAATATACAAACCATTGAAATATATTAACTTCAAGTAATTTCAACCAAAAACAATGATTTATGTATATCAAATATATTGTCATTTAAAATAAATAATGTAAATCCTACAGAATATCCTTTTACATGTTTGCATTACTGAAATGACATTCTTTCTGACATTAATGCATATTCAAAAAATTTTTTCACAGAAGTGTGATGACATTGAAATACCAGATGGATCACAAGAGGATGATGACATGGAAACCTCATCAGTTAATCAAACACAGGTGATGATTCATATTTAACACCTGAATCAGTGGAAACCCTCAACATGCAATAAACAGGCCACTCTTAAAATGATCGATCACATCAATTGGTTTGAAGTATGTTTAATCAAGGTTAACCACAGCTTATACAATAGAAATCTGTAGAATACATAGGTGGGGATCAAACATTCCTATTTTTAATACAACATAGTTTCCTTTCTCAGCATGTACTAGAACCAAACATGGGAGAAAGTGTATTAGATATATAGCTTTGTCCTTAGTAAATGAATTAATTGAAATTGTTAAGATGAATATAAGGACATGTTACATCAAAGTAAAATAAGAAACAAACTATAAAAAGCAGTACAGGAGAAACTTCCACAAAGGTAGATAAAGATATGAGGAATTATTTAGCAAAGATAGACTGGAATAACACACTGAATAATAAGACAGCAATAGAATGCTGAAATATTTTAAAACGTGAAATTGAGTGCATCATTGATTCATTGGTAACTTTTAATTATGGAGCAACACCCTTGTGAATTCAGAAAAAAATTATTTAGGGGACATTTTCAATGGAGCAAAACCCAGTGTGGCTACATTTAAAAAATCATGAAACCAGTCTTATTTTAAGGAAAATATGTAATTTGTGTGCCAAATTTTATGATTCATTCAGAATTTTTGGTGAACTTAATTCTTCAGTGATACATGATTTTAGCACTCACGAGGTATTCACGAGCGCATAACCAAGTTCTACAAGACAATGTTAATATGATTCTTGATTCTTCAAACTACTGTAATTTCAGTACTATAGATATATTGGCTATGTGTACTAACTTCTATTTCTAATAGAACATTTCTTCATGCATGATGAACTGTAATATCCAATAATATGTCATTCCACATCAAATCACTGGATGGTCCACACATTATATTTTCAGAAGTTCAGATCTCTTCAGGATTTTTATCATATTCCCCAAATACCAAAATTGAAAAAAATCAAATGTTAGCTTTTTGTTCCTAGTCGTTTCGGAGATGTAGGCATATTAAATTATACTGGTCTCACTTTGAAGGTAGTGATTTGTAGTTTATGTGTGAAAATTTTAATGATCCATTTGGAAGTCTGTGATGGTGAACTTTATTTTTCAATGGTGCACGATTTTAACACCCACAAACCATTCATGTGCACAGTGTTGATATAATTCATGATTCTTCAAACTGGTGAGGTCTCAATGCTATTAATAAAGGCTATGTGTCCTAACTGTCATCTTTATGATGACCTTTTTTGTCAACAATGGATTTTTACATCAAATCACTGGATAGTCCAGATTCTTTGTCTTCAGATCTCTTCAATATTTATACGATATTCACCAAATGTCACATGTTAGCTTCCTATTCTTAGTAGCTTCTGAGAAAACAATATTTTATGAACTTAGACATCCATTAATGTAATTTTAGGAAAGTTTGAGGTGCGATAACTAAGTAGGGCTAGAGCCTTGAAAATGTGAATGTTTACTCTCATATAGACAGAATACCCCATGTGGCTTCATTTTAATGTGTCAGATGGTTTTGCATCTGAAGTCTGGGAAAGTTTGTAAAATCACATTTGCCATTTCACGAGATACCATCTGTGAAACACATTTTGTTTTAAAGAAATTTTCTGGTGAAAACAACATTTCTGTACAAGAAACTACACATCCTGAGCCATAAAAGGGAGTAATTCATGTTCCAACATATTTGATGAATTGTGTGTCAATAAAAAAATCAGCCTCGCAAGTGGTGTTTCACTTTTGATAAATTATAACTACTGTATTTACCATCCAAAATTCAAATTATATATTTATACACACTTATGAATCATGAAATGTTCTGGAGTTACCATGTACATAAGTGTTCATTTGTAGCCCTTATAGAGGTTACCTTGGAAAACAGCAACTGTGATTTTACAAATATTCCACGCTCTGGATGCACATATATCTGATTTAATTATAAATGAAGTCAGTGCACCCATACGTTGATATTCTATCTTTGATTTAACAAGATTTAACAATATTAGCCATCCAAGCCAAAGGTCCAGAAGGCAAGTGGACAAGGAAGCCATTGGCTTATCGAGAGTCCAACAATATTCATCTACGTGTAACCCGCCCTCCTGAGATATGTGTCAATCCTGATTTTTAAACATATTCATGCTGTTAGCAGTTCTACAATCCGTAGACAATTTGTTCCATTAATTTATTGTCCTTTGTATGAATGAGTACTTCCTGATATCCAATCTACACTGATCCTTTACTAATTTGACCTCATGTCCTCTAGTTCTGCTATTTTCTGCTATCACTTGAGTGAGAAAAACATATTTCTATCAATATTTCATACCCATTCAATATCTTAATAACTTCAATCTGATCTCCTCTTAACCTCCTTGTATCAAGAGTTGTTAAACCACATTCTTTCAAGCGTTCTTCATAGCTAATGTCTCTCAGTCCTGGAATAATTTTAGTTGCTCTCCTCTGTATGTGTTCAAGCGTATCTATATCCTTCTTACGATATGGTCTCCATGCTTGTATACAGTATTCTAAATGAGGTCTAACTACTGCTTTATACATAGATAAAATTACCTTTTTTTGTATGTTATGTTTCTCCTAATCAACCCAAGAATTTTATTACCCTTTGAAGCTGCAATACCACACTGCTCTGAAACTTTCATATCAGCGCTTATTGTAACTAATAAGTCCTTTTCTTTTCTAGTAGTAGTACCCATAACAGTATCTCCCATTTTATACTTTACACCCAAGTTCCCATGTCCTGTATGTAGCCATTTGCATTTCCAAAAACTGAACATCTGCCATTTCTCAAACCATTTCACTATTCTGTCTGGATCATTTGTAAATGTTGTTTAACACCATCAGTGTTATCCTTTCTAAACACTTTTGTGTCATCCCCAAATTTCAGTACATTACTTGTTATATTGTCATCTAAGTCATTGATATAATAAAGAATAATAAAGGTCCTAATCCTGATCCTTGTGGTACCCCACTTAAAACTTATTTCCAGAAACTTCTCCATTTACTACAACATGCTGTCTTCTGTCAGTCAGCCATTGTTCTATCCATTCAATTATGCCATCCCTGGTACTTTATCAAAAGCTTTCTGGAAATCTAAGTAGATAATATCTAATGGCTATCCCTCGTATATCCACTTGATGATTTCTTCAAAAAAAAACAACATATTTGTTAAACATGATCTCGCTTTTAGGAATCCATGTTGAGATGAATTTAATAATTTATGCCTAACAAGGAATTCCACCATATGGTCTTTAATTAACCTTTCTAATAATTTACAAATTACTGACTTTAAACTCACTGGCCTGTAATTATCTGACTTATTTCTTAAATCTGTTTTAAATAATCGTATGATGTTTGCTTCTTTCCATTCAAATGGAACAACTCCCTCTTTTAATGACAAGTTAAACACTCTTGCAAGTGGTATACTGATTTAACCTACTGTTTCCATTGGTAGTTTTGGAGGAATTCCATCCACTCCCGGTGATTTATTATCCTTCATTTCCTTTATTTTCATAACTACCATTTCTGGAGTTTCGATTAACGGCCCTAAATAGTCAGATTTACCCTCCTGAAATTTAGCATCTGGAACGGGTAGCTCTTCCATTGGATCCCTTCCATCACATTTTGTCCTGCAGCCTTGTCACCTGGCAGACTGTTATCATTCTCTCTCTCACCCATCAACCAGTCACCTTTCCCTCAACTTTGGGGTTAAGAACTGCTGTACTAGAAAATTATTAATCTCAGAAACTACTAGGAAGTAGGAAGCTAAAATTTGAGATTTGGGTATTTGGGGAATATCTGGTAAAAATAGTGAACATTGTGCTCACAAAAAGGAAACAATTCCTTTGACGTGCCAGTAACGAGTAGGCCAAGTGGATAAATCCATCAGTAGGCAAAGAGAATGTAGGTCTTAATTGGTCAGAAGACAAACTGAGAATCCCCTAATTAGCCAGAATTGGGCAAAATTGGGACTTGGGCAAAATTAGCATGAATAGTGTTAGTTACTTTTATAGCAATTGATGTTATTAAATGTGTAAACAACGACAAGTAAAGTGTTTTGAATGGTGCCTTCCATCAACTCATAGCCTTATAAAATAAAAAAATAACAGTCCACTTGCATCTAATCAGCAATTTTACCAACATAAATGTAACTGTAACTTTAATTAAATTGAAGTTTAAAGTTCATGAATTGGTGTGAGGTTAATATATTTTTATTGGGAAATATCTTAATTCATGGTAATGTAACTAAAAATATTTTTAGTTAATTGTTTGATTTACACACACTACACACAGCCTCAAATTCAAAACAACACTTGCACTGACAATTTTGTTGTCCTCTAGTTAAATTTTTTAAAGTAGCGTTTGTACGTTTTAGTTGCATCACCTAATTATGATATTATCTCAACAATGTGCAGTTATCCTCATTTTGTGGAATTACCTCTGCTTTTGAGGTATTTTCTAGAATGTTATTGTAAGGTGGCAGTAATGTGGTTTTCTCAAGTGTCATGAATACAACATTGTATTAATTACCATGATTCATCTTTAAAACCTTAGTTCTTAGCCAGTCACTGGGTTCAAATAGGAAATTATCTATGCTTATTTTATATTTGAATGTTTTCATTTGTAAAATAAAACACATGTGAACACAGTAATACATTTTTAAGTAGATGATATATTTTTCATTTTATATTACAGTGTCGCTGCAGCAGATGAACTTTGGGATGAGGAAACACATTGTTTTCAACTCTTGTTTGAAGACCGTTCTCACAGTGTGTATGTAGCATGTAGAGATCCCAGCTTCAACGCATTGAATACGATTGTGGGTACACTTGCTGTGAGAGAGCAAGCTTTCATGTACATGATCTTATATGGGCAAGGCAGCAGAGAACTGGAAACATACCTACCGACAATCCGACAAGTGACAATCAAGTGACAGTTTCACAGAATTTTAACAAATATCAATTAAATCTATTTATGTTAAGTTCATAATAAACATATTGTATTTACTAAACATTCTATTATAAATTTGCATAGAATATCATCTTGTTATGATGTGTAATTTCGAAAGAAAAGCAGATGCTGAGCTGCCCTGAGTGGATTTTGTTAGTCATCTCATGCTGATGACATTGCAATGCTTGTTCCATAAACTAAGGGGATGCAAAGATTGTTATATGTTTCTTATACTCAAAGATGTGACACTGGCAATGATATACTCTTTAATAGAGTAAGGTCTCGGATAATGTTCTATGATTGATGTTAAGCTTGGTGATGTAGTATTGAATGCAATTATGAAAATCTTGGACATAATTTGTGATGAAAATTATATCAAATACAAAGAAGTCTTTAGTGGAGATGTAATATTGTTTCTACTCAGGCAATTCTACTTCTGTACAACGAAGGTGAAGAACAAGCTCTTTGCAACTTAAATATATTGCAGTAAATTCCATACAGTGTATTTTTGTTCATTATGGGCTAATTATAGAAAAGCCAGTTGTGCAGCTTTTTATCATTTCTTATTACATTGCATTTAGCATTTTGCACAGCCTACCTAGATGAAATGTAGTGCTAATCTTATGCTTGCTATCCAAGCATTGATTGTTGTAATATTCAGATTATAAAAAAGTATTAGTGCAAGCTGTTTTTTTTATGCAGGATATCTGCATCCACAAACAACTTTGTTCAAAGTACTGGAAATAGGTATGAGTACAACTCCTCTGTACTTTGCATGAAATGGGTACTTGTAGTTTATACACTCTTGTAATCTAGTACAGTGTAGTATTATTACATGTTTTATTGTTATGTTGACATGATGTACATTCCTGTACTGTTTTGTATGAAATAAAACTGATTGAATTGATGACTGAAGTGATTAAAAATAATATGGCTCTTCAATATAATACTTCATAAATTCCCTACTACTGTAATTTGTGGTACTAAAACATGGATTAAATGGTGCTCTGTTTGTTTTTAAATGCTGTTTGTGTCCTAATAATTGGTGAGAGGTTGGCCCTCAAAATACGAGGGAGATGGGATATTGTTACCCCAGCCACATCCCCTCCTGACCACCTCAAGACAACTGAAATTGGATTGTGTAGACCTGTAGTATTCATGCATACCATGTATTTGGAATAAAAAGATTTTCAATGAAAGAACAAACTAGCATTTTTACCAGGATGATTTAT
>BSQZ01000022.1:10092500-10182500 GCA_033239005.1 Lamellibrachia satsuma
GGACGATGATAGGGGTAAGTAAATGATTTCGTTCCGATTACGATAAGAGACAGTATTACAGATATCATTCCAGTTTGGGTTTATTCTTGTTACGTGGTTAGTTTGCAGCAAGTTTGTGAGCCACTAATTATGACGGTGCGCTCACACAGCGGCGTCATTACTAATTAGTGCACTCCTGATACTTTATGCACAATTGCTATATTACAGCCACACACGATACAGGTGAATTCGGCCCTCACTCTTTGTTGAATTCGGCCCGCAACTCTGGTGACTTTGGCCCCGAGCACAACGGGCTTCGTGATTTCGGCCCGAACTATTGTGTGCCAAGCACACAGAAGATTATGTTTTAGCTTATACTTTTATTGCACCTTTGTATTATCATGCAACTGTTGGCGTTGTATAGTACAATTAATATTAATACAGTTACACTGAATGGCCATACAATTGTTGATTTGGTATATCATTGGAAATGTTGTAATGTTTGAAACTGCTATCGTGAATACCATGCTTTCTGGTTAGATCTGGACAGTTCACGCACACATCATAGATTCCACCAAGCTACAAATAACATAACAAAATAATTTGAAACGAATATTGTTCAACAATTGATGGCTGCATAATGATAACGAGATTTTTATTACGTTATGTTTATGACATTCATACACCACACAACGATATAAAAACACCTGTGAAAATGCAGGCCAAATTCACCTAACTGCAGGCCGAAATCAACAAGCCAAAATGACATGGCCGAATTAACCACCCCATTCTCGTCATTATAAAGTGGGCCGAATTCACCTGGCAGTTTGGCCGAATTCACAGTGGGCCAAATTCACCTGTACCCATATTACACTTTTGGCCGTGGCTACGCGTACGTGAGCCGTATCTTTAAAACTTTAACAATATTGCCATCCCAAACAACAAGTTCCATATGGCAAATAGACAAGGAAGCCATTGGCTTATCGAGAGTCCAACAATTGTTTCATCTATGTGTAGCCCGCCCTTATCAAATATCTGTCAATTTTATTTTTAAACATATTCACACTACTAGCATTAACACAATCATTTGGCAGTTTGTTCCATTCATTTATCACCCTCTGTGAGAAAGAGTACTTTCTCATGTCCAACCTACACTGCTCCTTAACTAATGATGCTTTGTGTCCTCTGGTTCTACTGCCTTCTTTAAGTTTGAAGAACATATTCCTATCAACATCCTCATAACCGTTCACTATTTTAAACACTACTCTTAGTCTCCTGGTCTCTAGTGTTGTCAAACCACATTGTAATAAGCGACTTTCGTAATTAAGGTCTCTCAATTCTGGAATAATTTTAGTTGCTCTTCAGTGTATTCTTTCTAGCTTGTCTATGTCCTTTTTACGATACAGCCTCCATGCTTGAATACAATATTCCAGATGTGGTCTAACTGTTGCTTTGTACAGGGGTACAATTAGCTGTTTCTCCTTATACATGATAGTTCTCCTAATTAGCCCTAGAATTTGATTTCCTTTCGAAGCAGCAATTCCACATTTCTCTGAAACTTTCATGTCAGCACTAAATGTTACTCCTAGGTCCTGTTCTTGTGTGGTTCTACCTAGTACAGTATTAAAACAGTATAGGGCCTAACACTGATCATTGTGGTACCCTACTCAAAACCGATTTGCAGTTTGAAATCTCATCATCTACTGTTACTCTCTGTCTTCTGTGTGTAAGCCACTTTTCTATCCAGTTGATAGTTTAAGTTGCAATCTTTGATGTGGCACTTTATCGAAAGCTTTCTGAAAATCTAAGTAGACAACATCCACCAGCAACCCGACATCTACCCACTTTATAATTTCTTCCAAAAAATATAAGAGATTGGTTAGACATGACCTTGCTTTTAGGAACCCATGTTGAGACGTACTTATTAATTTATGTTTTACAGGAAATTCCACCATGTGGTCTATAATTAATGTTTCGAGTAATTTACATACAATGGATGTTAAACTCACTGGTCTGTAATTTTCTGGCTTGTTCCTCGATCCCTTCTTAAATAGCGGTGTAATGTTTGCTTCCAGGGGTAAGACCACTGTCGACCTTCCTGATTATTGTTTCACACATATGTAGGGCGTATTAAATTGCGATATGTGAATTTAAACAATTCATATGATGTGACATAAGTGCAGTTGAGCACACATATTCATAGGTTTGTTTGTAGAAGCTATTTGCTGTGAAAAAGTGCATTGTTTGAGAGTTTAACAGGCTGAGGGATTTATGGGAATTGTTCTGCTATGGGCCACGTGGGCTCATGAATGCATGACTATTTTTGTCAAAATTGATGGGCATCGCACGTCGGTGAGTTTTAAAAGAGCTGGAGGTATGTGATTTTGACAAAATTTGGTCAGCACGTCAATGAGATGATGGCAGTTGCTGTGAAAAAAATTTCAGAATATTTGATGGTGACGTTGTCTTATAATCAGACAAAATGTTTAACATGGCCACCAATGCAATTCTCTACAAGGGTCTGACCCCAAATAGACGGAGTCGTGGTCACAAACACAGTTATAAAATGTTGATATGCTTATGTTTTGGTCGTTGTTGTTTATGAGGAGCTGTAACGGCCAAAAGGGTGACGAAACAAGGACAATGAATGAAAAAAAATCCTGTAAGGGGCAATTTCACGGGAAAAGTAGCAAAATAGTCCCACCAGGGTCAAAAAATAAAATGCAATTATGTGGGAAAAAATGTTTGTGAATTCATAGTAAAGATATACAGAAACAAGGAAATGTATGGGTTGAAGCTTAAACACGTGCACATTTTTTATTATGTGGGATTCCTTCAGAGATACTCATAAATGTTGAACGAAAAGTGAACAACAATTTTATTTATTCTACATCACACAGATGCCTCTAAATGCTCCCAAATGATAATGCTATTACTTCCTCTGCTATTGATATACTTAAGTTTCACAGATAGCTCATCACGGTGAATTTATTTGAACAAATGCTTCTTTTTCCAGTCACATTTCTTGCTCCGAGGGCTTTCGTTAGCATTCTATTAAAAACTACAATGTTTACTGATCACCAACACACAATTCTACAAACCACAGGTATGGTAGAACAACTGTGAGCAGTTTTGTGTTAGTAGGGCTAGGCATTGTAAAGTTAGCATATGCTGAATTTGAACAATTTTGTTAAGGAAAGGACAAAATCTTTTACGAAGTTCAGCAGGCACCACTCAGGTTTATTATAAGAACTACAAACATCAAATAGCTCAAGCAGCAACATGTTACATGGAGAATACTAATTATCATAAAAGAAGAGTATAAATTTGAGTGAAAGCACAAGTCTTTCTCTCATGGAAAAACACATTGACAAATTGCAAACATATTTACAACCAGACTGATGTAATTAACTATGCTGTGCAACGCAACTGAATTGTAATGTACTCAAGGCCAGTTCGCTCAGGAAAGGACAAACATTTTACATTTACATCTCAGAAGAGCAACATATTAAGTGGTAAACACTAATTTTGGTAAAAAATATACCTTTTAAAGTTGATAAAAATATCCTTACACAAGTCAGTGTTTCAGTGTTGACAACCTTTCAACATATTTACAAGAGTGACGTAATTGACTCTGTGTGACAAAACTCTGTATGACAAAACAGTCAGGAATTATTGCGAAAATCTGTGTTGTGCTGAACAAAGCAACTGTATGCCTGTCATTGTTTTGTTCAGGAAAGGACAAACATTTTACAGTATTTAACTGTCTCTTTAACAGTATCCCTTGATCAGTGATGTTTGCTTGCGGAACATTTCAAAAACTTCTAACACTTAAACTCCTCGGAACTATGAGGCGCCGTAGCGGCCAAAAGGGTCGAGTCCTGCGCGAACCGTCGAGTCCTGCGCGAACCGTCGAGTTCTGTCTGCGAGAACCGTCGAGTCCTGCGCGAACTGTCGAGTCCTGCGCGAACCGTCGAGTCCTGCGCGAACCGTCGTGGCATTGTCGTTTGAACTATCAATTGAGTTTTTTTAGCACATTTATGGGATTTTTTCCATTCACTCTACTCTGAGTAATATATTATATTATTTTATATTATGCTTTTTGCGGCATTACTTCGCTGCACATCCTACAACGGCAACGCTATTTTCAGTGGTAACCAGAGTATCTCGTTCGCGCAGGACTCGAAAGTTCTCGCAGGACTCGACGGTTCGCGCAGAGTATCTCGTTCGCGCAGGACTCGACGGTTCGCGCAGGTCTCGACGGTTCGCGCAGGACTCGACGGTTCGCGCAGGTCTCGACGGTTCGCGCAGGACTCGACGGTTCTCGCAGACAGAACTCGACGGTTCGCGCAGGACTCGACGGTTCGCGCAGGACTCGACGGTTCGCGCAGGACTCGACAGTTCGCGCAGGACTCGACGGTTCTCGCAGACAGAACTCGACGGTTCGCGCAGGACTCGACGGTTCGCGCAGGACTCGACCCTTTTGGCCGCTACGGCGCCTCATACGGAACAGCAACATCGAGCAAATTAGGTATGTTTATGACAGTTGGCTTGTAGCACTCTTACAGAGGTTTACTTAGGTTCTTCCTGACCATAGGCGGTGGCCTCGGTGGTCAGATTTTCAACTTTCCCTTGGAATGCTCTACGACTTCCTGGCAAGGCAGTTTTGTAGTTGTAGAGAAACTCCTCAGTATTCCAATGTCTATCTAGACAGTTTTAAATGAGTTGACACTTATGGCAGTCACAACTACTTCCGGTAGATCATTCCATAATCTGGTAACTCTAAGTGAGAAGCTTTCTTTTCTAACATTTGTACAAGCCCGTTCTATAAACAATTTCAAACTATGACCCCTTGTTCCTTCCCTTGTAGCACTGTCTTTGTGCAGCTTGACAATGTTAGATACATCACTGTCATATTTCCCATGGAGCAGTTTATATACCTCAATTATATCACCACGAGTTCGTCTATATGCAAGTGTAGGAAGTTTCAATCTCTGAAGGCTTTCCTCGTAAGGAATATTCTTCATACCAGAAAGCTGCTTTGTTGCGCGTCTTTGCACATTTTCGATGGCATCTTTGTATTTCTGTTTATAAGGGGACCATATTTATATAGCATAATCTAGATGACTCCTAACTAAAGTTTATATAATAGCACAAAATTATGTTCATTTAGGGTTGTAAAGGACCTTCTAATAACTGCCATGATACTATTTGCTTTGTTTATTTTTTGGTTGATGTGTTTATCAAATTCTAGGTTTAAATCAATTATATTATAATATATACATATTTTGGTGAAAACTAAATCAAGAATGTTCGATTTATTTCCTAATCGCCCCCTTGTGGGGAGTGTGACATGTTGGAAGAGGAAATTATCTCTTATTCCTTCTTTAAATTTAGTGTCTGGGTTATTAGTATTCTCTGAGAGTGTGTACCAGTTTTGCCAGTCTATGTTGGGGTAGTTAAAATCTCCAAGCAAGATAAGATGTGAGTGTTTATAGCGCATTACCTCACTAATCAGTTCATTTAATTGTTCATTATTGGTGCCATAGCTGCCCGGGCTTTTATATACACATCCTATCAGAAAAGTGTCTTTTTTGTTTAATTTTATCTCAACCCATATCGATTCTTGAAAGTTGGTTCGTAAAGATACAAAAGGTTTTGCGTTCAGTGTTTTGTGGGTATATATACAAACACCTAGACCTTGCTTATCGATGTTATGGTATAAATCATAGTCACTCAAACCCAGTTCAGCTGTGTTTAATATAAATTTATGGTTTTTCGGTTTAACCTCAGTGATTGCAATCACCATACACTTATGTGATTCGACTCAAGCTTTAAACTCAGTAAATTTATTGATTAGACTATCAGCGGTGGTGTAAAAACATTTTAACTGTTTATTTGTATAATTTGTATTTACAGTGTTTTTTCTGGTTTGATAATCTTTCTTGTCTTACTCCTCGTCCCTTCGAGGTTTGAATCTTACAATTTGTCTGGCTCATGTTGGGCCTCTCACCCTGTACAACCATTTCCCCTCATCATTTATCTATTTTGTCCTGGCCTACTCTATGAGTTTCCTTCCTACCTCTCTTTCTTTTTTGTTAAGTCGTGCTGGATGCTGAGACATCTATATTTATCCTCTGCATCTCTTAAGTTTGATAGTCGTTTGAACAATTCCATCTTTTTGTTAGTATCACCTGTATCTCCATCTGTTTGTTTTTTTACCTAGCCTGATAACTTTGGTTATCTCATCTTTTACGTCTAGGTTCAGTTTGCACACCTCATTACACAACATTTCAAAGAACTCCATATCTATCCTCACCCTCTCTTCCTTTAGGTTTGTTTTTGGTTCTGGGGCATTGAATATAAGAAATTTGTTTTCCCTATTTTTTCTTTCATTGATATCTCTTACTGTTTCCCCCACAATAATTCCACTATTTTGGGTGGTTAGTAGGTTCCTGCTTTCATCATCATTTGGTCTGCATGTATGTAATGCATCCATTTCCTACCTTACGATTTCTTTTACTTCTTCTTTTTCTTCAATTTAAGCTCAAGACTCTATGTTAGCCGCATATAAATGTGGCTAGAGTATTTTCGAGCTGTGATCACTATTGCGTGGGAGCGGGTAATGTACTGCCGGTTCGGGTCCGTTTTAGTCAGTATATGTCGCGTCTGTGTAGTTAGGCAATAATTTAGTGCATGAGCTATATGCTATCTGATAATAAGGACTGTATAATTGTTCTATGTTGGCATGGTGAGAAGGCATTGTCTACACCTTTCTACTGACGGTTGGCTAACTAATTCGTGTGTGCTATTGTTCCATAGTCTGATGGCGCTGGGAAAGAATGAGGATTTGTAGGCGTCGACGCGGGTGAAAGTCTGGTAAAAGCGATAAGTGCTGCCTCTGGTGCGTGTTGGTGCGGCGGCTAGTGACTTCGTTGTCACATCAACCAGTTTGTGGTTGATGCGGTACAGCATCATCAACTTGGCATCAGCTCGTCTTCTCTCAAGTGACTTCCATTCCAAACTCTCAAGCATGTTTCCTACGCTGCTGCGTCGCCCGTAGTCGTTCATTACGAAGTGGGCTGCTTGTCTCTGGACATTCTGAACTGCTTTGGTGTACTTTTTGTGGATGGGTCCCATACAGTCGACGCATACTCCACAATAGGCCTTACAAAGGTCTGGTAACACCGCGATTTGATGGCTTGTGGGCAGCTTCTGATGTTGCGCTGTAAGAAAGCCCTGGTGTTGTTGGCCTTCTTTGTTATGTTGTCGATTTGGTCATTCCATGTTAACTTCCTGTCGATGGTTACTCCAAGGTACTTGGCGCCAGTGACCTCCTTCAGAACTTTCCCATGGATCGAGTAGCAGCTGACTACTTTCTTCTTCCTTCTGTCGGTGATTCTGATAATCTCGCACTTGTCTGGATTAATCTCCATCAACCAGTCTGCCTCCCATTTCTGCAACCTGTCGATATCATCTTGTAGTGTATCTGCGTCAGCTGTTGCGTTGATGTTCCGGTACAGGAGGCAGTCACCAGCAAATAGACGTGCGGTAGAGGATACTTGGTCCGGGAGGTCATTGATGTAACACAGGGAGAGGATGGGGCCGAGGACTGTGCCCTGTGGAACGCCTGAGGTGACAGCAGCTGTAAATGATCTTTTACCTTCGAGGACTACTTCTTGGGTACGGTTACTCAGGAAGCTTTGGATCTAGTCCAGTGTATTTCCTCGCACGCCGTAATGACGTAATTTGGCTGCCAGGTGGGGATGAGACACTGTATCAAATGCTTTAGAGAAATCCAGCAGCACAGCGTCGATCTGTCCAGCATCATGTAGGCTCTTGGCTAGATCATCAACTGTTTGGATAAGCTGGGTTTCGCAAGATCTATGTTTGTTGAAGCAATGCTGATAGTCAGTTAGTATGTTGAGGTTTTCCAGATGGTCCATGAAGTTGCTGTGTATGATGTACTCCAGAGTTTTGCAGGAAATGCTCGTTAGAGAGATAGGTCTGTAGTTTGATGGTGAACCTCTATTTCCCTTCTTGTAGACTGGAATAACCCAAGCAAATGGCAAGCATGTTTCCAATCTACCGGCACGGTTCCTTGATCAAGGGATGATTGGTAGATGAGCGTCAGTACTGGTGCAATCTCAGCGGCATAGTCTTTCAGGTGCCTGGCAGGAATCGCATCAGGTCCAGTGGCTTTATGGGGTTTAACTGCTTCGAGGAGTTTTCTCACGCCAGTTTCACATACTGTGATATCTGGCAAGACACTGTATTTGCAAGTTCCAAGGTTCGGCACGTTAATCTTGCCTCCTTTCGTGAAGACCGATGAGAATTGGGTGTTAAGAATATCAGCTTTACTCTGGCTGTCGCTGTGGACAATGCCATTCTTCTTGAATGTTGTCGTTTTTCTTGCTTTTGATGAAAGACCAAAACTTCTTCAGATTGCCCCCATTCTGGTTGTTTTCTCCTATCATGGAGTTAATGTATTGGTAATACGCCTTGCGGCACTCTGATTGAACAAGCTTCTTTGTAGCCAGGTATTTTGCTATGTCCTGGGCAAAGTTGGTTCGCTGGGCCTTCTTGTAGTATTTCTTTTTCTTTCTAGACAGGTTTCTTATCTTGCCGTTGGCCCAGGGCTGATTGTAGCGCTGGGAAGATAGTTTTGTTGGAACGTGATTGGCCAATACGCTTTGGCATTTGGTTGTAAATAATGCCCACAATGTTTCCACATGTGTTTCCGGGTTGTATCGGGTTTGCATCTCTTCAGCAAAAGCAGCTAGATCTTCCTTGATCAGTTCAGTGTCTGCTTTCTTCCATATGTGGATCTTCCTCTGGACAGGTCTTTGTCTTTTTGGCACGATGTCCGAGTTTACGTAGACTGCTGCGTCATGATCGCTGACCCCTGGTATTGGCTCGCATATGTTGACGAGGGAAGGTCGATTTGTTAGGAAGACATCTAGGGTGTTGAAAAGTCTTCTCGGGAAGGTGACCATCTGTGATAAGCCCAGCATGGCAGATGTGTCAATGAAGAGTTCATTTATCTGTTTAGTGTACTGATGTTTCGATATGGTGTTTGTTTGCCAACTGACGTCTGGGAGGTTTGTGTCTCCTGCAATCCACAGGGGGCTGTTTGGGAATTTCCTGGCTATGCTTGATATGGCATCACACATACAGTTTGTGTAATCAGAGTTGTTGTCTGTTGGCCTGTAAACTCCGAGTACTACGAGAGGGTGTGGCAGTGCGGTCTGAATTTTCACTCCTACCATCTCGCACGGTGACATTATAGATATGCGTTCTGCGACAAGTCTATTTTTGATGGCAATCATGACCCCTCCATTACCATCCGCTCTGTCATTCCTGAAAGGAGGGTCATACCCAGGTGGCATGAATTCGCTACTGTTGATATTGGGCTTGAGCCAAGTTTCACATGCAATTATGATGTTAGGTTTTGCGTCCTCTACCATGTACTGGAATTCAAGCTTCTTTGCGCTGATTGACTGTGTATTGACATTAAGCAGACTTATATTGGATTTCCAATATTTTCTTGGAGTTTGAGACATGACTAGACCACGATATTCCCAGTATCGTTGTGAAGCTAAGGGATCTTCGAGTGGCGATTATATGTAAAACAAAATTACGGAATAAATAAGATAAAATAACCTTTAAAAGCGTACTCAAATTATCATATTAAAACAGGTGGTTAAATTTTAATAAATAAATAAATAATAGTGACAATAATACTTATATAAAACGACAATAATACTTATATAAGATCTGAATAGCTAAAAGAAGAACCCGTGAAAGCTCTGCAATGGATGACGCTGATTTGTGCAGGATAAGACGGATCTTCAGACAAATCAACTTGTTTGTCCGACAGGCGTTACGATCTAGGGCGACTCTAGATCATAAAGTTCAGCGTCGGTTAAAAAGCCTGGTTAGTACGAAAGATACGGGGCAGGGATATATAGCATGAATAGATAGCGTGTATGTATATGTCACGCTAGGTGTTGATACCCGAGCAAGTGCGTCTAACAAGCTATGTTCAGCTAAAACATACGGTAGCCTTGTTGGCCGTAGGGTCTTTGTTTACACAGATCGGCCTTGACCCAAAGGGCGGGAAATACAAATTTAATCTGGCTGGTCTAAGTGCAGATTTTACTTAGCTGTATTCAGCATATAGCGTTCAGATTTCTCCCGTCTGGGTCTTTATGTTGTACTTGATCGGTGTACCGATCAGTAATCAAGGTAAATTATTATATAAGTTAGCAAAACGACAAATTCCACCGGAGATCCGACCCGACAACACCACCGCTGACCACGCCACCTAGCGACCACCCTTCTTTACTTCTTTACTATCGCATTTAGAATCCAGTTTTTTCTCTATGGCCTCAAATCTCGTGTTCATAGTTTTGAAATACATTTCGCATCTCTTTTCGATAACTTTCTCATTCTCATCTAAGGTTACGGATAGGGTTACGGTTTACCGCAAGGGGGCGCTCATGCTACCCAAAAGGTTGTGCGGCTGCGCGCGCAACCGGAAACCGGAAGTCCTTCAAAAACTGGTGGCCTCTTTTGTCATTTCCTTCCCTATATTACTAATGCGAAATAACCGCAATGTTGGTGCATGTAGGAGACACGAAGGCTTTGATGACTAAGCCTGTGTGTGAGTGCGTGCGTGTGTGTGTGCGCGCGCATGCATCATACATGTGTGAGCGTACGTACATACGTACGCATGCATATGTATGTCAGACAATACGTGTATACTTTCTCGATTTTGACGCCCGGAAAAGTAGGGCTACTAACTAACGATAATTTATGCTACTTACATATTGTAGTCTGACAGGAAGATTGGCTTCCGACAGCGTCGATCACAGTGTGTTTTGTAGAAGCAACGCTCGCATTATTACCACCTGGCACTGGGCCCCGTGTAATCGACACTAGTCCGTGTTCTGCTCTGTTATCGATTGCTGCTTCAGCAAAACACGCTCCACTTTGCACACAATGGTCGGAATAGATCATCTTTCCAAGCAGTGGAGTTATTAATACACCAGACGCCGGGTTTTTGTAGACAAACATTTGTGTGTGCTTCGTAGGACATAATGGTATTCGGGCCTCACACTGGTGGGACGTATATTTACCATTCTACAGTAGTGGGAAACTTGAGACTTCCTTCTGTATGCCACAGAGACGGATCTAGGATTGTTGGCGGTTGGGGGGAGGAGTTTCAGTCAGTCATAGTCATATGTCGTTCTACTTACAAATCGGGGGGGGGGGGGGACATCTGTGTCGTTTACTTACAGAAAGTTTAATATTACTATTATTAGCCGGCTGCTGATACTTCAGTTTTTAGATTGACACTAGTTCCGATATAGGCCTATATACGTTGCGTCCCACGGTGATTCGTCTTTGACCAGTATATACACGGCTTTTTTAGCATTTAATATTTTAATACATCTGTGTCGTTTACTTACAGAAGGGTTAATATTACTATTATTAGCCGGCTGCTGATACTTCAGTCTTTACATTGACACTAGTTCCGATGTAGGCCTATATACGGTGATTCGTCTTTGGCCAGTATACACACGGCTTTTTTAGCATTTAATATTTTAATACTTCAACATATTCTAAGGTGACATATATTTATATTGCCTTACACACTATTTCTACGTGTGAAGTGTATATGTTGTTTGTTTTTACATTTATAGTTTGTCCACAACCTTTTTATGTGTACACCATAACGGAGACCGACTATCGTGGCAAATTAGAATCATTGTAACGGTGCAAAATGATTATTCCCTCACTTTGTAGACATAACTAATCTGCTGATGGAGCACCAAACTCGATTTCCAGTAAATTTGTTTACGCATCAACAATTCATTTATTTGACCGAATTCAGGCGCGCTTGCTTTTTTACCAGCACCACAACGCCACAAATGCCATGTAATTGTTTCAAAACAGGCAAAATTGGTATTCGTTTTATAGGCATTTGGAAACATAATAATTGAAGTGATTACAATAACAACGCAAACGTCTGAATAATGTTTTATTATTATTTTCTTCTCCATCATAACGGTCCACACCATAGCGAAAATATCGCGGGAGACCTGGGTGGAATTGTTTTTACATTTTTTTACTCAGAAAACTGAAACCCTCAGGGAATGTTAATAATAAAAATGTTGACGCTATGGGAATTTATTATTCTTTCAAATTAGGTTGTTTTCATGGAAACTGTGGCTATTTGGGATTTTGAGGGTAGTTTTTGTACACTGGTGTCTCTGAAACGGGTTGATAATAATTATTGACATTTGGTGTGCCGTTTGCATATTCCCACGTGTCCTTCGCGAAAGAGAGTTTCCTCAAAATGTTTTGTATCTATATTTGTTTCTACTTGGACTGCTCAAAATATTGATCAATCTTTGGATTTTGACCTTGTATCTGTAAACTGTATCCTCTTTCTCATAACAACATGATACTTTTTTGTGTTTCTGAAAAACGCTTGTTGTTCTACATGGTTTTATCTTAAGATAGCCACGACTCTGTGTTTCTGTCCTTGTTTGCTGGAAGGGTCTTCGCCGGAATGGTCTTTGTGTTTGCAATAACATCACCAGACAGGAACAAGCGCTGAAACTAGTTGTAGCTGTTTAGCGAGTCTCACCCATTCACACGCATCACCGTCTTCATAACGACATAATTTATACATAAATGCAGCTGATTTTGTGAAGTGATTTGTTGAAACATTCTGAAACAGCCGCATTAATGAGTACCTGGCTACATACAGAGAAGGATATTTGAACGACAAGTATTTGCGTATAATTGCGGCGTGGCTGAATGCTTCCCAGATAAGTCGAAATGGCGCTGGAATGAACAGGTCTATCAGGGGGTGAAGCGAAAAGCGTTTTGAATAGTCCCGATGACTGGATACCGCGCTATATAAGGACGTACCTTTACATTTCTCCCACGACCCATGTTTCCGGGTATGACATGCAAGGCGGGTATTACATGTAAGGCGGGTATTACATGTAACATTACCTGAGGCCTTCGCTTGCGACATACACAACTAGATTTTGTGTCTGATTTTCGCAAAAAAAAAGGAATTTCGTACCTTTGCCGTGCGACCGTAAGTTCCACAGTTTATGCACGAGAGTTGACAGGTATGACTTAGCCATTTTAATGACTACGCAGTTCGATGAGTCATCCACTTCATTGTTTTATTCAAGTCAAACAAAATACACCACACCGCAAATAAAACGATATTTAAATTAGGTACAAAGGTGAGTCGGGTAAATGTAAAGTTTTTATATAATAACAAATTGTTCAAAAACGTTTAACTAACTATTTTTATAACGATTCTGTTATATATCCATATACAAAAATACATAATTATACATCAATACATGCATGCAAGAATGCAAACATGCATACATTACATGTATGCATACACTACGTGTATGCATACATTAATAGAATTGCATACATATACATTTGTACATACATATTTGTACTTTATATACATACATACATACATGCATGCTTGCATACATACATACATACATACATACATATATATATATATATATATATATATATATATATATATATATATATATATACATGTATACATGCAAACATGCATGCGTATATAGGCACATACGTTCACACGTGCATACACGCACACACACACGCGCACACACACACACACACACACACCATGGGGCTGCTCATCGCTCCGCCATCCAGCGTGGCGACATCCAATGACATTAGTAGGCATATATTATGTTTCATCGGTGTAATCTAGCAGCTCAGTTTGTCTACCCGTGTATGCCATGAATAGGGTAAGAAATACAGGCCCACGCCAATTCAGTTAACATCAACATATTAACGATGTTGATATTTAAAAACTGCTGTCATTACGCATAGATAACGCGATGACATTGCTATTTATAATATATACTCGTGTCATCGATATTCTACTACAATATGTCATTGACAGCCATTATCGATATTCAGTCCGGAATTAAGGTCCGGCATATATATCATATCGCTCACATCGTTCTGGTCCACCCATATTTGTCATCAGCGTCCTGTAATCGTCAGGTCCGGCATAGTTGTCTCGTGGTCCACCCGTATTGGTCAGCGGCGGCCAATAGTTGTGAGTTCCGGTGTTGTCTCGTGGTCGACCTGTATCGTTCACCGGTGGCACGTACTCGTGTGGTCCAATGTATTTGTCTTGTGGGCGACCTCTGCCGCTCAACGACTCCATGTTGATGTTTTCCCCTGGCCAGTCATTTTGGTACCCCGACTCATCATTTCGGGGAGGTTGGCCGTACACACCGCTCACAACTGAGGGACGTATGGGCGCGTTCATGGGAGACACAGAATGTCGTTTCTTATTTATCTTCGGCGGCCCCATGATCGATAACAGCGCGGGGATAATAAGCAACCCATGAAAGGCGCCCAAAGATATGACCAAGAACATCGTCTTGAAGAAGGTACGAAATATATAAGAGGCGGAGAAAGCTAACGCAAACACCCCGAGGATTGTAGACAACGCCCCCTGCACTATGGGAAACCCGATAGCGTGAAGGGCATTGCGCATGCGCTCGTTGCCATTGTCGCCCTCTGCCAACACATAGGCGTAGGTAATATGTGCCGAGAAGTCAACACAGAAACCGATGCATATAATAATGTTGATCATGGATATCGTGTCGAGGTTAACGCCCCACCACGTCATGTAACCTATGACCCCTGTACAGATGGACGCGATGCTGAAAGTCACCCACAAACTGCATACCGGATGTGGTATGAGCAACAGTGATACAACAAACATGGCGGCCGTCGCAATAAGCAGGTTCTGTCGCGTGTTCGGCCAAACGGCGAGGTACTGGTCGTAGAATATAAACGCGGGGTGAAACACCGTCACGTTGAGATTTGGGTGGCTGTCGGCGATTTCACGAGCATTCGACATCATTGAGCTTTCACGAACTGACGTGATCATGTCTTTAGAATACACAAACAATCGTGAGTATTTAACTTTTCCGGAAGAGTCCCTCACAATGTCAATTTTGTGTTGGTTGTAGCTTGACAAAAAGTAGTCTAACATTAAAGAGAAATTCCTAGAATCCTCAAAATTGCTCGAGATGAATGCCGTGAAATCGCGAGTCCACGCCGAGGTGATGTCTTTGCCGTGGAAATATTTTGTATCTTCGAATTTTGTTAGGAGATTGTCTATTTCATCAAGTTCAGTTTTGTTCCATGAGTCAATCTCCTTGTGAATAAGGACGTTGACGACAGGTCCGTATTCACGTAAGTACTTAATGTCTTGGTCGTAGTAGTCAGCAACGTAGGAACCATCGCCTGCCAGTCTATCTAAGGTAATACCCTCCTTGACGTTCACACAACCCCATACAGCAAAGGCTAAGTACGCGAGATAGACGTGTAGGAGAAATATCTTGAATGGACGAGTTGACAGCAATCCTCCCCACGAGTCCCTGAAGAAGGCCATGGCCCCAACTTCGGCCGTGTTGTTGCTATCTTTCATTTCCTCCTCCGTGTAGCCGCCTGTGCAGAAGAGCCGGAAGATAGCGCTGCGGTGTCCTGCAAGAAATTAAACGTCGACGCTAGAAGAGTATACCCCCAGTAAGAGCAATTTTATAATCGTGACGTTAGTCTTTTATTTTCAATCTAAGGATTAAAAATGCTATGGAGTTGTCATCCGGTATCCTGCTTGTGACTTGGAAATTACTTCCCTGCTGTAGACCTGCATATTTGAAACTTGATTCTTTGGTAGACGATTTTCATGGTAAATACCTATACCTACTTAAATTTTACACCCGGCACTGTATCCATGTTATATGTATACATGCTTGTCATTTCGACATGACATTCCTGTGTTTACCTCCTGTTGACTTTAATACAATCTCCCTGCTATTTATCTAATATAAAACTACCAGCTGTGTGACTTGGACATGACCTCCAACATATGCTCATTGCTTTTAGCAAGACATTGGTTGTGTTTTCATGCTGGCCTCCCAATAGTTGTACCTCATAGTGGAACTGAAGCACGTCTGTGTTATGTCGTATATTTAAATATATATTATCTAACTATGCATTAATGGTGACAGATACCTGTTAATTTATGAGATAAACTGAAAAACTTATTTTGTTCGAGACAAAAATCTACAAAATGCATCACTGCGTATCGCCATTTTATTGTCGAAGCGAGTGGTTTGAGTCGCGTGTATCTAATCAATGTAAATTTTCGATTTGTTTGCGATTTTTTTCGTAAATAGGCATTCTGGAGCGAAAAAACTACACGGTTCACTGTTATATATAAAAGTGTTTACACACGTCAACAAAATAGCGTTTTTTGCTCAAAATACAACACAACACACAAAACATCGCAGAAAACGCCACACTTCTCGGACACACTAGACTCTAGCCTACGAGAATATGCGATAACGGAATACCGGAACTATTTTTCAGTTTTACCACATCTGCTAGTAGCGATTTGTGATTTACTGAACTTCCGTAATAGTTGTTTATCTTTGGAGAAATGGAAACCACAGACGAAGAGTCCAGTTCGACATGCCACACGGAAACACCGGCTTACAGTCGTAAAGTGTCACGCTCCAGACTCTAGGTCGGCTTCGCCTTTGTTGACGTTGGATTCAGGAAGTGACACTGTTACTGATAAACGATAACAGCGCTTTGACTGTCAACAATTCCTGAATAGGTAATGTGATGTGGTGATCCTGTGGAAACTGCGTCCCGATGTCTACGCACGTTTACGTCGAGTCATCATGCTGCGCCGAGGAAGCTACTATGCCTAGGGCTAGGCTATGGCTATGCAGCACCGTGTGCCCGACCGCGTTAATTGGTGCTTGCATCACCAAGTCGCGGTGAAGACGATGATTTTGTAGTGACATGCACAAACAGGGCGGTGCTAGATGTTGGTCTGCTGTCATTGCATGATTTGCGTGCCGATTCATTGATTCGCCCTATAGCTAGCAGGTCAGTACTTCAATTGTTTTCGAATCATTGCCATTTTAATAATCCTATTTTTTTCTGCTTATTTCTTTACCTAGCCCGAGGTCGAGGAACTGCAATGCAAGCAGGCTTTTCTCTTTATTTTGTATCTAATCTAATGAAGTGTACCGTGACTGTATTTTAATATTGTGATTAACTTTGTGTTGAATAACATTGGTCACAATAATGACATGAGGGTTTATTTAATTCATTATGTCAATATATATTCTTAAATGTTACCGTAATCGTGATTGTAATAATAATTGTAATCATGATTACATTAGTAATTGTGATTGCAATAATTACTGTAATCATGATTACATTAATATTCATACTTATAATCACCTCTGTAGCACACCACAACACCTTGTTGTTGGGTGCAATGTAATAATTTAAATAACAATAATTAACTACTGACAGTATGTAATGTTCACAGTTTTGCAACTATTCTGGTAATTATAGAATTAGTGCTATCAACTAACCATGACAAATTATATTTCAGGAAAGGCAAGACAAGTGATCCCATCTTGCGATGTGGGAAGGATCTGTGATGTCTATTCTGAACCGAATTGAATTGATGGAAAGTTTAGCTATGGAGACTGGCCTGACACAGGTGAGTGTACTGATAATCTGATATAGACAAGTCATGAGGCACCCACAGTATGCAGCAGGTCGAAAAACAACCTGGAAAATGACAAAAATCCCCACTAAAATATTAACAACTGATTTATCTGAATGCCTTCTTATCCAAGTTCTGTCAACAAAAATATTACCTGCAGCATCTTGCATGTCAATACACACAATTTAATTTATATTGAAACCAACATAAAATATATCAAAAGTTTATTCACATAGAAAAACAATTACCAAAGAAATAAGGCTAACTAGAATGACTGAAACCAAGACTAAACATTGACTAAAACAGTGACTTCTACCACCGGGAAATACAACCTTCAACATGGATATCACAGTTACACACACCATTATTATGCCACAACATATCAAATATACTGGTAGTTTAGCTTAGGAAATAATTAATCTTTATAAAGCCAAGGCATTTTAATAATAATGCAACTGTTTCACCATCATCATCTGTACCAATGGCAATACACTACTTGTTTTGACTGGACAGTAAATGTACACCGATCATGTGTACCAATACTACTTGTTCTGACTGACAGTAAATGTACACCAATCATGCATACCAATACACTACTTGTTCCTACCGACAGTAAATGTACACCAATCATCTCATTCTGGAATCTGTACCGATTCACTACTTGTTCTGACAGTAAATGTACACCAATCATGTGTACCAATATACTATTTGTTCTGACTGACAGTAAATGTACACCAATCATGCATACCAATACACTACTTGTTCCTACCGACAGTAAATGTACACCAATCATCTCATTCTGGAATCTGTACCGATTCACTACTTGTTCTGACAGTAAATGTACACCAATCATGTGTACCAATCTACTATTTGTTCTGACTGACAGTAAGTGTACACCAATCATGCATACCAATACACTATTTGTTCCTACCGACAGTAAATGTACACCAATCATCTCATTCTGGAATCTGTACCAATTCACTACTTGTTCTGACAGTATATGTACACCAATCATGTGTACCAATATACTACTTGTTCTGACTGATAGTACTTGCACACCAATCATCTGTTCCAATACACTACTGACAGTAAATATACACCAATACACTACTTATTCTGACTGATAGTACATGTACACCTAACATATTCAATTCACCTTTCACTCATCCAGTGGTGGAAATCAGCACACTCGCCACTGACAGACACCCCAGTATCCGAAAGACCTTGGCTGATTTGACATGAGTACAAACTGTGTCACAGTTTGTGGCAGTTTGATGTGTGGCAGGTGCAGAAAAGTGACATACGTTTTTCTCACGAATGACAAACTTCTCTTTTGTCATAGGTGTCAGAGCTGCTTGAGTCTTCCTCGGTTATGTCGCTGTTATCACACAGTGTGCATCATGTGCACCAATGTCTTTGTTCTCACTGAATCTGATGGAAGCTTCACATAGGAGTAGTCATGATCAACGTTCTTTGGTGCAATAATGTCATCCGTGACTACAGCAGCACTCGCGAAGTGTCGCACTTGAAATATCGTTACCGGATCGATTTGCATTTCGGCATCAGTTGTCGATGGTGTCACAGCAGTAGTAGCAGTGATGGCACTAAAGGTGACATCAGTAGTGTCAGGATTGACGACATCACCCGTAGCGCTGGATGCCTGTACTTGTACGAACCAATGGTGAATCCTTCATCTGAAAAGATTACACATACCGTGACTTGAAATTAAAAAACCAATCATCTTTTGCATAATAAAAATTAATCACAATATGAGAAACTTTCTCTTGTATATATTATTTTTAGAATATAAGAGTGCCAGTGTCATATAGAATGTATAAAGTAATCAACCACAGGAAAAGCATTTTCCCTATGGAGCCATGTTAATTCAACCAATGGGTGTTGCACTGATCTCTGATGTTTTTAATGAATCTGTTTGGTCAGTTTGACGAATGCCACTGGTAAGATAACCAAAAGCATATAACCAAAATTATAGCATCCTAGCTCCAAAGTGCATTATATTATCTAATCAACATTGCACTGTTTTCAATGGGCCAGGGAGGTCAAAATACTATAAGGGGTCCAAATTTCATAACGAAATATGGACCCATAGGTACACTTTCTATGGGGTTCTTTATTTTATATGACACCCGATTTAGATAACATAATGCATGCATATTGTTATTGGACCAAATGCAGATCTATGCTTGTGACATCTTTACCTTATAAATGCTGCACACACGCATACCTGCCCACACGTATATATATATATATATATATATATATATATATATATATATATATATATATATATATATATATATATATATATATATATAAATATATATATATATATATATATATATATATATATATATATATATATATATATATATATATATATATATATATATATATATATATATATATGGACAAAAGCCCCTCCCAACAAAAGCCCCACAGACATAAGCCTGTTTCAATTCAATTATACTGTTCATGACTGTTGCTGTAGTACACAGAGACAAGATATTGTCATGAATATACTTCAGGCATGTGGTGAATTCCATTCCGGAATTGGAATTGACCCTCAATTCCAGTTCCGGAATTGGAATTGATTTGCGAAAATTAGTTGGAATTGGAATTGATTTTTTTGGTGGAATTATTGTTTTGAGTACGGCCACCATTATGTCTGATCACGTCGAAAATAAATCGGTGGATTGGAAAACACTCGTAATTATATCAAACTATTAACACTTACTCGCATTTTATTGTATTCATACATTTCGATTTACTATGGGTCATATATATGTTGACGTTGAAGCACAACTGTGCTTATTGGGGGGAACTATATTGTAATCGTAGTGATAAGTCACAATGGTAACGGTAATCCAATTTACTAACCTGGTTTCGGCTCGTTGCTTCCTACGCATCGCTCTGCCCTCTGATATCTGCCGTTTCCTGGTCGAAGAATAGTCTGTAGATGCATGGTCATATGGGGAAAAAAGATCTACGATGGAACGGTGTCTTTGACCAAGAATGACATCTTGATGCTCACCGTCTGTCCATGCTCATCACATAGTCTTTTGTCTTGTAATCTGCATCGGAAAAGTGGTCACTGGCAGAGCCTGCGGCTGGCGGACACGCCAATTCCCGCATTTGCAGCCACCTTTTCCGCTGCAAATCAGTCTCGATAAAAAGTTTTTTCCTTGCATTTGTAGTACTAGTTGATATATCCAGGAGCCGTCCAGTGCACACCAGTTTTCTTTTTTTTTCGATTTTCCATGCGTTTCGGCCGTTTTTCCGAGAGGTAATGCGTCGTCGCTCATATTGATTTACTGTGTGAAGGCGGCGCCAGGAGCTCGTACTCAAACCACTCTGCTGCTGAGCCCCCCCCCCACGCAGAGCAATGGCGCCGCCCAGCGTAGATAATGGCAAAGTTAAAAAGGATATTACAAAATTACCGTGGCGTTGCGCCCATCATATAAGTGTCTTATATACTATAAATGGTATGTTATTATGTTTGGGCTATGGTTGTTCGACTGCTTCACCCCCCTCCTTAAACACAGCCTCCGTGCTATTTATATCTACCTGCTTGTGACTTGGGCACGACCTTCCTGCGCGTGCAGGGGTGCAAGTTACGTGCCTCACGTCGACCCGTCACCACCATACAGGCGGCGAAGAAGGTGATCTGGTAGAAGTAGTCGAACAAGACAGCGATCAACGTGTACGTGCAGAAGATGCGCACCGACCGGAACTTCGTGATTGCGCCGATGCCAATTGACAGAGCGTCCGTAATGCTTGTGATCGTGATTGACAACGCCGCTTCTGAGAACGCCTTGCCCATGCGCTCTTCAACGGTCCACCGGAAGTCAGTCTGACGCCAAGCCGCCAGCATGACAAACATGTCGTCAACGCCAATTCCTGCGAGGTAGAAGCATATCGTTCCAAAGTATTCCAGTGAAACGAATGTAGTGAAAGCAAACAAGGCAAATTTATCCTGCATTACAAATAGACTCTGTACTCTAGATAGACAAAAAAGTATGTTTTTAATTAAGGATTATTTCCTTATTCAGAACCAACCAGGGGAGAGAGTGTATTAGATAGAGTTTTGTTCACACAAAATAAATTTGTGAACAATGTTAAAATACATCATCCACTGGGTAGCAGTGATCATAACCAAATGCATTTTAACATAAAGGTAAAAAATAAGAAAGTAAAAACGAAAAGCACTACAGGAGAAACTTCCAAAAATGGAAAAATAACGATATGAGTAAATACTGAAATAACGTATTGAAGAATAAAAGATCATAGAATGCTGGAATATTTTAAAACATGAAAATAAGAACACAATTTACCGATTTGTTCCCTTAGTTATACATAACGCCAAAAAACCACAACAGCACTAGATAAAATGAGATTAAGATTATATCAACTATACATTTTTAGGATATTAAATGGTTACGAAAATATTGATGCAACAGTTTTTTTTATCTCACTTATGGAAGCTACAATTACTAGAGGACACGAAGAAACGTTAGTGAAGGAACCGTGCAGATTATATATAAGTACGTATTCATTGTCACAAAGGACGATGAATGACTTGCGCCGTGAACATGTTTAAAAATAAAATTAACAAATATCTCAGAAGGGCATAGATGAAAAACGTTCCACTTGTCATCTATTTGTTTAGGTTTGCAATCTTGTTAATTAGTGTCGTTAACAAATAGCTATAATGAAAATTCGTTAATAAATTATTTGGAAAGGCGTTCGCATGAATGGAATGGCAAACATAAACCATGGCATGCATAACAAATTTACGAATAAACAGTCGTCAGGATATTGCCTTTTGTGGAATACTAAATATACTGTAACATCGATGAAATAAGGACGACTTACCAAGTACGAGAAAGGGACAAAAACCGACGATAGCAATGAAGGGAATGCCAGCGTGAAGCACGAGACCGAACGCCGAGACTACAGCGAGACCAGCCGAGAGTACGCCCAGATGTCCGAGCGTTGGTTTGCTGCGTACCCAGTCGGCGCTCATGCACGATACGATGGAGAAGTTGATTAGAACTGAAAACAAGATAGAGAATAGCGGAAAGACTGCGTCAGCGCTCCGCTTCAGTTCGTCTTCGAGAGAATGAGCGGTGAAACGCGTCACGGTGATGTGTTTGTAACTTTTGTTTTCGAGGGTTGTCAGAAATGTGTCCTGCCACGTCTTCGCCGCTTCAGTATGATCTCCGTCGGACTGCAAGAAGTAGATCAACGACCACGCTTTTGCTACTGTTTCGTCCTCTGTTGTCTTACTTACTCCACCAATGGTGCTTCCTAGGAAGAATGAGGTGTTGCGTGGGGTGGATCCGTTCCACTGCGGTTGTGTAACCACTTGGAAAGGGTACGATAACTTGTTTAGAGTAACGCCATGATACTTATGCAATACAATCAGCGTGTCCAAATCACAGGAACCTGCACACAAATCGCTGTAGTTGTACGTCTTCTCGGATATTTCAACAGTAATATTTCGAATGTCCTTATCAAGTTGTTCTACTTCATCAAAAACGTTTTGTTCCAACACGTTTCCGTCTGTCGATATCACGATTATTCGACCATATTCACCGAGAGTTGACATTCTGAAGACACTAAAGTTGTCTGATTTTTCGTCTACGGGGAACAGACTTTGCATGGTGGAGCGTTCATCCTTCGACCGGGCATCTTCAGGGGTAAACAACTTCTCTACGTCGTATTCTGTGTTTAAATTGTAGAAGCCCGATCCCAGCGCCGCTGTCAATAACATCGGACAAAAGATGAACCACATTGGATGACGGGCGATGAAGCGACCATAAACGTAGAAGACTCTACTCAGCGGCTTCTCAATGCAATCGAACTGCACCATTGTCTTGTCTTGTTACTTGACGTTTACTTTTGCTGAAAGAAAATAAAAATACTGATAGTCTAATGCTATCAGTATTAGACTAGAATCAGTGCGTTGAAACCTTAATTATGTGTTTACGTGTAGTCAGTTCGGGATTAGGTTGTAAAAGTGATATTTTGGCCGCGACTATATTCCTTTTTTTACTATTTTTGGCACTCATGTATACCACTCATGTGCTCATAGTCCATATATTATTTCGAACTATTCCTCACTATCCAGGCATCCCACAGAAGATCACAAATCGAGATGAATAAACGCAAACTCTTGAAATAGATCATTGGTAACGTATTTGGGAGAACATTTTGTACGGTACCAAGAATTCTTTTTAAAACACATCTTAAAACTAATCTGCTTTAGAACATTGTGAACGACGCCACCAGCAACGACTGTTGAAATTTAATTTGTCCAGCCTATTACTCTATAATTGCTCCATAGGTGTTTACCAGATATAATATTAGTTCACTATCAATCCCAGATGCTAACTTGCAGGAAACTAATTCTGAATATTTATGGCAGTTAATTGTAATTCCAGAAATGATAGTTAAGAAAATAAAGGCTATGGAGGATAATAAATCACCAGGAGTGGATGGAATTACTCCCAAACTACTAACGGAAACAGTAGATCAAATTAGTATACCACTTGCTAGAGTGTTCAACTTGTCATTAAAAGAGGGACTTGTTCCTTTTGAATGGAAAAATAACTTTATACCATTATTTAAAAAGGGTTCGAGAAATAAGTCAGAGAATTACAGACCAGTGACTTTAACATCGGTGATTTGTAAATTATTAGAAAGGTGAATTAAATACCATATGGTGGACTTCTTTATTAGGCATAAGTTATTAAATTCATCTCAACATAGATTGCTACAAGCGAGGTCATGCTTAACAAATATGTTATGTTTTTTTTTTGAAGAAATCACTAAGTGGATAGGCGAGGGATCACCAGTAGATATTATCTACTTAGATTTTCAACAAGCTTTTCACAAAGTGCCACATCAAAGATTACTTCTTAAATTAAACGCCCGTAGTGTAATCGACTGGCTAGAGAAATGGCTAACTGACAGAAGACGTGAAGAAAACAGCGTGTTGTAGTAGATGGAGAGTGTTCAAACTGGAAGTCAGTTTTGAGTGGGGTACCACAAGGATCAGTATTAGGACCTTTATTATTCTTAATATATGTCAATGACTTGGACGATAATATAACAAGGAATGTACTGAAATTTGCAGATGACACCAATAAAGGTTAACACTGATGGTGTGATAAACAACGTTTACAAAACGATCTACACAAATTAGTTAAATGGTCTGAAATATGGCAGATGTTATTCAATTTTAGGAAATGTACATGCCTACACACAGGCACGGGACACTTGGATGTAAACTATAATATAGGAGATACTGTTCTAGGTATTACCGTAAAAGAGAAGGACTTAAGGAAATAAGTGCTGATATGAACGTTTCAGAACAGTGTGATATTGCAGCTTCAAAGGGTAATCAAATTCTTGGGTTGATTAGGAGAAACATAACATACAAGGAAAAAGCTAAATATGCCTCTGTATAAACAATAGTTAGACCTCATTTAGAATACTGTATGCAAGCGTGGAGACCATATCGTAAGAAGGATATATATATATATATATTCGTTCATGCGTATATATTTATGTGTGTATATATATATATATATATATATATATATATATATATATATATATATATAAACACACACGCTTGAACGAATACAGAGGAGAGCAACTAAAATTATTCAAGAACAGAGGGACCTTAGTTATGAAGAACGCCTAGAAGAATGTTGTTTAACAGCACTAGAGACAAGGAGGTTAAGATCAGATCGAAGTTTTCAAGATATTGAATGGGTATGAAAATATTGATTGAAACATGTTTTTCTCACTCAAGAAAAATAGCAGAACTAGAGGACATGAGGTAACATTAATAAAAGATCAATGTAGATTGGAAGTACTCGTTTTCAAAGAGGAGAGTAAATGTATGTAACAAATTGTCTACGGATTGTGTAACCGCCAGCAGCGTGAGTGTTTTTAAAAACAAGCTTGACACATATCTCAGGAGGGCGGGTTACACATAGATAAAAATTGTTGGACTCTCGATAAGCTAATGGCTTCCTTGGCCACTTGCCATCTGGGCCTTTGCCTTCAATGGCAATCTCGTTAAATCTCGTTACATAATTGAGTTTTTGATAATTATGGTACCAATGATTTATTTGGTTGCACAGGCAGTTTTTACTTGACATGAATAGTGGAACGTTTATTGTGCTAGAAAATACTCCTTGACTATGTAGTACTATAAATATGATACAGCAATAGTATCATTTAAACCTTGTGTTTTGAATTGCAGGACATGGTTAGGATTTTTAACCCCTGTTAAAACCCTTTGAACTTATACTACATGGGCGCTCCAGGGGTATCCACCTGGTGTCCGGCGCAGACTTTTATTTCGCCAAATGGGTTTCATCAAGTCATGATTAGTTGTCACCACACTGCGAGATGGCGCCCTGGTACTGAATACAAGAAGGCGCTAGACGTCCAAAGTCAATTATTTAGATTATTATAGCATTAATTTAAAGAATTCCACGACGCATAAAGGCCATTTGTTCGAGTCTGAAATGTGATATATTTGTGCATAAAGATTATAAATATGTTACTGTTATCACACATTCTGCGTCGTGTTCCAATAATCATGCCACAGAAATTTAAAAATAAAAACATCAGACGACAAGTATTCCACGACGCATAAAGGCCATTTGTTCGAGAAGAATACAAATATGTTACTGTTGTCACACATTCTGCGTCGTGTTCCAATAATCATGCCACAGAAATGTTAAAAACATACTGAATTGTTATGTTTCACCCATTGCCATACGAAGCAAAAACACCAGACGACAAGTGGACACTGAACCCATTGGCTGAGAAATACATTTATTGTCTCCCTTGTTCTGTGCTTTCTGCCTTGTCAGTAGAAATAGCGCATCGTGTATCGCGGGTTTTCTGTAAACCCATACACATCTCAATTGAGTAGTAATGCTCGTCAGTGATTGGTTGGAAAATGTTTTGGATTGTATAACTTAGGGCTATTTCCCTATGGAAAAATTGTGGTACATTTCGCGTCTTTTGAATAACATAAAACTCATAAATAGCATAATAATGAATGTGAATTAGCGCCTTTAAAATAAAATCGTTTGATGATCACGGAACATAGTTTAGTTCGTTCTGTTATAACTAGTCTTAATTGTAAAGTAAGGATCTAATAAGGATCATACTTTTTTCTTGTCCTCTTTCAACATAACAGTTTCTCCTAGATTACCTGTCCTATGTTTAATGTAAATACAACAATTAATATACATGCAATCATGAAATTTTAATTATTGTGCCCAGATTAGATCGTTTATTGTCGCACTGTATTATTTTCAAGTGTTTCTCCACTAGGTAGAGTTGGTCCAAAAACGACAAAGGGCAAACATGCAATAGTCTCAATGTGAGAAATAGTCAACGATGTAATACCATTTGTGTCTAGCAAATAATTTGTCCTACGTAGAATGGCAATATATTTTTTATACTTTATTTGTTCATACTAATACGTACCTTCCAGTTGAGCTGTTTTATATTAAGACACTTAAAACGTAGCAACATATACTGTATATACAATTATCATTAATATATTGTCGATTGTTACGTCAATATTTAATTGTAATTGTAATTTACTGTAAACCATTATATGCAATGTTGTAGCTCTTTACTAAATTGGGTACATCTTTGTTGAGCCGGACATACTGTTGTATATTATGCAAGCATAATTATTATAATTTGTTTAATAATCAATTATTATCAATTGCATCAAATGTCTGTTTCAACTCAATAAAAACATAAACAGTATATTTTGGTCTAAATCAGTAGCAATGTTTTTAGTTAGTTCTACCAGAACCGTAAATGTGGACATTGTCCTCCTAAGCCCACAATGACTGCTACTTAGATTTTTGTCTTCAGTGTACATGTCCCTGTATTCACCAAACACATTCAATTCTACTGTCAACCATTTGTCGAAGAATTCAACAACTTCAGTAATGTCACCAAAAGTCGTATGAGCAATTTTGATTCAACTTAATCACGTATATTTCGGTTAATTTTTTATTATCACGTAGCTCTGTTGAATACATGACTGTAAAGCTATCCGAACACTGCACGATTGAACACGACTGAACAAGACCCGACGCAACTCAGTCGTCGTAGCCCAATGGCATATGATCGTCACAACTGGTTACCTTGTACAAGCAATTGTAAATGTTTAAGTCTCTGTGTGATAAATAAACTGAATAATTTAAATCTAGTCAGGCTTAGCTAAGCTTTGGCATGTGAAATGTTTTCACGTTTATGTTTCAATTTGGAAGTAAACAGAGTTTGCATATTAATATAAAAAATTACACTTCAACATGGCAGTGACATGCATCATTGAAGAGTTATCCGATATACAACACAGCCTTATGTATATCCATAATTTGTATAAATGGAATGACGTAAGTTTGTAAAACCAAATAATATATTTCCAAATGTGTCACTATAGTTATCAACAATTTAACATTTTTCTCGAAAATGGCGTATAATAAATTAACCCGATACATGAATCCGGTGATTGGGTAAAACTTCACCCGATGCTAAACCGCGGTTGTCAAATGATTTGCTTTCTGTTGGATCTCCTTTATCGCCACATGCAATGTCGGAAAAACTGGAATTCTCTTGTTGTCAACTAGCGAAACAACCACAATTCATTCATTTATAAAAAAACATTTTACCAAATACTATTCGTAAAGCAAAAAAAAAAACGCCAAAAGGTCCATTGGTGACAGTGTTTGTATTTTCTAAGTCCAGGGTTAATTTATCGTTATAACTATTAAATTTGTCTTGTATTCTGGTGTAAAAACTTCTGAAGCCACCCATCGTTGTTCATATGGACAATATTGATCATACGAATGGAGAGAAATCCGACACAATTTCTGTTTCAAAATGGCAGTTATTCTAGGAAGGGGAAATTTTCTCAATGTGCATTCTGGCTCGGTGTGAAATGATAAAACTCTTCGTGATTTAAAATATCAACGTTATGATCGTGGAGAGTAGGGAAGAAGTTAGTTTTTATTGATATATTTGACTGATTTTCCTACACCATTACAAATAAAACAGTAGCTACCATTTGATTGACTCACCGCAATCCAAATCAAATCTTAACATTAAAATGCGCCATTTCAACAGTCGCTGCTCATGGCGTCGTACATAATGTTCTAAAACAGATGGGTTTTAAGATGTGTTTTAAAAACAATTCTTGGTACCGCACGAAATGTTCTACCAAATACGATACCAATAACAGCATTACATTTATAACGACGCGTAATGTTGTGTGATCTCTTTCAAGAATTTGCGGTTAGTCATCTCGATTTGAGATCTTCTGTGGGATGCCTGGATAGTGAAAAATAGGTCGAAGCATTATGCGGACTATGAGCACATGAGTGGTATGCATGAGTGCCAAAATAGTAAGAGAAGGAATATAGTCGCGGCCAATATATCACTTTTACAACCTAATCCCGAACTGACTACACTTAAACAAATTATTAAGGTTTTAACGCATTGATCGTAGTCTAAAACTGATAGTGGCATTACGTTTCATATAATTCATGTAGACGGATCGCTAGAAGACGAAACCACGTGGAAAATGCATGAACGTTTGGCAGCCCTGCCACATTTATCATCCAAATATTGCAGCAACTTGTCACAACGGGGGGGGGGGGGGGCGTTCGTGTCTGGTTCGTGTTCGCACTGTATGTACGAGACTGTGAGTGGCTATTTGAAAAACCACGAAGTATTCCTCTTCCTAATATACGAGGTGGTCAAGCCATCGTCAGCTATAAAGCACAAACTCCCATTTATATTTAGATATATTAACATTGCCGATTCCCTCAACAGTTAACCCTTGAACACCACATTAAAGGTAACAATGACGCTGCTGTACGTCGTATACGGTCCCTAAGTATGCACGCGTCCTAAATGACGCGTGCATACTAGCCGTTGATAATATGATACGCCAGTAAGACTCGGAGTAACACTGGCGGCTCCGTTGAATGGAAAACTATCAAGTCGAGTAGACGTCAGCTAATGGGTCCGTCATTATTTCGTTGCAGACGACCGTGCAGGTCATAGCCGGAGCCGTGTTTGGTCGTCGGTTGCCAGTCAGTCACGGCCACCGCCGTACCTGCGTGACTGCTCACTGTACAGACGGCTGCTGTTCCGTGTGTCGCATTCAACTGTCGCCGAATCAGCAATCATCGGCAATTGCAGGTTAGAGACAAACGAATAGAAGCTTGCCCATAAGGAACCTTGCACGCGACTGTATCGCCATAGCCGTGTACGTTCGCACCACACTAAAATGTTTAAATCAGAATCTACTCACCGTTCCGTACGCACCGTCACCGGTAGAGACACAAATTCTTTCTCTCTCGCAACGACTTATTTTCGAACGTAAAAAACACGACTTCCCTCGATGGTGATTTCTCTAGAGTGACTCATTGGCAACCATCTTCCAGCATGACTGGCGTTGGACTAGTCCATTGTTGAGGGAAGACAGGTTACTTTACACATCCCTCACACTTCTGATGGACCAGAAATTACAATTTTTGTTTTGTTTTTATACTTTTTTAACTTCCATAATATACTTATTTTTGGGCAATAAATACTTATGTAACTCTCAAATTTATAATTTGAGAGTTACATAAGAGTTAAAAAGTTGATTAAATTGTTATCGTCAAAGTAAGGTGATTGATGGAGTGTTTCAGTTTCCCCATCTTCATTAATTTCATCTGTTTTTTAATATATGACAGAGATAATTTTTCTCTAGACCACCAAAATGTGCTTAAAAAATAATCGTTATCAATCATATTGTTTAAAAATAGAACACGACGTACTCATCAAGTAAACACGTACTAATCGTAGATATGACACAGCATAGTAATTATAAAGCAATAAAGATACTTTTACCTTTCGTTGATTGCTGATATGGTTTAAAATTGGGATGCCTCCAGTGAATTGGAGTTTCGCATAGGGAGCATTTCAGATCGCCACGAGCCATATTTGTCCACATAATACACATCATGTGTCAGGATTTGCTGCCAAACAGTGAATACGACCGTCACGGGTGAACGCGTACTTCACGCACGCAGCAGTTTGCTGAAGAGGGAGGTCAGGTCTTCATAGATCATAATTTTGGAGCCACTGGCATCTTTCATCTTTTTCTTTAATTTTATAATGTCGACCTTTGTGTACCTTCGCACGAATTTTGCCACTATAGCTTTGGCCTGCCCGGGCAGTCGATGGCATACTCTAAGATATTTTCTTCTGATGTCGGCCCTTATTCGTTGGCAAGTGTTTACAATCATCTGAGCCGTGTCCTCGGTTACACCTATCGCGTCACCAACGGCATTGTCATTTTCAACATTGTTATCCGCCGGCATTTGCTCCATTGTGCGGCAGTTTGCAACTAGATCGTAACGAATGTCGCGGCAGTGTGTGCGGCATAGGCTGCTGCCAAAGTTTCAAGCAGCTCACCTGTATTAACGGTGCCCAACGGCGGGAAAACCTAGCCCGATATCCAGTCAGCAAACGTCGCAAAAACCACGAGGATGGGCATTCAGAGGTAGAGGTGCGACGTGAGATACAAGCGGGAGCGAATATTTGGAGAAAGGTAGAGGGAGTCATTTGGACAGAAAAAATGCGAAAAGCTGAAAGGGATAGTCCTGAGAGCATGCCTGTATGGTCTGGAAGCAGTGGGGTTGACAGATCAGCAATAACAACAAAATCTGCAAGTTTGTGGGCACAACTGTGTTCGACGAATAACAAGAACAAAGTTTGTGGACAGAAGAAGAATGAACGACCTGAGGAAAGAGGTTGTGATGCAATGCGGCCTAACAGGAAGATTGGTGAGAAGCAGGATGAGATGGGCAGGCCACTTGGTAAGGATGGATGCAGGCAAACTAGCAGAGAGAGAGAGAGAGAGAGAGAGAGAGAGAGAGAGAGAGAGCAGAGGTGGAAAAACATCAAGGACGCAGGGAAAGGGGAAGGCCACAGCTGAGATGGGAGGACTGCGTGAGGAGGAATATGAAGGGGAGAGTGAAAGATGGAGATAGGTGGCTGATAATAGAAAACTATGGAGAGAATTAACAGAAAGAGTGGCTCTACAATACTGTAAGGAAGCGCAAGTATATATATATATATATATATATATATATATATATATATATATATATATATATATATATATATATATATATATATATATATATATATATATATATATATATATATATATATATATATATATTCGTTAAAAGTGTCCTCATTCACAGTTATTCCTCATTGGAAGATTTTCAGTCAGTTCTTAAATTTAGACAGTGAATCTGTTTGCCGTGTGTATTCGGGCAAGGCGATGTGTTGTTTGCTATAATGAACAAGTGATTTTTAACTTAGGCCTAACTAAAAGTCCTTTACACATTCCTGCCTCCGCTACGTCCGAGATACGCAATACGCCACTGGTTTCTGTCACTGTGTCGGTCATTTCTCCCATTACCGTGATAAGAATACCATGGCATAAACAATAAAAGAGAAACAACACAAAACGATACTCTGGTGAACATAGCCTGTGGTGGAAAATGTGGAGTTCAAGGTTTATTTACATAACCGTGTTAGCATATGACGTTAAAGAAATATAGATCAATTCATAAAAAAAGTTTTGTAACTAGTGACAGTTTGGTTCCTGTCTGCTTGGCAGTGTGAATATATTTCTTAGAAGTGCTATATTCTTGAGGAAAAAAATGATTGATTATCAGCAAATGAATAGCACTTGTACGTTGTCACGACACGGGGCGCCCCCATCCGCCCACTCCCCAACACAACCACTGTTTTCTGTTGCTATCTACTGCATCGTGAAACTAAGAATATGAAATGCAGGCAAGATCTTCATCATCAGGTCATCCATAGCCCGAGCGGCCGTTGACGTCATCCTGTCGCTCCGAATAAGTTTCCAAATCTTATTCAAGTTAGTTAGTAAATTAGACTTTAATTTAAACTTTATTTGACTGTTTAATATATTATTAAATATTTCAGTTATTTATGATTTATGTATATTTATTTAAGCAGTTAATATTATTATATTGCTACATTGTGCTGAACCTTTTTTAAATAAGTTTTCTTAATATAAGTATGTTAATGTATATATTTATTTATTTGTTTATTTAGCAATTAAATGCTGTACAGTAATTAAATTATTGTGCTATATTAATTGTATTACTATTATATATGTATATTTATTTATGTATTTAATGTTATTATATTGGTACATTGCGCAGCATATACCTTATAACATTTGTTATTAATAGTATTTTAATGCACTTATTTATTTGATCATATTATACATTTATATTATCGTAATAATGCTTTATATGCTGTAAAGTGGCGCGAAATGTTATTGATATGGCAATATATAAAATAAAATATATTACTATATGTTATTGTAATCATTGGTCGGGCGGAGCCGGAGGTTGACGAGCCGTTTCTATTAAGTTCGATTTTTCATTAAGAAGATCAGCCACTTCAACATTAAATTTTGATCGGTTTGGTGTATGTTTTTCCTTGTATTCCTCTGTTGTTCTTGCCATGCGCATGAGTCCACATAATGACCCTAGTTATTATTTGAGGTGATTCTTCTAGAAGTGATATCACATGAAATGATTGCGTTGATAAGATGAATTTTTTACCCAACTGAATACAGCTGGCTATTTTCACAGAAGCAAATCCACCAGGACCCGAACAAAACGGGACATGGCATCTTCATAGCAGAAGCGAACAACGAGTTGGTACAACCGAAGATCAGACGCGGTGGTAGAAACAATTCACGTGTAATTTCTACCTGCCAACGCGGCGGTCGATTGTAATGCCCACCGCGCCCTTGATCCCACCAACGTGTTGGTAGTTTCTTGGCGTATTTATTGTTACTATAATTACTTTTATTACTACAACTTATAAAGCGCCGTATATTTGGGATCAGCCCGTTCAAAGGCGCATACAAAACATGCACGCAATCATAAAAAATATTATAAATATATAATATTATAGTAACACACGCACGCACTCACACGCACACGCACGCGCACGCACATGCACACACACGCACGCACGCACGCACACACACACATATTAAATAAATAAATCAATAATGTGCATGACGTCGCATCAATTCAATCGTGGTTTTTGCGACGTTTGCTGACTGGATATCGGGCTAGGTTTTCCCGCCGTTGGGCACCGTTAATACAGGTGAGCTGCTTGAAACTTTGGCAGCAGCCTATGCCGCACACACTGCCGCGACATTCGTTACGATCTAGTTGCAAATTACCGAACAATGGAGCAAATGTCGGCGGACAACAATGTTGAAAATGACAATGCCGTTGGTGACGCGGTTGCAGAGGCGGTGGAGAAAGCGATCCCTGCAAACACCAGCGAAAAAAACAGCGAGACGGACACCACCTACACCTATGTAGAAGCGGCCGCCATTGTCACCCAAATCTTTGCGGCTATTCAGCCGATTATAAACAAGTCGGTAACTGCTGCGGTCACCATTGCTATTTCCGAGACGGCAAAACTTCTATTCTAGGAATTAATACAGGAGATTTCCGGATGTGTTAAAAAATTAAACGATGACGTTGGAAGTATGAAACAAGAAATACAGAAACAGAAATGGCAGCTCGATGCTATGGAACAATATATCCGGAGATGCAACATCAAAATCCAGAACCTGCGATAGGTGTAACCGAGGACACGGCTCAGGTGATTGTAAACACTTGCCAACGAATAAGGGCCGACATCAGAAGAAAATATCTTAGAGTATGCCATCGACTGCCCGGGCAGGCCAAAGCTATAGTGGCAAAATTCGTGCGAAGGTACACAAAGGTCGACATTATAAAATTAAAGAAAAAGATGAAAGATGCCAGTGGCTCCAAAATTATGATCTATGAAGACCTGACCTCCCTCTTCAGCAAACTGCTGCGTGCGTGAAGTACGCGTTCACCCGTGACGGTCGTATTCACTGTTTGGCAGCAAATCCTGACACATGATGTGTATTATGTGGACAAATATGGCTCGTGGCGATCTGAAATGCTCCCTATGCGAAACTCCAATTCACTGGAGGAATCCCAATTTTAAACCATATCAGCAATCAACGAAAGGTAAAAGTATCTTTATTGCTTTATAATTACTATGCTGTGTCATATCTACGATTAGTACGTGTTTACTTGATGAGTACGTCGTGTTCTATTTTTATCCAATATGATTGATAACGATTATTTTTTAAGCACATTTTGGTGGTCTAGAGAAAAATTATCTCTGTCATATATTAAAAAACAGATGAAATTAATGAAGATGGGGAAACTGAAACACTCCATCAATCACCTTACTTTGACGATAACAATTTAATCAACTTTTTAACGAACAAGCAAAGTAATATGTTGGTTGTGAGATTAGTTGTGTATGTTTACAGGAAACTTGGCTCGATGATGAAGCTGATACTTCGTTATTTCAAATAGATGGCTACAAATTAATATACCAAGGCAACATATGTAGTGCACACACTGGTCTAGCAATCTATCTTCATTAAATATCTATAATAATTCAGACATATGGGAAGGTCAGTTTATTGAAATATCGTGCTATACTATGAAGAAAAAAAATTAAAGTTAAATTATAATTGCAAGAGTTTACAATACTGATTTGCTGAAAATAAAAAAACCCATAATATGTGAATATTTTAATACAATCACTTCACATGGTTTCTTCCCTAAAATTAGTTTGCCATCAAGACTCTCAGAATATCACGGCACACTTATAGATAATTTGCTATGCAATTTGTCAGAAGGATTCTTCAAATCCTCAGCTGGTATCTTAGTAAGCAATATTTCTGGTCACTTCCCATATTTTCTTTGTCTGGACTACGTTCAAACTGCTAATACTATACCAAAGTTTACACAAATAAAGCATAATCCTGACTCACTCAATAAATTTAAAATGGATACAATAAACTCAAATATTTATGATAAACTTAACAAGGACAACTCTGCAGATCCCAATGAAAACTACTATCTCCTTGAAGAAATCGTCACTGCTGCTGTGGATAAATTCATGGCTATCAAACTGATTAAATTTAACAAATGTAAACACAAGAAAACACCTTGGATCACACAGGACATTATTATGTCAATTAAGTTTAGAAATAAATTGTACTCAAGAATAAAACTGGACTTAGCTAATCGAATATTTATTTTAAGAATTATATTATAAGTATGCAAGTTAGTTTTGATTCTACGATACTGCTCTGTGTTTACGGGAGTCTGTCATGAGGAACGAAGGTATAATAAAGAAGAAGGAAGAATAAAACGGATTCCCTTCTTCTTATATATATATATATATATATATATATATATATATATATATATATATATATATATATATATATATATATATATATATATATATATATATATATATATATATATATATATATATATATATATATATTACTATACATCATTATCCTCATTGGTCTGCCGGATCTGGAGATTGACGAGCCCTTTCTATAAAGTTAAATTTTTCACTAGGATGGAAGGTGAGCCACTTCAACATCAAGTTGTGATCGGTTTGGTGTATGCTTTTCTTTGTACTCCTCTGTATTTCTTACCATGAGTAGGAGTCCACAAGAAGAACATTGACACTGGTTCTTCTTTGTGGTGATACTTCTAGCAGTCACGTGAAATGATTGCGTTGAAAGGAGGAATTGTGTATTCGCTGTTTGCAACTCCAGCCAACTAAAGATAGCTGGATATTTTCACAGCAGCAAATCAACCGGGACCTGATCAAATTAGGACACGAGGAAAGGCAGCACATGTCCAGAGCGTTCACCTGGGACAAACGATCCCCGTCACCCACTATGCAACCAACCACACATCCACGACCAGACGATTAAAGTCAAGTAATTTGCCTCATGACAACAAGCCCATTACGAACATATATTACATAACAGAGTCAATGAATAGCACAAGCGCCTGGCGTCATTAGAGGATCGCTTCAACCTCGGCATACAACCATCCGAGGCATTACTACCTGGTGCGAATCAGGAATGGACCACCTGGAAGACGCCGAACGGCCTACGAACAGGGAAAACGATCCTGAAGCCTGCGACCGCGGCGAGATCCAGATAATGAACCATCTACTGAATTGTCGTCTGCTGAACGAACATCCGACACAGCAATGGCGTGTGCGCGGTTTTGGAAAAACAAGATGTGATGATGCCCCTATGCCACCGAGAACATGTTCAAGAAGTCTACAAAACATTATGCATAACGGTGAATTCTGCGCGAGCCTACCCCAGCATCACAATTATGCATACCTTTGAAACATAGGTACTTAATAATGCAACAACGAATTCAGGGTAAATGCGTTACTAGAACGGCATTATGTTAGTGCATCAACACGTTAAACCGTGACGTGAAACTAGAAGCGTTGTGGGTATGATAGCGTGATGCAGATGAAAAACATTGCAGATATATATATATATATATATATATATATATATATATATATATATATATATATATATATATATATATATATATAATCAGACAAATGGATGAAGCCAACTGATTATGTTCCTCTTGGGTTAACCAATAGAATAATCAGACATATGGACATTAACTAAATACTTATAAATATTTACGTTGACCTTTCAAAAGCTTTCTACATCCTGAGCCATACAGTATTTCTGGATCAATTAGAATATTGTGGCGTACAGAAATATGAGTAATATTACATTTAATAATAAATTAATTAACAAATAGAACATAATATGTAGAAACAGAGGACACCAAATCAAACATACTAAATATTTCTAGAGGTGTACCTCAGGGCTCATTTCTAAACCCACTCGTATTTATCTATGCTCTAAATTAGTCTGTGATTCTGTCAATATGTTTGTCTGTCTGAATGTATGTCTATCTGTCTGTCTGTATGTATGTCTGTTGGTTTGTCTATCTGTATGTTCCTTCATATATCCGAAAGTTTCGAATGTATGGGGTTGAAACTTTGTAGGCGTACCCGATGTCCCTTGGGATAATTGTCAAAAGGTAGCCATTTTCATAACATGCTGTATGCCTAAGTAGACCACACAGCTCATGTGCAGAAATTTAATGCAATTGTAAAAATGTATACAATACCATTTCTTAATCCACTGAACATCATTTCTAATATGATCGAGTGATTATAGACTTTTACCATTACAGATTCTTCAAAGATATTATCTTGATTGCAAATTCATACACCATGTGGAGCACATCATAGAAGATGACATCTCCCGGACAATGCGGAATCAGACACTGTGTATCATTGACCAGCTGCTAATTATGTGATCAGTCCTGACTCCTGAGTATTTACAATGACACGCTGTTAGTGCAATTGTGAGATTAAAGCTTTTTCAGCCACTAAATTAGCATCTTGGTGCTGCAGCACTTGCAATTTGCGTCGTTTAGTTTCAAGATGCAGCAGTTCTTCCTGTCAAGTGTCCTGAAAACACACATGTCGGCCCTGATGTAGCACTTCATAAATCATTGATATTTAATTTGCAAATTAAAGCCATACTCAATATACATAGTTTTTACTGTACTACTAGTGACACACATATATAATTATGTTGTGTGCACATATAATACATACTTGTGTTTAGGATCCATAGCATATACATAGGCAAGGCAGATACTAGTTGTGTCATTTAATTAATGTAACAGCTTTTGTGTATCTTTTATAACCTACATGTATTAACGCAGTCACCACTTCTACTTAATTAATCATTTTGAAATCCCACGTTGGTCACTGGAATAAGTATGGGTCATGTGTGGTATGCAGTATTATTTATATGGATGACGTCGTAGTAATTAACTATGAATATGTTACTATGATTTATGACAGAGCATTGTCATGCTAATGTCATTGCATCACCACTGCTGCCATGTATTACATGTAAGTTCACTATCCCCATTCACACAGTATACGGTGCACATTAACTTGCATTTAATATTTTCCCTGGTTTTTTGTCTTTGTGTGTGGCAAGTAGATTTATTGTGTTGGGTGTGCGCTGTAATTACAGAAAATGTCACTATAGTTGGCAATACGTTATTCTATGTAGCATAACAGACAGACAGACAGACAGACAAAATTGTGTATTAATCCATGTGTACATAATATTACAGTAACAGTAATTAATACATACAAAAATAATTGTGTGTAAATTAGTTATGTAAGCGCATATACAAGTATTTAGTACAAATTGGATTTGGGAGACTACTATTAAGACTAAAGAAGTCGCTCTCATAAGAGCCACCCTGGTATGTTTTTAATGAATGTATTGTATGTTTCCGCTTGTGTAAATTAATGTGAACACGTATAGCTGGAGTAATTATTTATTATTGACCATGCGTGCAAGTGTAGCAGTTAACAACGGTGCATATGCATCGATAATTTTTTTATTTTTTAGCATAATGTATATGTAAGCTGTGTGTGGTCACCTTATCTTTTAAAATGTCTGGAGTATTGTTGATGATATGTGGTAAATTATATTTCAGAATTTTTTTGCAAATTCGTGTTGTGTTCTAAATGTGTGTATTTTGTTGTGTTTACGCGTGAGATGATTGTATACTGGTTTATCGGACAGTTTTGTAAGTACGCTGGTAATTGTTTGTGCATGAATTTATAATAAGCTCGCAGTATCTGTATTTTAAGTAAGTCTTCAACCTTTAGAACAAAGAGGCTTTTAAATAATGGGTCCGTATTTGAGTTGTATTTGGTTACATATATTATTCTAATTGCTTTCTTCTATGATGTTGTTATCCTATTACACTGGTAGCCCCAGATCATTAGGCAGTAATTTATGTGGGGTAATATTAATTAATTATATAGTATAATTCTGATACTTTTTGGTAAGACATGCTTCAACTTGTTTATAATTCCGATTGTCCTAGAACACTTATTTGCTATTTTCTCAATATATTTATGCCAATTTAAATGTGTGTCTAATATTAAACCTAAGAAATTGAAATGTTGGACTCTTTCAATGTTTACACCATCAGTTGTTAGTGTTGGTACTATTACCGTTTTGTTTGGCATTTGAAAAATCATATATTTAGTTTTGTTGATATTTAATGATAATTTATTTAATTTTAGCCATTCTGCTATGTTGTGTAGTTCTGTATTTATCATATGTTCAGTATTTGGATCGTTTGTACCATTTGTAAGGGACCCGAGCGTACTTATTAGAGAAGTATCATCGGCATATGAAATTAATTTAAAGGCAGTACTGGCTTGCGAGAAATCGTTAATATATATAATGAATAACAGAGGACCTAGTATTATGCCTTGTGGGACTCCCGTGTTTATAGGTAAGACATTTGATTTATGGCATCAGTTTTTACACGGTTTTTTTGCTCACGGTTTGTTAAGTAACTCTTTAGTAATTGTAATGCTGATGATTCCGACCCATAATGTTCTAAATGTTTTAAGAGGATTGTGTGGTTAATTGTATCGAATGCTTTCGATAAATCAATATATATATATACTGATGGGTAATTGGTAATTGTATGGACACTATTCAACAAGGTATATATATACGTTGTTGCGATATAATGTGAATAATGCATTGGTGGTATGTCAATGTTTCTACTGCAGTGAGATAAATTTAATTATTACACATTTTATTACATTAAGCATTAAGTAGGTTTGTTTTACATGTTGTATGCAATTTATTTAAATATATAAATTACCACTGCGAGACGTGTTTGACGGCCTCTGCACCGTAGCCGTCGGATATGACAGCAGATCAGGCTCACCTTTAATTATTTAATGGCATGCCTTTAATTAATTGAAGGCAAGCTTTTAATATTACAACTACGCCGTTAACTTTAAATACGCGTACTTGAATAATTAAAGGCATGCCTTTAATTAATTAAAGGCACGCCTTTAAACAACAAAGGTGAGCCTGATCTGCTGTCATAATAAATTATGCTCTCATAGTCGGATGGAGCATGTTCGTCCTCAACGCGCACAAACACCGCCTCTGGCTCATGCATGTAGGGTTGTGGACCTGTCGGGGTCGAGGCATATCGCGTAGTCTTTAACTACGACGTTATTTGTGTACTCTGTCTCAAGTTTGTCACAAATCGAAAACCTCTGCCGTATAAGAACTGCATGTAGTGACCTGTTGTGTTTGCGTGTTGACACAGAGGACAATAAATGAATGGAACAAATTAACTACTGGTTGTGTAAATACTAGACCGTGAATATGCTTAAAACAATCTTGACAAATATTTCCGAAGGGCGGGTTACACATAAATGAACAACTGTTGGAATCTCGATAAGCCAATGGCTTCCTTCTCTATTTGTCATTTTGGTGTTTTGACTTGGATGGCAATCTTGCTAAATCTTGTTAAACTGGTTAAAGTGAACCAACATAACAGTGGACCAAGTGTGCAGTTGTCTCTCTTAAAAAACGTCCGACTTTGTATTGGGCCGACATGGCGCAAGGCCAAATTGGCATACAGCCGACTTGAGTATTTCATCAAGGTTGTCCAGAAAAGTATTATTTAGCGTAATGCTCCATCACAGTTTGACTACGCTCAGAACTGGTCGCAAACATCGCGAATATTTACTTTTCACAAACAAATCGACGGGAACGTCCGCATACCTATTGTCGTTAGAGGGCGATCACTTTGCAAATAAATGCAGCAGGTTGCAGCGTTGACTCAATGGGCAAGGAACCATTTTTGGGAGAAAATCTTTACCTTTTCTGTACAGACAGAGCATGCGGCAGAAGCCGTGGGTGTTAGACAACCATCTCGTTCCTGTCTTGGCTATGGGTTCATCCTTGCACATGGTACGTCACTGAATGTATGCGAGATTTATTTTTTCTTGTAAAAAAAAGAAAGTGCACTAGCGTAGGAAGTTTTTCCATGGGAAATTTGACTAGGAAATAAAGTAGGCATTACCCTCTCAAATAAGTACTCCATAAACACAAACAATGCAGATATTCACACAAAATTAACTTCTTTTTGAAGTTGTTTCGGTGGACTGAAACGTATAACTTATATGATTAAGTGTACCTCCTGCAGCAAAAAACAAGGAAAGATTGTCCACTGATAAATCCTATTGGTGTATTTTTACCTATGAAATTGCTTTGACATGTTGATGATTAGATAATAATGTCATTCGCGATTGCAAGAAAAGTAGGCGGAATTATGAGGAAGGCTGACTAATGCAAGCAAGCGTAGGTAATTACCCCTTTAGGTTTGCAAATCTTTGTGTCCAAAGAAGTGACGACCCGACTCAGCTCGACCCGCTTCAACTATCTAAAGATCAGTTGCGTTGCACCATTATTAACTTTTAGATTGTTGGAGCGCTTAAGGCAGGTCGCGGTCGTAGGCGGGTCGCGGTCGCAGGCGGGTCGTCTCGTATATGCTGGGCTCTGAAGCCGAGCGCTATCCGGGTAAAAGAACGCTCTACTTATGGTACACAAACAACTCTCCCGGTAAACCGGTTCATTCGAACAACAACTCAATTGTTATAGACCAAGCTATAGGATATTGCCCAAGCTAGATCGTTTTTCAAATCACTGTGTCAATAATAATTATTCAGCGTTATAAATTTCAGCAGCCGCCGAAACCTAATATTAGATTCAATTATTTTTTTGAAACGTACATTTTGTGGATAATACTTCCACCAATAATTTTTAAGGGAAACTAGCTTATATTGGTTCAATATCATGCATGTTTGTCATGTTTCTAGCGATAAATCAATAAAACAGTTCCTTTGAAAACTGAGAGTTCGGTTCTGCAGCATCCGAGTTTGATCACACTGTTGTGTTTTAGTGACCGCCCCATATATAGGAATTCAGTAGATGCAGTTTTCAGCATGTAATAGGCAGAGCGTAGTCTCGAAGAGACGATGCTGATGCGCCCCGTTGTCATTTTGTAAAATTTTCAAATTTTGGCAGCGTCCACTGTGGCTGTGAAGGCCGAATCTTGAGTGGCAGTCCTTGCCGCAGCCAAAGCAGATGAAACAGGATGACATTGGTGGTAGTGCTGCTTTTCTTTTCGCCGCATCCTCTTCTCAGCGGAATGCTGGTGTTTCTTTTCATCTGCCCTTTCAATGCGTCTGTGTGTTGCCTGACGCCAAGCAGTGCGGTCTTCGGCCACTGCTTCCCAGCCTTTGGGGCTGATGTCACAGGCCTTCATGTCACGATTGCAGGCATCCTTGAATCTGAGGGCTGGGCGTCCCACTGGCCTCGCGCCACTGGTGAGTTGTCCATAGAGGATGTCTTCCTCCATGCGCCGTACATGGCCCAACCAGCGCAGGCGTCTCTGGCTCAGCAGTGAATACATGCTGCGGATCCTGGCACAGTCCAATATGTCGCTGTAGGGGATACGGTCCTGCCAGGTGATGCCGAGGATACGCTTGAAGCACATGTATGTGGTCCGGTGTTAGTTCCACACTGTGAAGTGAGGCTGGAGTAGCCTCTCCAGGGCGCAAGCCTGGGCAAGAGTTACGAGATCCTGGGTTGCCCAGTCATCAGGATCCCGCTCTCGGCCTTACCGGTGGGATCCAAAGGAATGCGAAGCATGACGTTTGGCACCAGCTTGGCTGCAGGAGCTGCCGGAAAAGTGACAACGTGATCACCAGACCGTCTTCGGGGCTCGACTCCGGATTTGTGTAGGGTTTACCCCCGTAGCCTACCCCATGAGAGGGTATAGCCGCAAGGCAGCGGAGGTTTGAAATAAGGGTTTACCTTCTCCTAGACGGGCGACCAGTCAAGGTTAACGAGCCCCATCTCTCTCATCTTCTCCTGTCAGTAAAAACAGTTCTGCCGCAAGAAGGCCAGGAGCTGGACTGGACTGTCAGCATGTAAATGTATCGTTAAAAGAAGCTGTTCACTATATCTTCGTATGACGTAAAAATCATGTTTTCCTTTGATTTTTTATGTAATCCGGTAAGGTGACGCAAAGGTGTGTGACATGTGGCGGAGTATAAGATATTCACTAGAGAATGTCAGGAATATATTTTATTCAATTAAATGTAAACGGAACATGCAAGATACGATATGAAATTTAATTTACAGGAGGCACATTTTATTTGATGATTAAACCATACATTTTCTGCGTTTGATGGAGACATATGCAAATCAACAGTTCTAAATGGACAAAGAAATGCGTGTCCTCATTTCAGGCGCCTTTTGGAGCACATTTTCGAAGGGAAAATCTGAATAAATACGACACTCGTAATTTTTGCGTCAACTGTTTTTTTTATATTTTTCCTCTCACGTAACAACCACACAACGTCAAACTGACAGAGTACAAAAAAGACCAACTAAACAGGTGTACACCTTTTTTTGTCCAGTACTGTAAAAGTGCGCTTATGCGTAACGAGCGACAAGACACATGATACAGCGAACTCTCCGAACGTTTCCTAAAGCAGATGTAATGTCTCGATTAGGTCGACAATCTCGCATGGGTATGGAATCAAGTGGATACGGAATAAAAAAAACTGTTGGATTCGTGGAATCGGTGCAAACAATCGTGAACAAATCAAACTAACATGAAAGGATACGTTGCATACGAAGCACGTGTATGATATGCGATACGCATAATTCCCAGAATGTAATCATAATAACATCAATCTCATATGGACAGAGACAACACGTTTCAGCCAAACTAGTTTTGCTGAAGGTTACATGAAGCACGTGACCCTATATCCCTGGATAAAGCGTACACGTGTATTATGAAGCCTAAATATTAACTGAGTTCACTTGCACATATATTCAACATATGTCTTCACAACATGGTTACGAACTGAAAAAGTATACATGACATTGAATAACGAAAATAATTAATTAAATTAAAGCATTAAAAATGAATAAATGATTGAAATTAAGGTCGGTAATCGTAATGGTCCACCATGTATACTCCTGCACCCATACTAATGTGCAGCCCCACTACTGATGCAGCTACAAGTAAACCAACTATTCATTGTTTTAGGAGGAATATATTTCTGAATTCAACCCCACTATCAGAGAGTGTGTGTGTGCGTGCTTGTGTGTGAGTGTCCGCGCGCGTGTGTGTTTGTGTGCGTGCATGCGTGCGTGCGTGCCACTTATATGTTGTGATCACGTGGTATATTCGTCAACAAAAAATATCAGCTCGTTGTCTCTGATCACACACATGGCTAAGCGATCTACCTTAATGTTCTTACACATATATTCATTCGTGGGTTTTCTTAGTTTGGTCACACCGTTAATTTGAACGTCTAATAAATAACTAGTATCACTGTGTATGTCCATGTTGCGATAGGCAGATTAGATTGAAATAAGGATATGACAACTTTTAATATCTTCTTCTTATTTTAATTCAAATATATTTGTATCTCCCGATTTCGCTTAATTCGTAGTTTGTAAACAGTGCCATACCTTTATTTAGTAATCGCATTTCATGTGTTTTTGAAAAAATTCAACTACTGTTTCATTTCAAACAAAGAAAATCAAGCGAGTCATATTTCCTTTTGAAATCGCCGTCTTTAAGTTCGGATATATTTATTGGTGTAGATGCTATCTGGAGGTAAGCGACAAAAGTCACCACTCCTGAGAAACACATTGTCCAAAATCTACTCAACAACTCTCTTGCAGGTGGCCCTTCATTTGACTATGAATGTATTCTTAGCCTTTTTTATATCGTACATCATGCCGATAGGAGATGACGCACGTTTTGTCTATGCGTGTGCGAGTTTTCCTTATTCCTTATCAGTGTGCTGTTCCATGACTATTTGCAACGAATCCATCTGGTATTGTTCTGTTTCAATGTCCTCTATTTTATGATTCAGTTCCCAAGATAAAAATGATAAAGATGTCTGAAAGGAGTTTCCGCAATGTCACTTCCTAAACGCGCAAAGTTACGTTTTTTTACGGGTGATGTCATACAATAACGATTATATTGGTTGTTGTACGCCTTCGTGCAAGATCATTGGCTATAATTCCCCTATCAATAATTCTTCTTTCCATCTATATTTTCCTATAAATTGTTGTTCAACAAATCTCATGCGACATGAGTTATACAATTTTTTGGAAATGCACAATGGACCATTCTGCTGTAACATATTTTGGTGTGTTGGGGAGACTGTCGACGACTCTGACTGCTGGTTACTTTATTGCACCTTGCGTGGGGGTTGTACTTCCGCGATAGATAGACCTAGGGTTTTGTTGCATCAAACAAAAGACGAGTTGTTCTAACATCGTCCAAATGGGCCGTGCACTAGTTGTCATCAATTAACATGAATTGCAGCGTATTTATATAAAAACACGGTTGAGTTGTTAATGACGAATTACAGCGACACATGTGTTTTGAGAACAGTCCAGCAGTATTTCGCTTCAAACAAAAAATCCACGAACGAGTAATACACGCGAGAATGAGACAATGGCAGAGTAGTGGCATGAAACCTGCTGTCGGCAATGCTAGACAGGTTTAATCGTATCGGTTCTCGCCGAAAGTTATTAATTTGAACACAAATACATTATGGGTATCATGCATACCATATATTAAACAGATGTGTATCGTATGCAACGTTTCCATATTCTGTGTTAGTGTGATTTCTTCACGATTATGCCCGCCCACCGAATCCAACTGGGTGCATGGTTTATTGCCTCCTCAAGCACGCAATCGCTCGGCAAAAAGGGTTGATAATCTAGTATCATCAACCAGCCAGACACGTTTTACCTACCTTCTGGGCAGCCTAACAGATCGATGCGATTTAGTCCGCGACCTCCCATCATAGCGTTTTTTTGTAGAAGCAACGCTCGCGTTGTCAGGAATTGACACTATCCTATTCGGTTATTTATCTTCGTGATCGTTCGGCTTCCCGCCCTGTCAATGAACGCAGCATAGCAAGTCGCGTTCCGTTGCGCACGCAAAGCATTGAATTGTTATTCGCCTTTCGGACGAAACAATTGACACTATCCGAATCTGTCCAAGATCTTGATGATTATTTCACATCTTGCTCTGTGGTCGATCGTTGTATAATATACGAAACAAGTTTCCTTTTACGGGTAGAATAAGGATTCACTTCACTCGAGGCCTCAGTCAGCAATGGCAAAACGAAGCGTCAATATGTCTACCGCGCACTTCCCGAATTCGTTGCGCGTTACACTTTGCCCCTGGCAAATACTATTTCAACTTATCTTGGAAGCATATAGCCACGCTGCAATAACTGCGCGAAAGCAGCTGCTCGTTGATATAAGTATCCCATCATTGTCGACAGCCAGGTACTCATTTATACAGCTGAGTGAACAAAATGGGCCAGGCTTCGAAACGGCAGAAAAAGAATTTAAACTTCGCACTTGAGAGTCCGACGTTCTACCACTATTCCACATTACTGCCAAATATAGTTATGCAGCCAGCTGACCCGTTACATTTCAGCACAACAGCTTACCGCGGCAACACATCTGAATGATTTGAAATGGACAACTAAAACCCAGCACACACGTTAACCTTCTGTAATTGAAGTAGCGATCCAAGGCAGCGTTGAGAAAGGAGCATTGTGAGTTGACGAGCCGCCCGGCATCTCGAGATTGACGAGGCCTACGGAGACGCTATTGGGTTCACTGTCTATACGGGGTATTAGGTGGATAGGTTACGGTCTGGTAGTTCTTGTAAATACCAGACTTCAAAGTTGATGCGCCGAAGGGGCAACGTGAACCTAAATTGGACGCGGCGCGGGGCAGCGATAAGGTCAACTCTACTTAAGTAGACAAAAACATGATATGGTTGTTCAGTTGGATACCTAAACATCACGAAAAGAAGAAGAAGAACAACAACAACGTCAACGACGACAACAACAACACCCCACCACCGTAATGCAACCAATGAATAGCGCATAATATTTATATTTTGACGACATTGTGAATTTATTGTACAACATTTCTCTTCCTAGCACCTCGGCCACGCCGTCCCAGCAGAAGATTGCCATCGTTGGCATTGGATGTCGCTTCGCCGGGGGAGTTGACAACGTAAACGAATTCTGGAAAGTAAGAACAATCTTTTTCTCCATAACCAGCTGACGAGGTCACGGCTTGGACGATCGTGTTATTGCACTACACGACTCGTTGCGTCAAAATTATCCTCGTATTATGATAGAGTTCGCTGTCTGAGAGCAAAACGTTAATTCAAGCAGTCATTTTGTCGTCTGCGTATTCCGATTCAGTAGTGATATGGGAATATCGAGTGTGCTCCGTTCTGTGGTTGTTGGCTTTCTTTTTCCGCGATATTTTGCACTGGAACCTTTCGTTGTAATCTATTTGCAAACTGATGTCGTTGCTAAGAATATGTACAACAGTATACGCGTGATGAAACTTGAGTGTCGTTGCGAATAAGAAACAGGAATACTAGAGGAACCAGGATAAAGAATTAGGAAGAAGGAAATTATTATGATGGAGATAAAATAAAGGCAGGATTGGGGACAGTGTAGGAAGGAGTAAGGGAAGGTGGGGGGCATGTCCCCACACATTTTTTAACAAGATTTAACAAGATTGCCATCCCAAACAACAAGTTCCAGATGGCAAGTGGACAAGGAAGCCATTGGCTTATCGAGAGTCCAACAATTGTCTCATCTATGTATAGCCCGCCCTTATCAAATGTCTGTCAATTCTATTTTTAAACATATTCACATTACTAGCATTAACGCAGTCATTTGGCAGTTTGTTCCATTCATTTATCACCCTTTGTGAGAATGAGTACTTTCTCATGTCCAACCTACACTGCTCCTTAACTAATGCTGCTTTGTGTCCTCTGGTTCTACTGCCTTCCTTTAAGTTTGAAGAACATATTCCCATCAACATCCTCATAGTCGTTCACTATTTGAAACACTTCTGTTTGGACTCTTCTTAGCCTCCTGGTCTCTAGTGTTGTCAAACCACATTGTAATAAGCGACTTTCGTAACTAAGGTTTCTCCATTCTGGAATCACTTTAGTTGCTCTTCGTTGTATTCTTTCTAGCCTGTCTATGTCCTTTTTACGATACGGCCTCCATACTTGAATACAATATTCCAAATGTGGTCTAACTATTGCTTTGTACAGGGGTACAATTAGCTGTTTCTCTTTATACATGATAGTTCTCCTAATTAGCCCTAGAATTTGATTTTCGTTCGAAGCAGCAATCTCACATAGCTCTGAAACTTTCATGTCAGCACTAAATGTTACTTAAACTAAAAGCCCATGGTATAGGCAATGATGTAATCAACTGGATAGAAAAGTGGCTTACACACAGAAGACAGAGAGTAATAGTAGATGGTAAGATTTCAAACTGGAAATCTGTTTTGAGTGGGGTACCACAGGGATCAATGTTAGGCCCTATACTGTTTTTAATATATATAAATGATTTGGAGGATGACATATCTAGCAAAGTACTCAAATTTGCAGATGACACAAAAGTATTCAGAAAGGTTACTAATGATACAGATAAACAAAGTTTACAGGATGATCTAGAAAAATTAGTTAAATGGTCAGAAAAATGGCAACTGTTATTCAATTTTGGGAAGTGTAAATGTATACACATAGGACATGGAAATATGGACGAGGAATATAAAATGGGGGATGCTGTACTAGGTAGAACCACACAAGAAAAGGATTTAGGAGTAACATTTAATGCTGACATGAAAGTTTCAGAGCAATGTGGGATTGCTGCTTCGAAAGGAAATCAAATTCTAGGCCTAATTAGGAGAACTATCACGTATAAGGAGAAACATCTAATTGTACCCCTGTACAAAGCAATAGTTAGACCACATTTGGAAAATTGTATTCAAGCAAGGAGGCCATATCGTAAAAAAGACATAGATAAGCTAGAAAGAATACAACGAAGAGCAACTAAGATGATTCCAGAATTAAGAGACCTTAGTTACGAAAGTCGCTTATTACAATGTGGTTTGACAACACTAGAGACCAGGAGACTAAGAAGAGACCAAACAGAAGTGTTTAAAATAGTGAACGGTTATGAGGATGTTGATAGGAATATGTTCTTCAAACTTAAAGAAGGCAGTAGAACCAGAGGACACAAAGCAACATTAGTTAAGGAGCAGTGTACGTTGGACATGAGAAAGTACTCATTCTCACAGAGGGTGATAAATGAATGGAACAAACTGCCAAACGATTGTGTTAATGCTAGTAGTGTGAATATGTTTAAAAATAGAATTGACAGATATCTGATAAGGGCGGGCTACACATAGATGAGAAAATTTTTGGACTCTTGATAAGCCAATGGCATCCTTGTCCACTTGCCATCTGGAACTTGTTGTTCGAGATGGCAATCTTGTTAAATCTTGTTAAATCTACTCCGAGGTCCTTTTCTTGTGTGGTTCTACCTAGTACAGCATCCCCCATTTTATATTCTTCGTCCATGTTTCCAAGTCCTATGTGTATACATTTACACTTACCAAAATTAAATAACATTTGCCATTTGTTTATCTGTGTCAGTTTGACCTAAGGTATAATGTGTCATAACTAATTAATTGTTTATGCTAAAAGGTACAATTTCGCCTTGGGAAGGTGGGGGCATGTCCACACACCGAAGGTATAATGTGTCATAACTAATTAATTCAACTCCACTAAGACATACGTATATCTTATAAATATGTATTGATCACTGGTGTGCGAATATACATTGCGTATTTCAGGCCTTTGCTACAGAACATAATGCGAACTGCCATTGTATTTTTTAAGCTGCAAAACATCATAAAAATTATAGCTTGTTAGGTATATCCATAAGTATTATTTGAGGGCCAAATGCTCCTATATAAATAATACAAACATAACCAGATGTACTTTATCAAGTTCATCAAGTTGTACAAATAACTCTGTCTGGCAGCTACTGTAGCGACACATTGCATTATTTTTATTATTATATCGGAATTTATATAGCGCCCGAATCCAATTAAGATAAAATGTTCTCAGGCGCTTTACACGAAACTGCATAAATTAATAAAAAAAATTAAATACATAAAATACATAATTTACATAAAACTGCATAAATTAAATAAAACCATAAAATGTAGATTATTTTAAAAGTAGATAGTGTAAAGGAGCTGATTTAAACAAAACAAATAAATAAACACAGATATTACACTTATAGTACACACACGAATAAAACATTACGGATAAGTCATTGGTATAATAGCAATGTCATTAAAACTAGAGCGTGACTCAAAAACGTCAGTCGTATGCCAGTTTAAAGAAATGTGTTTTTTGTCTGTGCTGAGTTTAATGTTCTCAGGCAAGTCGTTCCACAGTATGGCCGCGTGTCGGCTGAAACAACGTTCGCCATAAGTCCGTGGCACAGGTACGACGAGAAGTGACTTCTCCGTTGATCTTAAATGACACGTTGGTTGATGCCGGTGCCAATCCGTTGAGCACTTTATACGTGAAGGTGTTAACCTTAAAGCGGAGCCGGTATTTCACCGGAAGCCAATGTAGCTCACATAACACAGGCGTTATGTGTTCGCTCTTGCGTGACCTGGTGATTAGGCGAGCAGCGCAGTTCTGTATACGCTGCAATCGTTCAATTAGTACCTGAGGCAAACCTTGTAGTAGCGCGTTTCCATAGGCCAGGCGAGATGTTACTAGTGCCTGGACTAGAATATGACATGCGTCATTTGTATTGCCTGACTTTGCCAATATTTCGGATGCGGTAGAAACATGACTTGGAGATCGCATTCACCTGTTTCTCCATTGTCAAGCCGCTGTCCATAATAACTCCGAGATTTCTCACGGATTGCACAGCATGTAATAGTCTGTCTCCGATCGTGAGGGACAAGTCGTTCACCCGACGAATTCGGTGTTTGGACGAAAACACAATGAGTTCGCTTTTTCTTGGCTCAGTTTTAGCATGTTTCTATTCATCTACCCGTCAACATCCGCCATACAGGCTTCAATGGCTGATCTTTCACTGACCCAGATCTCGTTAGGCTTGATGGACAAGAATATTTGTGTGTCATCTGCATAACAGTGGTAGCGAAGATTATGTTTCTTCACTCTATCACCAACTGGTTTAGTGTATATGCAGTACAGTTTCGGTCCCAACACAGATCCTTGTGGCACGCCGCAGCATAGATGTGCGTTAAACGATGTTGCGGGGCCGACAGAGACACATTGCGTTCTGCCGCTAATGTAGGATCGCATCCAATCCAGGGCTTCTGCAGTCACACCAAATGAGTGTTGAAGACGCGTTAGCATAATGCCATGGTCGATAACATCAAACGCACTGGACAGATCAAGCATGACCAATACAACTATACGTTTTTTATCAAGAAATTCTGCGATGTCGTTCTGGACTTTCACAAGAGATGTCTCGGTTGAGTAATTATTTCGGTACGCCGATTACTGAAAATCGTGTAGATTGTTGATGTCCAGGTGATCTTTTAGACGGTGTTCAACCACTTTCTCGAGAAGTTTTGACACAAATGGTAGGTTTGACACAGGCCGATAATTATTCAGAACTTCCTTACTGAGGTCCGGCCTTTTAAGCAATGGTCTCACAACTGCACGTTTGAAACATGCGGGTACCACTGACTTTGCCAACGATTTATTGATAATGGCTGTAAGCAACGAAACGAAATGATCCAGACACTGCCTCAGAAGCCGCGTAGGGATCGGGTCTAAGCCATATGACTTGTTGGGCGAATTTGTTATTATTCGCTTCAACTCGTCATGGTTGGCTGGCAGAAACCTTTGAAGCGGGATTCCGTCAAACAGCACTGATCTCCCGGTCTCTTACTTGACGCACCCAAGCGAACTACTTGAATAGTATTATGTGTTGTGTGTTACAAAGTCACTAGACCAAGACGAAACCAATGTATTAGCGCCCCCAGACACTGGTACTGGGAGTGTCTGGCCGCCTCCACACATTCAGTGACGCACATTACTAATCACAAAGGGACCTTAAGGTGGCCGACTTCCCTGCAATCAAGCTTTCTGGGCATCGATCTGCGAGTCAATGTTAGAACAACGATTAAATCAACACAAAAGTTATTTCTGTCGATTGATACTACGTTCATAACGCCAACAGTAAACACAAATAATGCATTTATTCGTCTACAGATTGTGTGACTGCTAGCAGCGTGAATATGTTTAAAAACAAGGTTGACACATATCTCCGGAGGGCGGGTTATAAGTAGATGAACATTGTTGGACTCTCGATAAGCCAATGGCTTTCTTGTTCACTTGCCATCTGGGCCTTTTGCTTGAATGGCAAATCTTGTTAAATCTTGTTAAAAGAACGCTAATAAGAACCGAAACCATTATAAATTTAACGCTACATGTGTGGCGCCTCTCGCGGATAAGCGAAATAACTTTTTGTTCGGTGTGTGATTTCAAACTGACAAAACCTCAACTTTTTTCCGCAATTCACGATTTTTTTAACGTTTGTAGATATAAATAATAAATCAAATGTTTCAACAACTTTTACTGAAATGCCATTACTCACTGTGGTCAAAAATATGGGGTTTGATAAAAATAAATTGCAATTTTTGCTGCTGACGTAACTGTTACTATGATAGATATTTAAAAAAGTGCACGGGACCCCCAAATTTGTTTGCATTTTTATAGCGATAAATAATAAATGAACATTCCTGCTAAGTTAATCTGAAACGACACTAACCCTTGTGGGTCAAATATTGAATATTGTCGAAATTGTGCTAAAATATGGTTTTGCTGTGACTTAATAAATTGCATAAAGTCATTAATTGTACAATTTTTCTTATTCGAGTTTTACATATTAAACTTTATATAATACAACCATATCAAATTGCAATACTTTTGCTGGTGATGCAGCTGTTAGTATGTCAGATATTTCAAAAACGAACACTCAACCCCCCAACTTTTTTGGCCTTTTGTGGTTTAATATATTTCAAACAACTTTTGACATTTTAAGTTTCATTACTTTTATTTCAGGGTAATCGGCCACCTTAAGTCATTCACCTTGCCGTATATTATGTATTGTGCTGTACCGAGTAATACTTAATTATGCAACCAAACACAATATTTAATTATGCTACAGAAAATAGTTATACGGCTACTTTGTGGTACCAAGAGAATGGACCATACAACTATGCTAGTTTATAATCTGTACATTCTTAATATACCAGATGTTGTTGAATTAAAAACTGCGATTATTATGTTTAAGGCATTTCACATTTTATTATCACTGAATGTACAGCAGTTGTTCTGCATATATGATTTTGTTTTCTTAACCCGACAGGAATGCAATTTTATACAGAACTATGCATATACCAGTTTGAAAATAATGTTTATATTTTATAACAGAGTAGAATTTTGAAATACCCTTGATAGTTCAATGATGGGTTGAAGAAATGTTGATTAGTTCAAAAAGTATTATACAACTAAAGTATTGAATAGTTTGAAATATTTTAGATTGTCATAAATTATAACATGATCAACTTACAGCGTCCAACGGTGGAGCGCAAAGAGAAAACATTTCGACTTGTCCATTTAAAAGTGTATTCGGGTTTGCTCATAAGCATGAACATCTTTTGCGCACATTGGGGATTTCAAAAAACAAATTGCCAGCGAATACGACTTAAATGTGTTATCGTTTATTTGAACTCGACGCTTGAACTCAACAGGCGCTGTCTGAGGGTCGCGACTGCAGCAGTCCGCTGCCACAGGACCGCTTCGACGTCGCCGCCTTCTATCACCCGGACCTGAAAAAGACCGGAAAGTTGTACTGTGAACGCGGCGGCTTCCTCAAGCATGACGTGCTCAAGTTCGACCGGCAGTTCTTCAAGATGCCGCCAGGTAAAATGTAGACCGTCGATGTTCGAGATTGGCTCTCACTTAACGTTTCCCCAGTAAATGCAAGTTACATAATTGATGTGCTGGTAGGTTAATACAAAGTAACGTCATCATACCTCATTAAGAAACTGAAAAGAGAGAGAGAGAGAGAGAGAGAGAGAGAGAGAGAGAGAGAGAGAGAGAGAGAGACAGACAGACAGACAGACAGACAGAAACAGAGAGAGAGAGACAGAGACGTGCAATGAAAAACACAATAATAAGAGAGGCATAACTTCGAAGATGGTAATGGATATCGGATATCGATGTGTTGTTTTGTGTTTCAGACGAAGCGGAACATATGGACCCACAAGTTCGTCTTCTGCTGGAAGTGACGCAGGAGGCGTTCGAAGATGCAGGAATGCCGGCTTGGTCGACAAAGGGATCCAACACAGGTTCGATTACAGTGCAGCATTCGACGATGTGTCTGACATTATAACGAGTGTCGCTGTGCTAATGCAGTTGATAGGGGAATTACAATTACATGTTATATTCTGTCTTGTGTTCTATTTACCCAGAGATTCGAAGCAGACTTGTCGCGGTTTGTTTGAGGCATAATACTCGTTACAGTTTCGTTATCTCTGCCCACCAAGACAAATGGTTATTAGCTTTCTTTTACGAGGACATTGACGTATGTCATGTGCTGTTCAATATGACATCCCGTGGGATGTTCAAAATAAACTGTGAAATTAGTAGATAACAAACTGAAGTATAGTTTCCTAGTGGATTGAATTGAACTTCTTCCGATAAACACGTTCTAATAACATAATTGTATTACACTTTTGCTTAATTATTTCATTCGCATATAGATACACATGTGTGGCTTTGAAAGTCGGCTCTTCTTATGTCCTCACATGTGTCATTGTAGGTGTGTTTATGGGTGTCACAGCGAGCGAATACCAAGCACTCCGTGCGTCACCTGCGAGTCAGATCTCACAGTACACGAACTCAGGTAATCCTTGTTCACAGGTTATTCGGTCGTTTCACTCGGCTCGTTTCACATACATATCGCGGAAAAAATGTATGTATCTTCAACGACACACTAGTTCGTTGGTACTCATTTTTTCTTTCGTGTTAGGGGAATCATCGTTATAATTATTAACAACTGAACTGCTTAAGATGAGATTATTTACCAGATTCTACAGATTGCCACTGAAACCAAAATGCTCAGTGATGCATGTGGACATGGAAGCCATTAGTTTACCATGAGTACAAGCGATCATTTATAGTCCACCCTCGGAAAATATATGTCAATTGGATTTTTAAACGTATTCAAATTTCTTGGAATGTTGCTAATAATTCATTATGCCTCAAGAACTACATGTGGCAGGATATTTCCTCATTTAGCGTTAATAGTTTAATAGTTTAAAAAGATCAAAATTGGTTATGAAAATCACATCACTATCGCATAATAACTGTCATGTTATGTCTATATTTAAATAGTTGTTGCTGTTGTTTATTGAAGTATGCCTCAATAAAAACCAATTTTTGATGTTTTATCACATTTACTGCTATGATAACAGGTGCAAATAGCTGCATGGTGTCGAACCGCATCTCGTACGAGTACGACCTGAACGGGCCCAGTTTCAGTGTCGACACGGCTTGTTCGTCGTCGCTCTATACGACGCATCTGGCATGCGAGGCAATCCGTCGTGGCGAGTGCAACATGGCGCTGTCAGGTGGCGTCAACCTACTTCTCATGCCCAACACCTTCATCGGCTTCTGTGCTGCAGGTAATTAACCAACGAAAAACACCGATTATCGCCCACAGTTTTGTTCATCACATTTCTTGGCAAAGGGTATTGATCAAGACCGAACCACAATGTTGGAGCATAATTACACAGCGGTGGAACACAAGAAATAACCTGTATATTTGTCTACACTCCTGTCAGTTATCATGATACGTATACCAAATGTAAACCTTGTATGTAACTACACCAGTGCTGTGATTAAATGCTGTCACTTTGATAGCACTTGAAACAATTATAATTAGGATGTTGGTGCTTATTAAAAATCAAGACCATCATGATGAACATCGGTTGTCCGACATATATTTGATTGTACCTAATTGCTACTCGTTTCTAGGAATGTTGGCTCCGGACGGACGCTGCAAGAGCTTCGACGCTTCTGCCGACGGCTACTCTCGGGGAGAAGGAGCCGGAGTGATTGTCTTGAAGCCTCTTGACCGTGCCCTAGCTGACAACGATCGCATCTACGCCGTCATCCGGGGAGGGGCGCTCACCAACGATGGCCATACTCCGGGCATTGCTAACCCCAGCTACGATGCCCAGGTAGAGTTGGTGCGAAGGGCGTGTGCGAATGCCGCAGTTGCTTACGCAGACATCCCGTACGTTGAGGCTCATGGAACGGGCACACAGGTCGGCGACACGACCGAGGCGAATGCTCTCGGTCAGACGATCGGTACGGCACGAAAGAGTCGAGGCACTCCTCTGTACATTGGTTCCGTGAAGTCCAACATCTCCCATTGTGAGGGCTCGGCTGGTATTGCCGGAGTGATCAAGACAGCCTTGGCGCTCCAACACCGTCAAATCCCGCCTGTCGTTCACTTCAGGCGCGGCAACGAGAAGATCAAGTTTGACGAGTACAACCTGAAGGTTCCGCAGAAGTTGGAGCCGTGGCCGAACGAAGACAAAGCCCTGGCCGGGGTTAGCTCCTTCGGTTTCGGAGGCGCCAATGCACATCTTGTTCTAGAAGGCATCTCAACTGATTTCAATAATTCTTTTGTAGTAAGGAAAGAACGGAAGATGGCATTTGTGAAGCCTTTGGTGATTTCTGCCCAGACGAAGGAGGGGCTGAAAGAGAACGCGACCAAATGGATCGCTCACCTCCAGAAGAGCGAGGACAGTTTCCAGGACATTTTGTCGAAGGCCGCACTGAGACGCCAGCACTATGGCCACAGGGTCGGTATCTTGTGCCGGTCGAAAGAAGACGCCATCTCCGGACTGGAGGCGTTCGTTGATGGAAGTGAGGGAACGCGTTACGTCGAGGGACACGTTCAAGACACTCAAGCCGGCTCTGGGAGTCGCCTTGTGTTTGTCTTCAACGGCATGGGCACTCAGTGGTTCGGCATGGGACGAGCGCTGCTCCAGGCAGAGATCGTGTTTCGGGAAACCATCGCGGTAAGTGACAAGTTGCAGTCTATTTGGGTGCGTAACTAAATGGTAAATATAAACTAAATCATAAATATACAGCATGCTTCAGTTGTTGTTATTATTATTATTATTAAGTTTTAATGTAAAATACGTATGAATTGTTTTGGAAACACACCCACCCACCCACCCACCCACCCATACACACACACACCCGCACACGCACACACATACACACACGCAGGCACACATACACACATACACACACGCAGGCACACATATACACATCCACGCACGCACAACACACACACACACACACACGCACGAACGCACACACGCAAACAAACACACACGCAGGCACACATACACACACACATACACACACACATATCCACGCACGCACGCACGCACGCACGCACACACACACACACGCACGCACGCACACGCACACAAACACACACACACACATATACATTCACGTGCGCGCATATAATAATTGATATGCTTGTAACTTCAGAAATTCGACAAAGTGCTGAAGTCGCTCAAGTGCAGCTGGTCGGCGATGGAGCAGCTTGAGAACAACCAGATCAAAGACCGCATCCACGAAACTGGTATGCCGTTATCTATCTAGTAGCCGTAGCAGTAGCTGCAGCAGCAGCGGCAGTAGCGGCAGTGGTCGTGATAGTAACATTGAGTAGTGCCAGTGGTAGTGATATTGACAGTGGAAGTGCCTGTGGTAGTGGTAATGATAATGGTAGTGGCAGTGATGATGTTAATAACAGTGGTAGTGGTAGTAGAAGCAGCATCAACAACAGCAGTATAACTTATCGGTAAATAACTTACCGGTAAATGTCATGTTACTGAAATAAATAACATTTAGAGATAAGTTGCAATTAGCAAACGATAACTTATGCACTTTATTTCATGCAGAATACGCCCAGCCAACCATCTGCGCCGTTCAGATGTCGTTGACGGAGCTCCTCAAGAAGTATGACGTCATTCCCGATGTCGTCATCGGTCACAGCGTGGGCGAAGTGGCCGCGGCGTACGCATGCGCCAAATTGTCCTTCCAGAATGCGGTCTACGTCATCTACGAGCGAGCGCGAGCGTTGAAGATGATGAGCGGTTCAGGTACAATGCTGGCTGCAAGAGTGTCTCAGCAGGAGGCGGAGGAAATCCGCGCGACAAACGAAGCCGTCTTCTCCGAAGTCGACATAGCGGCCGTCAACAGCGCATCGCAGACGGTGCTGGCCGGCAGGCGAGATGCCCTTGAAGCCTTCGCTGACGTACTGCGTGAGAAGGGCGTTCGAAATACGTTTCTGAACGTTCAGAACGCATTCCACAGTTCCCAGCAAGAGCCGTTACGTAAGCATGTGCGCAAGAAGTTTGCCAAGTTGCATCGCAGCCGCACGGACACGGACGCACCCAGCATTGCCATGATGTCGACAGTGACGACAGACTACGTGAGTTCGGAGCAGGTAAACGGCGCCGACTACTGGTGGCGCAACATCCGCTATATGGTTCACTTCAAGGACGCCATCGAGAGGCTGCTGGCGGACGGCTACTCCCACTTCCTCGAAATCGGCGCGCACCCAGCGTTGATGTCCGTCATTCGTGACGTCATTGCGTCTTCCAAAGAGAAGCCCAAGAAGTTCTCTGTGACGTCGACATTGAAACGAAAAGATGACCCAACAAGCTCGTTTGACGGCCAGTTTCACATCATGTCGACGCTACTGCAATTGTTCTGTGAACAAAATCACAACGGTCTACAAGTGGCGTTCCATGACCAGTATCACGTGGTATCGCTGCCCACGTACACGTGGCAACGGGGAGAGTGCGGACAGTATCCTTCGATACCCAAGGAGCTTAACTTATTCCCGCTTCATCCGCTTCTGGGTCGAAAGACTGTAATACCGGCATTTGCCGAAGAAGGTGCCTCTCGCAAGATCACGTGGCACCAGCCGGCTGCGTCAATAGCTAAGACTCCGTGGATTGGTAGTCACGTGATCCAAGGCGCGACAGTGTTGCCCGCTGTCTGTTACACGAACATGATGCTAGAAATCGCAAACGAACTACAAAACGGAGACGCCATATTGTGTGTGCGCAACGTGCGCTTCCTGAAGTTCCTTTTCTTCCCGACACAAGGAGATGTGGAACTTCTGACGACGGCATCGAGCAAGCCAGGAAGTGACGAGAAGCTCTGGTCGGTCGGAGTGTGGAGCAAATCGTCTTCTGCAGAGTGGATGCTGCATGCCAGCGGACAGATCGAATTGAGAGGGGAAGACCTCGACGAAGACGACCAACCAGTGACGATCTCCCGCGGCAATACACTTATGCGTCTGCCGGTCGAGAAACTGCGACTTCGCTGCATGCACGAGAAGAGTATTACGTACAAAGATGTGATCGACAATGGCTTTCACCTGGGCCCGACTTTCCAAAGCGGTAAACTCATCTGTATCAACGACGACGGCACAGAGTCACTGTTATACGCAGACGCGACGAAAGAAATTCTCCATGACTTCCACAGCTACGCCTACCACCCGGCTTTCTTCGACGGTCTGCTGCACGGCTACATCTTCACAGTGATTGTTGGGGGACAGATGTTGGCCGAGAGAAACAACGAACCATTCCACTACTCCACAGAAGTGCCATACAGTTTTGGCGAGGTGGGTTGTTTAACTACTCTGTTATCCAAGCATACTTTTTGAAACCTGCACCACTTCCTTGTGCGTTCACATGAAAGGCTAAAGTCGCGTTCACACACTCGGTTATTTATCCGATTGATCGGGCGACACATTGCTGCCCAACCAGTTGGACGCATAATTTCTTGTTGCTTTCAAGAAATGAGGTGCCGTGTCGCTCGTGTGGACTGACCTTTAATAACAAACATCGTGGTAAAGTTGTGTTTCCCATTCGATGTTTATGTGAATGAATGCGTTGTTTAATCATGTGGGAAAACAAACGCACGGCTGGCGTTTTTGTTTTATTACAATAATCTCCAACTAAATGTCTTACACTATATTTCACTAACTTCTGGAGAGCATCTGAAATGAATACATATAGCATAGCATCTCTTGTAGGTCGAGACGTCCGCCTTGAACCTGTAGACTTGACAACCGGCTTCTTCCAGGACCGCAATTTCGCTCTACTGTTCTGGTGTTCTGGTGAAATCGCGGCCCTGGAAGAAGCCGGTTGTCAAGTCTACACGTTCAAGGCGGACATTTCGAACTACAAGAGAAGCTATACTATATGTATTCATTTCATATGCTCTCCAGACGTTAGTCAAATATAGTGTAAGACAGTAACACATTTAGTTTGAGAATTGTAACAAAACAAAAACGCCAGCTGTGCGGATGTTTTCCCACATGATTAAACAACGCATGCATTCACACACAAATCGAATGGGAAACATAACTCTACCAAGATGTTTTTTGTTAAAAGGCCATTCACACGATTCGATACATCCTGTTCGGTTACGTGTGACTTAAATTTGTGTTTTTCAATATTTCTAAATTTTACAATATTGTCTTAAGTATGTGCCTTTGTTAATCATGTGGCGTTTTCGATTGATTAATATCGCTTCTAAGTGTGCCGAATATCCAACATTCCTCTGATACATTTTGTTTGTGACGAGCCAAACTAACTTTCACAGGGCATTTGTAAATCAATGCCGTTTTGCGGTGGACGTCTTTGTGCGAATCCCTTGTTGACACAAGAACAAACTGCATCGTACTTACTTACTTATGTCATTCACTTAATGTCGTGACATGATGATTTCCTTCCAGAGGTTTCGGTTTTTCATTGCTGCTATTAGATTTGTCCCGCTGAGGTTCGCGTCTTTCTCTAGTATGTTTCGTAGAGTAGTTATTGGTCGACCTCGACGAGGGTCACCTGTCAGACGAAGACGCCGTTGCCTCACGATGGTGGTGATTTGTTATTACTGCATCGTAGTAAAAAATAGATTAACGATTTCAAATGATCATATATATAAAAAATAAAAAACAACAATGGAAACAAGAAATTTTAATACTTATTATTTATTCTTTCCAGGTGGAGTTGTACGGCGAGCCGACGGAGAAGATTGTGATGCATGTCAAGTCATACTTTGAAGACGGAATCAGGTACGCCGATGTACGTGCTGCTGACGTCAATACCAACATCATATTCTGTGTGATGAAGGGAATCCGCTTTGATCCTTTGCCCGATGCCAACAACAACAATGCCCTGCACACGTGGTCATTGTCGTGGCAGCCCTTCGACATTAGTGAGCAGAGTCGTGACACGGGGCTCTATGCAGACAAAGTCGTGATTGTCTGCGACAAGGAAAAGGACGCGAACCAACTGGCGGAAGCGATGAAGAGAGAAGGCGCCTCTCAAGTGCGATGGGTGTCTAGTCGGCAACTTGATGAGCTGCCGAGGAAGTGTCATCAGCTGAGGCATAATGACGCTGTTGTGTTTTATCTGGACCCGGTAGAAGAGGACTGCGGCCAGATGGATGCTGACCAGTTCACAAGAGTCATTGATGCCACTTGTATTACAGCAACATCAGTTCTGCTCAAGATCAACGAAACTTTTCCCGACGACCCGCCAAGGGTTTGGATGGTGACCCGTGGATCTGCCTACGTGCAAACCGGAGACATCCCTCGACCTTGTCTGCACACCGTCCACATGGTGGCGCTGACAGTAGTTCACGAGTTCTATCTAAATCTGACATCCAGTGTCGATCTGTCGCAGGATATGGATCTGGCGGGAGACGCTGCCATATTAGCGAGACTTGTCGTACCCCCTTTGCTGCTAGAAAACGAATTCGCCATAAGACCAACAGCCGACGGAGATTCAAAGATTCTGGTGCGTCGTCTCACCAATTCGCTCGCTTCCGATATGAAATCGACGTCCGTGCCATGGAAACTGCCTCTAGATGGTGACACCATCAGGGTGATTGAATCACAAAAGGAAGACAACAGCAAGTTTCATCGCCCTGAAGTAGATGTCAATGTAGAAGCCTTTAGTATCGTTTCTGGAGACGGTGCGACAAAGGCCGTGATGTGCGGCATCGTTGACGCTGTCCACCCAGAGGTACAGTTCGTGAAACCGGGAGATAAAGTGGTCGCTCTGTGTGAAGGTGTTCTCAAGACGAAGATGCGCCTATCGCCACGAGAAGTTGTTCCAGTGCCGTCAAACGTAGGCGGATCTGCTGACGTGTTGAGTAAGCTGAACAGTTTCCTGCCGGGGCTCTATCTTTGCAACGGTGGCGACATTTTGCGACCCGAATCGAAAATAGCTGTCTACTCCAAGAAGACTTCAGTTGAAGATAGTTCCATGTTGACGGAAGTGCTTCGTCGCCAGGGACACGATGTGACTTTGTTCACGAAGGAAACGTTAAAGAGGAAATACATACATCGACATGCCGAAGTCTTCGACGCTCTCATTGCTCTCGAAGCAGAGAGTTTGACTGACGCAATCGCAGAGAGACTGCTCGGTTCAGTGCGCAAGTTCGGAATGGTCGTTATGTACATGGCAGACGACAAGGAGGCGGTGCCAAGTGAAGGAACACTTCTTCGCAACAAGCGCTTCGCGATGCTCAGCAACAGCGCCATCTGGCAGGCAGACGAATTTCCGACATTAGCGACGCGAATGTTCGCCATATTGGAAGACTCCGACCACATAGCTCTGCCGCAGTTCGATGCCCGCGTCGCTTCGCATCGTAAACAAGATCTGTCCGCCACCATCGGCCAAAATATCAGCGATGTTAAGAAAGGAAAGATAGTTACCGTCGTTGACGGCAAATGTCCGGTCCCTCTGTCATTCGACGGAAATCGATTCCACCCAAACAGCAATGCAATCTACATAGTCACTGGCGGAATGAAAGGCTTCGGCATGGCGACAGTCAAATGGCTCTTTTCAAAGGGTGTCAAACACGTGGCTATCATCGGGCGTAGTGAAGCCACGCCAGAACAGAAGAGCGATATCGCGTCCCTGAAAGAAGCCGGTTGTCACATCTACGCGTTCAATGCGGACGTGTCGAACTACAAGAGAATGGAGGTGGTCATTGACCATCTGCAGCGGACGCCTCACCCGATCGAAGGCATCTTCCACAGCGCGGCAGTGTTCCGCGATGGCTGGATGACGGAGATGTCTCATGACGACTGGATGGACGTTATGATGCCCAAGGCCTACGGATGCCTCGTTCTACACCAGCTGTCGCTGTGCAAGAACCTACCACTGCAGCACTTTGTCACTTACTCGTCGATCGTTGGACTGGTCGGTAATGCCACTCAGGCCAACTACAGCGTGTCGAACGCGTTCCTGCTGAGCTTGGGGGACCTCCGTCGTTCACTCGGTCTGCCGAGCAGCGTCGCTTGCTTCGGAGTCATCAACTCTACTGGTTTCGCCTATCGCAACGGGCTCATCGCCATGTATGACAAGAAGGGGATGTACTCGGTATCTCCGAAACATGCTCTCGATGCAGTCGCGACGATGTTGAGCTTAGATATAGACCACATGGGGATCACAGCCGCGTTTGACAAAAATAAATTTGTCGAAGCTTACCGAGGCGCTATGACACAGAACGCAAAGTTTGAAGGCGGATATCTGTCGCGTTTCAAGTACATCACGGAGGGCATGACATTCGGCGATGGGGAAGGGAAAGTCTTGACGGATCGCATTCGCGAGGCGACGCCAGACGAAGGAAAGGCAATGGTTATGGATGAACTCACGTCGTCCCTGGCGAAACTTCTCGGGATCAAAGAAACAGACGTGTCCGTCGACTCGTCGCCTGTCAACCTCGGCGTCGATTCTCTCTTGGCGACCGACATCAGCAACGACATAATAAGCGTTTTCAACATCCAGTTTCTGCCCGTGGAATTGCTGAATGACAAAACTACGTTGTTGTCTATTAGCCATTCGATCTACGCCAAAGTGTCCCAGGCTCAAGGGACCTCGTTGGGCAGTTCGAAGACAGCAACAAATATCGAAAGCGAAACGAGGCAGAAACGGCCCACATGGATACAGAAGGTCAACAACCCTGTCAAAGTTCATGCACAGATCGTGTGTTTCCCGCCGAACGGCGGGGGCGCCACCAACTTCCGCAACTGGCCGACATATTTTGCGAAGCAGGGATGTGAGATGTTCGTTGTTCAACCGCCCGGCTGGGAGGCTAGATTCACCGAGGCGCCAGTCGACGACCTGCAACAGGTGGTAGAGTCTGTGAGTCGTGAGTTGGCTCCGTTGCTCAAGCCCGACCGCTATATCTTCTACGGCCACAGCTTGGGGGCGCTGCTAGCATTCGAGAGTGCTCACTACCTGCAGGCGAAGCACAAGCTGTGTCCGAGACACCTGTACGTGGCCGCGTGGTCAGCGCCGACCGTCCCATACCAACACCCACAGAACGTGCCTGTGGACGTGTTCGAACCCTCCACGCCCACGCACGTACTCATGTCCTACGTTCCACGCTTCACCTACCTCGACCCGCGACTGGCTTCCAATCCTATCATCATGAAGCGACTGAAGCCGTGTCTGGCTGCAGGTGTAAAGATGTGTAGCGCCTACACCTACAACCACGCCGACCGACTGTCGTGCAACATCACGGCGTTGAGCGGTAGCAATGACTTGTTTGCGCCATCCAGCAATATGGGCGGCTGGTCCAACATGGCCGACCGGAAGTACAAGTACCGCAGCAAAGTCTACCGCGGAGCGCACATGTTCCTGCAAGACCCGGATGTCAGCAAGACGGTTGTGTCCAAAATAAAGGCAGATTTGGACAAGACACGGCACAATTAATAGTTTCAAGATTAAAGCCATGAAATATGATCAAGTGAGAGGATGTGCACGTGCATACTCGACGACGTTTACTTTCTACATAATTATATGAATGAACTGTATTGCTTAGCAGTAGTACGACTATGTAAGAAACTATCATATTACGAATAGAGAGTTCGTTTCGCAATTATGTAAGAATATTTGACATTACTTAAACATGAATACTGTAATTGAACAAAGGACTTAATATACGAGAGTTGGGGGATATATCTCAAATGTTTGTGAGTTTGGTTCTGGATAAATTCCATAACTATATATAAAATAGCAATAGCAAATACTAATCATATGTTTTTTGCATTTCAAAAATGTTTGCACGTAACCACGCACGCACGCACGCACGGACGCTCGCTCGCACGCACGCACCAAACTATATATATATATATATATATATATATATATATATATATATATATATATATATATATATATATATATATATATATATATGTTGTTTAATCTTAATAGGAATCAAGTAGAACGACAACGCCCTATTGCATAAGGCATGCACATTTTCTAAATACCTTTAACACATTACTATTGCGGGAAACTTGTTTCGTCTAGACAGCTGCCAACTGACATACGTCAACTTTGAAAAAATTATATTCCTTAAATGCAACAAAGGGCAAGACGCAGCATATTGGTGAATTGTGAGTTGATGACTAGACTAACTTACATTTGAACCTAATGTACCGTTTTTGTCCGTGTACTGGATAACTTATACTTGCACTTTTAACATTTGAATGTACACCTGTACTTACATCGATCTTGAGTATATTATATTATTGTGGAAATGAAAATAAATTTTGCACAACATATTGTTGGTGTTCTATTTCCACGTTATGTGCAAACATTGTGGTTGTGACAGTAGATAGAACAATTAGTGTGTCACCAAACGTTCTAGTATAAGAAATCGACACAGATAAACGAGCAGGAGACACTAGTTACCAATTATGTATGTGCTGCGGCCAAGTGCTGCATTCGTAAGGTAACATTCGAAAAGCGATTGTCCTCGAATAACGAGTCTCCGTGAGGTGGCGCCACGATTTGCCGGAAGTTACACTACCACGCATGCACAGTATTTGTACTTTATGTAGAGGTAGTATTTATATTCTAATATGTAGTGATTTGTTTCCAAAGAATAGGTTCCAACCCGATGTTGCCCAGAATATGTGTAAACATCCGGGAACTTTCAATCTAACTAATTACTGATGAGTCAAATTGTGTAAGTGCATTCAGTGCATTCGAAACAATTGTAAACTTCACTTATATTTAAATAATTCACGCAATAAAATATAGGGAATTAAGATTTAACACTGCGTTCATTCCGTATAATGCCTCCAACGGTTTTCGAGTGTCGGTGTCACTGTGAGGTAGAAGCTCGCCTCGGCCTTTTCTCGTACGAACTGGCAGGCGCCGGACGGCCTCTGTTGATTGACCGTCAACTGACTGTACAGCAAGCGACGAAACAACAACTGTAAAAACGTAATTAAATCAACTGAACTGAAATCAACAGCATGTATCAATCGGTTCAGCGATGTCACCTGACTGTAACAGCCAACATACGGTTTTAACGCCGGCGGCGAGTTCACGAAGGCGAACAAGAGTCAAATAAACAAGATTACCTTATTCCTCGCTCGTATGGCATTGTCCTGGAATCACAAGTCGATCAATAATACTGTGATGTAATAATATGAGAGAGAAGTTATGAGCTATGTAAATAACTGTACGTGTTAAGGAGTATATTTAATAACATGTGAACAATTAAATTGGATAAACGTTATTTCTAACCCTCACTTCTTCTGTTTTCTCCGTCTCAGCTTTTCACTCTGAGTTTAACTGAATAATTTACACCAATTTATGAACATGAATCACGGTGGAAGTTTCCATGATGCGGCTTACCATAATTTCCCGTGTATAATACGCCCCTCACCGAGAAGAGAGTCTGGCCCCGAAGGCGTGGTCTCAGTGTCACCACTCCAATTTGTGTAGCGCTAGCAGCCAAACAGCGTACTTACTGAGATTCTACACTAAACATTTGTTGTCTTTTCAGTCCGACAGTTGTGTCAATATAATTAAAGTTTAATTGAATGAATTAGCCAAATGCCCGCATGACATCACAATTAGCTAATTATGTATGGACCCAAAATCTGCTTACATAATTTCCGTCACCATGACACACTTTGTGTCCAGGCGATGATTAATCTCAATTATCCAGGCTCCGCGTCCTGGCGCCAATGTTTGTTGTACACATCTTCACTTGTGCTTTTCATTGTGACCGAAATTAAGTATCACCCAGAATCTGGGTGCATACATAATTAGCTAATTGTGATGTCATGCGGGCATTTGGCTAATTGATAAAATAAGAGGTAACTTTTGATCAGTTTATACGATGCAATTCGAATTACCTTTAAACTTATAATTAACTTTAAACTTGATTATATTGACACAATTAATCCGAATGAAAAGTTAAATCAGGTAAAAAAAATGCTTAGTGTAACATCTCGATTGGCTGCTGACGCTTCACGGGAACGCCTACACAGAATGGAGTGGTGACAGTGGGTAACAGTTGCAAAGCCGGATCGAGTGCTGTAGCAGTCCGAAACTCGGCTAGCTTGCCCTGCGAGATTGGCAACAGGCTCATAACCATGTTGATTTCAACCACTTCCTCTTGAGTATGTCCAGGTGCGTTCTCAGTAACTGCTCGGCTCAACGCATCAGGAATGAACATCTCTTTCCCTGGTTTCCGGACTACATTCAGGTCATACCTGAGCAACTTCAATCTCATACATTGTAGTTTTTGACTAAACTTGTTCAGTGGCTTGCGGAATGTAACAACCAGCTGCTTATGATCCGTTTACACTGTCAGTTGCTGTCCATATACATAGTCGTGGAATCGGGTACGATCACACTAATTTTCAATGGGAGCATAATTATATTCTGCCTGACTGGTTTTTTACTATGCATACGCAACTGGCTGACCAGATTGCAGACCAGATACCCTTATTTTGATGCATCTGTCGCGGGGGTGACCGGTTGATTCACATCATAGAATTTCAAAACCGGAATAATTTTTTATACCAGTCTTTTCAACTCAACAAAGATTCTCTGGTGGCGTGGTTCCCACAACCGCACGAAATTCGCTTCCATCAACTGACGAAGCGGAGCCGTCACCTCAGACAAGTTTGGCAGGAACTTACCAAGGTATATCATCATTCCGAGAAAATGTGCTCAACTCTTCCTTGCTCTGAGGAGTTGGCATATCCCGTATTGCCTGGATACGGTCAGGACTTGGTTTCAAAAACCCTTGCTCAACACATGACCAACACAGACAACGTTGTCTACGCCAAACATACATTTCGGTCGGCTCAGCTTTACCCCGCTGTTCCCTATGCGGTCAAACAGATTTTCAAGGCGCTTGTCATGGTCCTCGTAACTTTCACCCCAGACGCATAAATCATCAACAATGATTCCTAAGCCCTCAACATCGCCAAATTCCTCTTCTATTGTACGCTGCCAGACCTCACTAGCTTTCTTTATGCCAAAAGGCTTGCGCACATAACGAAACCTCCCAAACGGCGTGTTGAAAGTCGTTAAATACGAACTTTCCTCCGATAGTGGAAGTTGCCAGTATCCACTGGTGACATCGATCACACTAAATAACTGCGACCACCTCCTCAAGCGTTTTCATTGGGTAGTATTCACGGACAATTGCCTCACTGAGATCTGTCGGATCGAGACATACTCGCAATGGATAATCACTCTTACATGTATACGTCATCGAACTCACCCACTCAGTTGGCTCTGTAACTATTCGTCCGAGCTCACATCTGACCTCTTTACGATTTTTTGTGGTATCAACCTTGCGGGTTCTGTCCAGGTTTGACAGATGGGTTTGTGCGAATATGATACTCTCTATCTCGTAGTTTCCCTAGACCCTTGAACAATGACTTATGTTTGTTTAGGATTTATCCACGCTCCTTGTTTAACCCCTGAGCACTCTCCGACTGACATAACGGATTTGTGTCTGAATTCACAGACTATTGACCAGTGGCTGGCTTGATATCCCCCTACTAGACAACATGTTAATCTTCATACAATCTGTACTAGACACTAGACCTAGCTGTACACATACATCGTTACCAAGAACTGGGTCTCCCTGCGTCACTTCAACAAAAGTGACTTCATGTCTACACTCTCCTACCCTCACTGGTAATGTTATTTGGCCTACTATAGGCACTTTATGACCTGAATAAGCTTTCAGTTGTAGATTTATGCAATCAAGTTTCTCATACATATTTGCCTAAGCTCCTGTGTCTAGTTTGGCTCTGACCACCGATCTGGATAATCTCTGTCCAGTCAGCGCTTTTCGCTTCACTGTCCACATGTGTAGCAGTTCCTATGTAGAGTCCGGCGTCTTCATAATCGGCTTCCTCATTTGATCGTGGCAACTCTTCTCTGCATACACTTCGGTGACTTGGCAAACTGTCCCTTCCGCTTACATGCATGGCATTCACGGTCATGTGCTGGACAGTTATGTACACCCGCTACATGGGAATGCATACGATATTCACAGCTTTTCCTTCGAGACGATGACGTCACAGTTTTGGTCAACGGCTTATCAAAGTCATGTCCCTTCTTCATAGTTACAGGCTTTCTCTGGCGGCGATCTTTGACTTTGTGAACTGATTTCACCTCAGCCAGTGTATTATCACTTTCTCCTTGCACGATTGTTATGTACTGATCACACAGCTCACTTGGCATAAATTGATTACTTTCTCAAGTGTCAATTTATCAGATTAGAGGAGTTTTTATGTTACTTTTTCCTGGGCGACCCCAGAGACGAGTTTGACCATGAGCAGCTAGTCTTGAAGTACTCCATACTCACAGTATTTGATTATGACTCACAAATCCGTCAAGAACATGTCGAATGTTTCTCCAAATTTATCTTCGCGAGTTGAAGTGATATCGGCTAACAGTTCTGTTCTTCCTAGGCTTGCAGTATTGTTCAAACGCTTTTATCAGGGGTTCGATTTTGTCTGCATCTTCCTTTGTGAAAGTCATTGTATAATACGCCAGTTGGGCTAACGGTCCGGCCACGTATAAGAAAGTAGCGCACCGCACGGCTTCGTTCTTTGTCAGTTCAGTCGCCGTCGAAAACAATCTCCACTCCGTCTTCCACGTCTTTCAGTTTGCACTGATGTTGCCCTACAGCAACTGTGGACCAGGAGACTTTAGTCTTGCCATCGTGGACCAGCAAACACTGTTCTGACACCATGTAATGTTCTCATAGCAAAACGACTAGCATGTATGTACAACCAGACCCGCCAGTTGTCCATGTCATAGGTGCCTTATGGTCAGGCGTATTTATTGAACACCATGGCAGCACCATATCAATATCTTGCACAGGAGCAAGATCTGAGAAAATTATATCGTTCAACGCCCCTTACAGAAAAAATATATAGAATATATATATATATATATATATATTTGTATATATATATATATATATATATATATATATATATATATATATATATATATATATATATATATATATATATATATATATATATGTATATATATATATATGTTATATATATATATATATATATATATATATATATATATATATATATATATATATATATATATATATATATATGTGTGTGTGTGTGTTTTCAAATTGTGGTATCAATTCTACAGGCTACTATACAAGCCAAAGGTTCGTCACTGTGGGCCGCTAAAATTTAGACGCAGGGGGTAACATAAATGTGACTATCTTTATCCATACAAAATATTGAAGTATCGTTCGCTTCGTATTATAATTATCTGTCAGGATATGTATAGTTATTGGAAAATAATAAAAATAAAATACCACGCAAATTCAAATTGTCTTACCTTTGTTTTACTTATTCTGGTGTCATATGAAGAGGCATGGTGTTTATCTTTCAGAAGTAAAAATTAAACTGTTCTTTCGTCTATGACTAGTGTATGGCAACACTGATGCACATTCACCTGGGCGGATTATAATAGTTCTCTCGTTTAACACCGTGAATTGTGTATGTCAATACTGATGCACTTTCAATCAGCATCTTCTTCATCAGTGGGTTCACGGGCTGTCCTTGGATTATCACAAGTTTCTTTGCATGGTATATTGTTGGCTCTACAGGCGCAGTCGGCTCAGCGACATGTTGATTTCTTGTCTTGCAGCGACAGACAGTCAGCTCCGGAAGACCCCGTGGTGCTGGATCTTTGGTCATTAGCACAAGCTGCAGGGAACCGTCTTGTACAGCGCTTTCGTCCATACATAGGCCTGGTGGTTTTCCTTGCTTCGTGTGTTGCTGTAAGCTGTCGGGGTGGATAGTTTCATTTATTTGTCCTTTTTGACAGAACAGCCAGTATCTGCCATTGTTCACTTTCCTCCCAGCCCCATTGGCTGTTGAGTAAACTACACATATGAAGGTCTCACATGTTTCTAAAGTGTTGTGTTCTTCTCCAAGCTGTCCCAGACTGGTCTGCCAAGTAAGACATTGTTACCCTTTATCTTGCCGAGTCCTGAAAGTGTACTGTTTATTTCGCACCCTGTGAGTATGCGAAAGCCGAGGAAAGCATACCACTGCTCAGGTCCTATTTCATGTGCCAGGTTGTGGATAGTTATATACCTCGCTTTGTCCTGGTCTCCAGTCCAAAACCACAGATCCAGACACTGGATGTAGCTGTAGTGTGTGGTACAGAGGACAGCGACATCTGTGTCAGGTGACTGAATCACAATCCTGTTGTGTTCATGAGAGGCATGTTTTGCATGTAGCAATAGTCGTGTGTCTGCCTCTGAATGATATGAATTGAGGGGAAACAGGTATTCGCAGTGTCATCTGATGAATAGCACTGACCTCTTGAAGCCACAACCGATGACAAGCTGTTGAACTTCAAGCAGATTGTCAACACCGATGTCGCACCAGGTGTCTATCAGGAAGGCACGCAATTTCATTTTGTTTTTTTACATTTCCGATGTATATGAACCACTGCTTTGGTGGCTGGCCCTTGGATGTTCACAACCATTTAGACATAGAGGTGCAGTTACCAGGTTGTAGTACTTTAATGCCATTTCACAAACGCTTGCTGCGCCAACAAACTTTGTCATATGTACCAGCGCCATCGCATCGAATATGTGGGCCGTAGACATCTCACTGGTTGTAACTAGTTGCAGTTTTGGTTGGACATCTACCTTCTTCTCTAGCTCAGCAATGAGTACGCTCTTGTTGCTTTTCCTCAAACTGCCATCTTAATGGGCCAAGAAGAATGGCACCGTTGATAATTCTCTCAGATTGATGTCCCGTGACTTTGCTGTGATCACGAGTCGGCCAAAGAGTTCATGGTCAGCATTAAGACCGATGGCTTTCTGGTCAGCCATTTTCTTCAGGTTTGGCAGGGAATCCCCAAAATCACTTCATTGATATTCAGTTTTTGTGTCACAAATGTTGTCATGTGAGCAGGACCGATCTCGGAGGAGTTTAGCAGGCGTGCTGCACCATCTGGGGGTATCCTTATTATTGTGGCAATGTTGACCACAGACGAAATGCCATCATCATCCTCGTCCAGGGAAAAGGGATCGGTCATAAGCTCTGATGTCATGTCAGTATGGCATACATCTCCTTCATTGCTGTTGCGATGGCTGCTTGTTTGTGACATGTTAGAAACCATCGCTGCAGAGCTATTGATCTCTCTCTCTCTCTCTGATGCATACGATGCCACCGCTTGCTTTGCTGTCAGGGCTGATGGACTGTTCTAGGGCCATGTCAGTCCACACTTGAACAAAAGGCCGAGTCGTCTATCTGATGGCATGTTTCCCATACACGAACGCAGGGTGGGTGGGTCTCAGACAGCTCTCTCTCTCTCTCTCTCTCTCTCTCTCTCTCTCTCTCTCTCTCTCTCTCTCTCTCTCTCTCTCTCTCTAGATGAATTGGAGAAGCTGCCGTACCATGGACACATTGTCTGTCATAAACAGCTGCAAAATAAAGGCAATGAAGGATAACAAATCATCGGGTGTGGATGGGATTCCTCCAAAATTACTAATGGAAACAGTAGAACAAATCAGTATACCACTTGCAATAGTATTCAACTTGTCATTAAAAGGGGGAGTTGTTCCGTTTGAATGGAAAGAAGCAAACATCATACCATTATTTAAAAAGGGTTCGAGAAATAAGTCTGAGAATTACAGACCAGTGAGTTTAACGTCAGTGATTTGTAAATTATTAGAAAGGTTAATTAAAGACCATATGGTGGACTTCCTCGTTAAGCATAAATTATTAAATTCGTCTCAACATGGATTCCTTAAAGCGAGGTCATGCTTAACAAATATGTTATGTTTTTTGGAAGAAATCACTAAGTGGATAGACGTGGGATCGCCAGTAGATATTATCTACTTAGATTTTCAGAAAGCTTTTGCCACATCAAAGATTACTACTTAAATTAAAAGCCCATGGTATCGGGGATAGCATAACTGACTGGATAGAACAATGGCTGATTGACAGAAGACAACGAGTAGTAGTAGATGGAGAAGTTTCAAATTGGAAATCGGTTTTGAGTGGGGTACCTCAAGGATTAGTATTAGGATCTATATTATTCTTAATATATATCAATGACTTGGACGACAATATAACAAGTAACGTACTGAAATTTGCGGATGACACCAAACCGTTTAGAAAGGTTAATACTGATGGTGATAAACAACATTTACAAAACGATCTAGACAGATTAGTGAAATGGTCTGAGTAATGGCAGATGTTGTTCAATTTTGGGAAATGTAAATGCCTACATACAGGATATGGGAACTTGAATGTAATCTATAAAATGGGATATACTGTTCTGGGTACTACTGTAAAAGAAAAGGACTTAGGAGTTACAATAAGCGCTGATATGAAAGTTTCAGAGCAGTGTGGTATTGAAGCTTCAAAGGGTAATCAAATTCTTGGATTGATTAGAAGAAACATAACATACAAGGGAAAAAAGTTAATTATACCACTTTATAAAGCAATAGTTAGACCTCATTTAGAATACTGTATACAAGAATGGAGACCACATCGTGAGAAGGATATAGATACGCTTGAACGCATACAAAGGAGAGCAACTAAAATGATTCCAGAACTGAGAGACCTTAGTTATGAAGAACGCCTGAAAGAATGTGGTTTAACAACTCTAGAGACAAGGAGGTTAAGAGGAGATCAGATTGAAGTTTTTAAGATATTGAATGGGTATGAAAATATTGATAGAAATATGTTTTTCTCACTCAAGAAGGATAGCAGAACTAGAGGACATGAGGTAAAATTAGTAAAGGATCAATTTAGATTGGACATCAGGAAGCACTCGTTCTCACAGAGGACAATAAATGAATGGAACAAATTGTCTACAGATTGTGTAACTGCTAGCAGCGTGAATATGTTTAAAAACAAGGTTGACACATATCTCAGGAGGGCGGGTTATAAATAGATGAACATTGTTGGACTCTCGATAAGCCAATGGCTTCCTTGTCCACTTGCCATCTGGGCCTTTTGCTTGGATGGCAAATCTTGTTAAATCTTGTTAAACTTGCCCCGTTCATCAGTTTTGAACCTTGTGAACTCTGACTCTAATGTAGTGATGGCATCGCACGTGCTCAGCATGGTTTTCCCTTCTTCCAGTGCAATTTGGCATGTAATAACTTGCTATGTTACTTTATTTTCAGCCATATCCCTGCCCTCCTGCTTAGAGAACCACTGCAGACGAAACATGGCTTCCATGACTACATTGTGGGCCCTCACTCCATGATTGTAGGACTTCCCTTTCAGAAGGGTCGAGGTTGTCGAACCGCCACACATGCCAGATTCTATCAGCAGATCCTTGATTTGGTACTTCTTTCCCAGAACAGCCATATAGTTCATTGCTATTGGCAAGCCTCAAATGCGTATCACATATCTTCAAACGGCTATATTTTACAACGAACACTAAAACCATTCATTGAAACTTTATTATTTGTTGTACAAAGAAACCCTGCTGTTCAAAGTAGTCCAGGTTCACGGTACCTCATTTTAGATATTCGTGCCATTTCCATTGTATCCTCTTTGTCTTAACAACATGATACTTTTTAGTCAAAGTGTTTCTGCAAAACGCTTGTGGTTAGCCCTTGTCAGATAACATGGTGTTTTGTTAAGTTTTCCATGACTCTATGTTTCTGTGTTTTCTTTGCCGTAAAGGTTTTTGTAACAATAACGTCCCCAGACAAGAATTTTTGAAGTAATTTGTTCAACTGTTAATATGAAATACAAACATTCTGAAACAGCCGCAAGTAGAACAACTTCCTGTTCATCAGGACTGATGACACAGGACACAGATGAAGTATTGGTAAACAGGACACATTTGTATGTCGCTGACGGCTGGCGCCGGGCAGTTTTGGACACTGTTTCTTTCACGACCCATGTTTCTGTGGTTACGCGCGATTTGAGATTTGCTGGAGGGATAGTTAGTGGGAATGGGGTCGTTGGTGATAGGTTGGCTGCGAATGCTAGGCATGCTGGAAAATATCGACGCTGGTGAAAAGGGTGGCCGCTGGAAATGGTAGGAAGGCCGGGAAAGGCAGTCATGGACGGGTTGTTGGGAGCGAAAAAGGGAGTGTTTGCTTGGAATAAAGGGAGGTAGGATTACCGGAAAAGAGACCGACGGAGAGCTACGCCTGCCGGGAAATTCTTATATCAACGACCAAGACAACGTCAGCGAAAGCACGACAGCAGATGCAAATTTTCCAAATTATCCGAGAACACTACCACCAGGGGACGCTACTGTTCTGTTTTACGCCTTAGTGTAGGCTTGCCGGAACAAGTATAAGTGTGACCGAGCGCGCGCGTGTGCGTGCGTGCGTGCGCGCGGGCGTGCGTGCGTGCGTGGTGTGTGCGTCCGTGCCTGCGCGTGATCAAGAATTACTATTGCGCGTCTAGTCGCTACGGTGACAGCACATTGTCTAATAGGTAGATGTTCATCAACATGTACATAATGTACGTGTACTGTTACAACAAAAACACGTGTTTTGTTTTTCACAGCTTGCTTCAATAAAGCTAATGACATTAATACAATAACTTTGCAGCAACAAGCATGTTCTGTCAAATGAAAATAGCGACAAGTAGACGCCATTAGTTTTGAAGGTTGTTTGCCGAAATGTTACTGATAGAACATAACGCTATGATTCTACAGAATCACTGACCGCGTTTAAAGCGTTATTCGGTAATAAGCGGATATTACCGGTACAATTAACTGAGCCTTCGCTTGCTACATACACAAATATATCATGTGTCTCATATTCACAAAGAAAAGGAATTCATACTTTCGTAGTGATATTTAATGCAAAAACGTCTTATGCGTGAAAGTTGACATGTATAAGTAGGCAATTTGTCATGATTACGCAAGTCGATGAATCAGTCGGTTCATTGTTTTATTCACAAGTCAATCAAAATACAACAAACGCAAATAAAACGACATTTAAAATGTGAAGTGTTTATATAATAACAAACAGTTAAACAAATTCAAACTATTTATTCTAACGATTCTATTATATATTCATACACATAAATATATAAATAAATACATACATGCACATATGCAAACATGCATGCATACATGCTTACATGCATGCATGTACACATTAATAAAATAAAACGACATTTAAATTATGCAGAAAAATAACTTGAGTAAATGTGAAATGCTTTATATAATAACAAACAGTTAAAAAAATAAAAACTTTTTTTCTAACGATTCCATTATATATTCATGTAGATGAATACATAATTATATACATACATGCACACATGCATGCATGGGTTCATTCATGCATGCATGTATGCAAACATATGCATGCGTGAATACATTAGTCACATTGCATACATATATATTTGAATCTACATACATTTGTATTATATATATATATATATATATATATATATATATATATATATATATATATATATATATATATATATATATATATATATATATATATATACCAATACACATGCATACACACATGCGTACATGCATACATGCGTACATGTGTACATACGTTCATACGTACATACGTTCGTACGTATATACACATATACATACATACATGCATACATACATATACAACATACACGTATACATACATGTATACATGCATACATGCGTACATGCGTACACGCATGCCCGCGTACATGCGTTAATACGGACATGCGTACATACGTTAATTTGTACATAAGTACATACATACATACTTACATACATGTATATACGCATACATACATACATCTATACATACATTCATACATAAATACATACGTACGTACATACATACATACATACATACATACATACATACATACATACATACATACATACATACATACATACATACATACATACATCAATGCCACTCATTTCTGCTTAAGTAATACGTGCAGTGATGCATAACAAAAACTAGTGCGACACTAATCACACAAATAACGACCATATACAATGTTTACTGTTTGCTAGTTAGTGGTAATCCCATTTACGATTCGTATCAACAAGCCGTGCGTGTTGTACACGAACTTCCGGTGAAGCGACTGAACACTCACCAGGAAACAAATCAAGTATTGCTCGTCAAACATGTTAACGGCCTCTACAAAATTGACACATTAGTAGACATGGATTATGTCTCTTCGGAGCAGTCTACGGGTTCAGTTTATTTACATGAGTATGTCATCAATAGGGTAAGAAACACATGTCCACGCCAATTCAATCAACATATTACGGATGTTGATATTTATAAACTGCTGTCATTACGCAGAGGTAACTCGATAACTTATATTGCTATTTAAGATGTATGCACGTGATATCGATATACTACCATCATAGTTCGATAACAGGCATTATCAATATTCATTATTCAGTCCGGAATTAATATCCTCTTATTTAATAGAATGTTGAAAATATCGGTGTTGGAGAAGACTGGCAAGGTCATCAATATCGGCTCCAGCTATTCGCCATCTGGTGTCCTCGAGGCGAGCCTGGGCGATATCGAGGAGGAACCCTATCGCTCATCGGTGGCCTGTAATCGTGTGGTCTGGCATAGTTGTCTCGCGGTCTACCCATATTGGTCATCGGCGGCCTGTAGTCATGACGTCCGGTGTAGTTGTCTCGTGGTCGACCTAAGTTGCTCACCGGTGGCACGTACTCGTGTGGTCCAACGTATCTGTCTTGTGGACGACCTCTGCCGCTCAGCGACGCCGCGTACTTGTTTTCTCCTGGCCAGCCATTGTGGTACCCCGATTAATCATATCGCGGCGGTAGGTCGCCCTTGGGGTACGGCATTGGTGCAGGGTCGTTTCCAATTCCACGATCACCGTTTAGATGATTATTCTGGATGCTGCAGTATCTCGCCGGACTGCCATCTCTACGCGGGCGTACTGGACTTGTTGGTTGGAATTCGTCGGCGTATCCTAGTGGCGCACCGAAACCACGATCAGGTTCCATGCGTCCCATGTCACGATGGCTCCTGCCGTCCACACCGCCAACCACCGAGGGAAGTTTGGGCGGGGACTCGGGAGACACAGAACTTCGCTTCTTCGTTAAATTCGGCGGCCCCATTATCGATAACAGCGCGGGGATAATAAGCAACCCATGAAATGCTCCCAGCAATATGACCAAGAACATCGTCTTGAAGAAAGATCGAAATATGTAAGAGGAGGAGAAAGCTAACGCAGACACCCCGAGGATTGTCGACAGCGCCCCCTACGTTATGGGGTACCCAAGAGCGTGAAGAGCATTGCGCATGCGCTGATTACCAGTCTTGCCCTCTGACAACACGAAAGCGTAGGTTATATGTGCCGAGAAGTCAACACAGAAACCGATGCATATGATAATGTTTATCATAGAGATCGTGTCGAGGTTAACGCCCCACCACGTCATGTAACCTATGACCCCTGTACAAATGGACACGATGCTGAAAGTCACCCACAAACTGCATACCGGATGTGGTATGAGCAACAGCGATACAACAAACATGGCAGCCGTCGCAATAAGCAGATTCTGTCGTGTGTTCGGCCAAACGGCGAGGTACTGGTCGTAGAATATAAACGCGGGGTGAAACACCGTCACCTTTAGATTTGGATGGCTGTCGGCGATTTCACGAGCAGCGGACATCATTTTGCCTTCGCGTATCGAGGTGTCCATATTTTTTGAATACACGAAGAATCGTGAGTATTTCACTTTATCTGAGTATGCTTTAATGTCCATATTATAATTGAGATGGCTGTACTTTAACAAAAAATCGTATAATATTAACGAGAAGTTTCCAGAGTATACCCCATCGTTTCCGATGAACGTCGTGAAATCGCGAGTCCATGCTGAAGTAACGTCTTTGCCGTGGAAATACTCGGAGTCTTCGAATTTCTGTATCACCTTTTCGATGTTGTCTCGTTCGGTCTTGTCCCATAGTGGAAGCTCCTTGCCAACATTGACATTGACGACAGGTCCGTACTCGCGGAAGTACTTGATGTCTTGGTCGTAGTAGTCAGCGACGTAGGAACCATCGCCTGCCAGTCTATCTAAGGTGATACCCTCCTTTAAGTTCACACAACCCCATATAGCAAAACCTAAGTACGCCAGATAGACGTGTATGAGAAATATCTTGAAGGGACGAGTTGACAGCAATCCTCCCCACGAGTCCCTGAAGAAAGCCATGGCCCTAACATCGGCCGTGTTTTTGCTATCTTTCATTTCCTCTTCCGTGTAGCCGCCTGTACAGAATAACCGGAAGATGGCGCTGCGGTGTTCTGCAATAAATAAACGTAGACGCTACCAGAGTGGCGCAGTACAGGAGAAGTGATTGACACGTTTTAACATATTATTATTATTATTATATTTACTCCATTATTTGTAGCCGCCGTGGATATTTTTTCGATTAAACGATATGATACAGTTACACCTTAAACTCCACAATAAGAACAGCATAGACATTGTAAGGCGATACTTCGGAAAACTGTAACGGGGAAATCTATGGATGATAGATCTTAGACTTGTTATTCCTGTTACAATTGTGATTTGGAATGATCTCCCTGCGTACGTGCCTTTGTTTTTGGGCATGACCACCCTGCTATATATTTCACAAATAGAGACTTGGGCTCGTGTTCCCTTATACGTGATTATCTGCTTGTGACATTGGGCTGACTTCCCTGCTGGATACCTATTTGCTAGTGATTTGGGTTCGGCACCTCTCTGCTAATACCGACCTGCTTGTGATTCGGTCACAGCCTTCTTGCAGTACACCAAAATACCTGCTTGTGGTTCCATTATGCCATCCCTATGTTTACCTCCTGGTGGCTTAAACAAGGTCTCCTTACTATATATCTACCTGCTTGTGACTTGGGCACAGCCTTCATGCACGTGGCTGGATGCCGGTTGTTTGCCTCTCGTCGTCCCGTCAGCACCATGCAGGCGTCGAAGAAGGTGATCTGGTAGAAGTAGTCGAACAAGACAGCGATAACCGTGTACGTGCAGAAGATGCGCACCGACCGGAACTTCGTGATTGCGCCGATGCCAATCGACAGAGCGTCCGTAATACTTGTGATTGTGATCGACAACGCCGCTTCAGAGAACGCCCTGCCCATGCGCTCTTCTACCGGCAACCGGAAGTCAGTCTGACGCCACGCCGCCAACATGACAAACATGTCATCAACGCCAATCCCTGTCAGGTAAAATACACATTGTCAAAACATAGTACAATTATAATAAACAAATTAAACAAAAATGCAGCAAAAATTATTTATACCGAGCATACAGACATAACAAATCAAAGAAAAAGCTTGAAAAACCTGAGAAAACTTGCCTGTGAAGTAAAGGTCAGTAAAACGATTATAGTGAAAGCAATAAATTCAAATAGTGACGAAGAAAAAAAAATTTCTATAAATTATTACAACACGCATACATATGAATGAAATGGCAAATATAAACCTTGAAATAAACAACATACGAATGAACAGTTGTCAGGAGCTACATTTTCGTGAAATACTAAATATATTGTAACATTTGTAAACAAGACGACTTACCAAGAACGAGAAAGGGACTCGAAGCGACGATATCAATAAAGGGAATGCCAGCGTGAAGCACGAGTCCAAACCCCGAGACTACAGCGAGACCGGCCGAGAGTACGCCGAGATTTGCGAGCCACGGTTTGCTGCGCACCCAGTCGGCGCTCATGCACGACACGATGGAGAAGGTGATTAGAACTGTGAACAAGATAGAGAATAGCGGAAAGACTGCGTCAGCGTTGCGCTTCAGTTCGTCTGCGAGAGAGTGAGCGGTGAAACGCGTCACGGTGATGTGTGTGTAACTTTTTTTGGAGAGGGTAGTCAGGAATTCGTCTTGCCACTTTTTCACAGTGAAATTATGTTGTTCAGTTTGATTTTCATCAGACCGTAGGTAGTAGAACAACGTCCACGCTTCTGCTTTGGTGTCGCCCCCTGCCGTCTTGCTCACTCCACCAATGGTGCTTCCTAGAAAGAATGTGATATTAGGTCCATACCTTGGCTTAATCGTATGAACAGGATACGATAACTTATTTAGAGCAATGTTCCTATCATTATGCAATATAAGCAACACGTTTGTCTCTTTCTCACAGGAGCCTGCACACAGATTGCTGTAGTTGTACGTCTTCCCATCTTTCTCAACTGTGATATTTTTAATGTCCTTGTCGAGTTGTTCCACTTCGTCGAAGACGTCGTCTGTCAACACGTTTCCGTCCGTCTTCTTCGGCGTCACGATCAGTCGACCATATTCTCCGAGCGTTGACATTCTGGTGGGGCTAAAGTTGTCAGATGTTTCGTATTCGTGGAATAGACGTTGCATGGTGGAGCGTTCATCCTTCGACCGGGCACCTTCAGGGGTAAACAACTTCTCTACGTCGTATTCTGCGTGGAAGTTGTAGAAGCCCGATCCTAACGCCGCAGTCACCAGCAGCGGACAAACGAGGAACCATATTGGATGGCGGGCAATGAAGCGACCGTAAACGTAGAAGGCTCTGCTTAGTGGCTTCTCAATACAATCGAACTGTACCACTGTCTTTTCTGTGTTATTTCACGTTGTCTGTGGCATTCGCTTCAATACTTCGCACAGCTGAAACAAATACACATTATATATAAACAAAATTATCCACTTACACATTAATACAGACATGCAAATAGATGGGAAAAAAAATTATTTAATCATGCAAGGTAAATTATTATTATTAGTAGTAGTAGTAGTACCAGTACAACCATTATTAATTTAGCAAGTTAAGGTACAGTTGTCATGCAAGTAATACTTTATTTGTGGAGAGGTGGCGTAACACAGGATTAGTAGTTACCTGACAGCGGAAGGCCAGTCTTATCATGCATACGATCTTGCCGGCCAAACTGTCTACGAAGCTATGAGTCACCGTCACAAGACCTATCGCGTGAGCTTCTGACAGATACATTGTCTTTGAACAGCGAACACTGACCACGGATCTGCATTCTATGCATTATAAAACTGTTTCCTGGTGACTTCGTGGACCACGCTAGTAGTCTTCATTCGATCTGATGCCTATGTAAGACTCTATAGACATATCTATTTACAACTTAGATTGTTCCGTATCACATGCCTTATTGGTACTTCTGTCAGTGTCTTTCAATTAGTTATTTTCTACCACCCGTTATTCAGTTAGCGCAAATATTGAGTTAGTCTATGTTTTCTAGTTCGACATAATAATGTAAGGCGTAGTATTAATACAACAAGGACCTTTTGATATATTTATAATTAATGGGAAAGCATACAGATGTGTCTTACATATATACCTGAAACTAGTGTGGTGTTTGTTATTATCATTATTATTATTATATTCTTAGCATTGTTATGTTTATATTAGTTACTCTATGTAAGTAGCACAACAGTTATTATAATTAAGATTTACATTCTGCCAATTATCTTGAATATCTGATACCAAGGCACTGCGAACTCGAATACATAGCACATCGTGCTGAATTAGACACTCATTTGAGTTTAATAAATGGAGGAAGCTTATCACAGACGATCACAAAAATATTTACCTTCCCCCAAGGCCATTAAATGAAAATTATAATGAATTTCTAATTTACAGCGGTCATATCATCTATGCCAAATCATAAAAAAACTAATCTTATTCTAGCACAGGACTATAATATAAATATAGTAAAAATAAATGAGCAAGAACATTGTAGCAGGTTCTTTGACATGTTACTTCATTTAGTCTCTTCCCCAAATCACTCTTCCTACCAGGTTTACATCCTGTAATGGCACACTAATTGATAATTTCTTTTGTAATTTAACAAAATATATCTTAAAGAGTACAGCAGGAATATTAATAAAAAAATTCTCTGATCATCAACCTTCATCATGATCATGAATACTACTCTGAAAAAAAGAACATCCTACACAATTCATACAAATTAATATTTAAAACAAAAAGGCAATGTTAAAAGTCAAAGAAGATTTAATCTCTTCTGAAATATATGAGAACCTAGACATAAGTCCAACGGCTGACACAAACCATAACTATAACATCATCCTCGATGAAATCAATCAAGCTAAAATAAATACATGACGGGTAAATTAGTGAAATTTTATAAATATAAACATAAAAAGTCTACATGGATAACTCAAAGTGTTCTAGCCTCAATACGACACATAGATAAACTTTACAAACAATTAAAATTAACCAATCCTGATTCTTCAGAATATGAAATGTTACTAATTAATCTAAAAACAGACAATACAATAATGTATTGAAAAGGAGCTTTCGTATAGCAAAGCAATAATATTTTGAAACACGTTTTAATAAATTCAAATTTGACAAAAAAATATACTTGGAAAACTATAAATGAAATACTGTCTAAAGGTAAAACTAACAAATCATTTCCTACATATTTTAAATAATCAAATTCTATTATGACAGATAAATTGGAAATTGCAAACAAATTTAATGGATTTTACTAATATAGGGAATCATCTGGCAAACAATATTAAATACAAGGGCTTTCATGATCATTCGTATTATCTAAATTAAACAGTAATCTCTGTTTTTACATTTAACAAAATCGAAGAATATACCGTAAAGAGAATAATAAATAATCTACCCTACAAAAATAGTTGTGGATTTGTTGGTTTTTTCACCAAACTGCTAAAATTAATTGAACCTGCAATAACTAAATGTTTAACATTATTAACAAACAAAGTATTAACCACTGGAGTATTCTCTGATAAATAAAACATTGCTAAGATAATTCCAATTTATAAAAAGGTGATCCAACAATATTTTATGATTATAGACCCATATATGTTCTACTAGCTATCACAAAAGTACTGGAAAAAAATCACTTTTTATCAAATGTCATCTTGTTTAAAATACTCCAAACTTTCCCTTGACCATCAATGTGGTTTTCGACCCAAGCATTCAACTGAATTCGCTGCACTGGATTTAATAGAAAGGATAATAACCCAAATGGATCAGGATGAAATACCCATAAACATATATTTAGACTTTCTAAAGCCTTTAATACCATTGACCATTTAATTTTAACTGACAAATAAAAATATTATGGTATAAATGTTACAAATCTGAACTTATTCAGTAGCTACCTAAATAATCGTAATCAATAGGGCGTAACAACTGGAATACCACAGGGCTCAATCCTAGGACCTCTGTGATTTAATATATATATATATATATATATATATATATATATATATATATATATATATATATATATATAATAAATCATAAATAATCATAATAAATGTGTATATATATATATATATATATATATATATATATATATATATATATATATATATATATATACATAATAAATCAGATAGGTCCTAGGATTGAGCCCTGTTGTATCCCAGTTGTTACGCTAATGTTATCAATAATTTTGCACAAGCCAGTAAAATGTTTAATTTCATAATTTATGCTGATGACACAACCTTATCAAGTATTTTAAACACTTTTAAAGATAACATACACAATGACAATTTAGAATCTTTAATAAATGACGAACTTATAAAATGATATAAATGAATAGCTCAATATAAATAAATTATCAATAAACATTGCAAAATCTAAATATATTACATTCCAAAAAGGCAAATAAAAATGTACAGACGCTTACTCTGAAGATAGATAACATAAATATTGAACAAATCAAGGAATTTAATTTCTTAGGTTTAATTATTGATACAAATTTTAACTGGTAAAATATATAGTGAGAAAATTTCAAACGCATATTTTAAAAAGATTGGTATTTAATAAATAAATAAAAACTTGGGTTATCACAACAAATTAAAACGTTATTATATAAATCGTTAATTGTACCACACATTAATTAGTGCATCGTGGCTTGGGGGTTTTCAATCAAATAGAATAATAAAACTTCAAAAGATAGCTTTCATAATTATTACCTTCAGTAATTATAATTCCCACACAGAGTCACTTCATAAAAAACTCAGCATGTTAAAAGTAGATGACATTCTTAAATTACAACAATTAAAATGTTAGTATAAATATTTACTTAATTTACCAATTTATTATTCAACTATGACATACGTAATTATAATACACTAATCAAGAATGAAATATATACTTATAAAACTAAACACGAATTTGCAAAGAAATGTCTTCGGCATAATTTACCATTTTACTTAATAATATTCCCACTATAGTTAAACTAAAGCTTAATACACACAGTTTACAGGAATTTGCTCAGTAAGCTAAACATTTTTTTAAAATTATCATGATTCATGCACAAGGCAAAATTGCTATATATGTATGCAACATTAAAAAAGACAACCACCTGTCACCTTATACTAAAAGGCGCCTTAACTACAAACACATATGATCAAGCGAAAATATTCATACACGAACACGCACATACACACGCAAACGCACACACGCACACAGGTACACAATCAGAGATTATATTATCATTGTTTTTTTTCTTCTTCTTCTCTTCTCGGTAGAATTATATTATATATGTTTGACCAACTGATTTAGTTGAATTTTAATTTGTAAGGTAGCTCCTAGATAGCGACTATCAAAGTCTTAGAGGAGTCTCCTGACCCTATTTATTTATTTACCTTAAGATATACTATGTTTACTTACAACCGTATACACCTGTATTATGTAAAATGTATGATGAGTCAAATAAAAAATTCTTCTTCTTCTTATGCTATAGCTGGCTCGGATGTATGGTGTGTGATCTGGGATTCGCTACTATAAGATAAGCGGAGTGACAGATTACTTCAGCAGCAGGACATGACCAGTGGATACATAGGAGAGTGCTGACACAGCCGCATCGCACACTCAAACGTTTCTGCCAACGTGACCTATATGCCTATATTCTGCACAGCCATTTTGGAACTAGCCTATTACTGGCAGTATTAGTCCGTTTTGAGGAATCATATTCTGTTCTATACTATGCCTGTTTATGACCAACATTAAGAGTGACAATGACGTTGCGTCTACACTACACCACACTACAGGTACTTAGCTATTCGTTGGCATCTAACCTGCAGTTGTCGACTATTGCGTCTTCGGCGGCAAAGTCGAACTCGACGTACGGAACAGCAGCCGTCCGTGCAGTCCACGCAGGTACGACTGGCGGTTGCCGTGATACTCTCTGGCAACCGACGACAAAACATGGCTCGGCTGTGACCTTACAGGGCGCTTCGGATCATTGGCCTGTAGTCAACGCATGCGTCATTTCGGACGCCTACCTTATCTGGGGGATAGCATACGAAGTATGACCAAATCATTATTACTTCAACTCAATGTGTTTTTCCAGATTTTAAAAGAATTTTAAAAGAATTGTACACAATTGTGCAAAAATCCAGTTGAATATTCTATGAAAATTCAATCGATTTTTATGGGACATTCTTATGACGTCATAACAAGGAAAACAACCCATACGTTTCTGGAAATTAGGAAAGGAAGTCTTCCTCTTTTGTACACAGCCACTGACACAGCGTCGCATATACAATACAAACACGAATGCACTGATGCACACGGATCCCCCATGGCGTGCAGAACAAAAAGCTAGTCTTAATGTACGGTTTCAACACCGCGACTGACGGGGCCATTCAATCGTACAATCCAAATTCCACAGACGTGGGGAACCAATGCTACATTGTCTACTGTCAGTCTTTGACACGAATCAATGCATACACGTTTAGTCTACTGTGTTTACGTGCATTCAATGTGCATGACGTTATGCGTGGAATTTCATGTCTATTTTTGCCGCGTCAGTGACTGAATTTGAGATGGTTGTTTTCCTCTCGTCATACAATTGCTTGGCTAGCCTGAGTGATTTCGTAGTCAGAACAGTGGATGTAATGCGAGTATTGTTTTCCCGTTGAATCCAATGCTAAAAGCAAGTAGGTTTTTAAAATGTATTCTTTGATTTGTGTCTTGCTACCGTTTTGCAGTAGTTTTTCGTCAAATCTGCAGTTTTTTCGAAAACAACCAAATAGGAAGCCTGGGTAAATAGGAAGATGGTGCCCGTCACGTTTCGCCCAAGCCGACCGGCTTTTGTCTGTCGTGAACCCAAAAGTAAAACAATGATAAGTCCCCTTACTAGATCATACGATTTTGATGAAACGTGTCAGTTTTATTCCAGTCTACTCTTAACATATAGATAATAACATTTAGCAAGCACAAAGGCTACAATTTAAATGTGGATTAAGTAAAACTCAATTATAAACTTCGCCTCACCCTGTCTCCAGACAGAAAAAAATACAAAAGTCAAAATGAAGGTCGAAGCCGTTTTCTCCTATGTACTGTTTTATATAGGATTGAATGTCATATTAGCAACAAAAGTATATAATTAAGTTAATGTTTTGCTTTTGTCACATGTATTATGAAAGGTTGAGATTATTGCTATGTAACAAACTTTAGATTCAGTAGTAACAACACATATAGTGTGTTTAACATATAGTGTTTATAACATTCGTTTCCCCAGGCTCACCGTCAGTCCTAGCTTCTCCGATGCCTCATTCTAATTGTGCAGCGCTTCTTCTAAATTCAGTTTGTTCTCTTCTAATATGTTGTGCATACATGATCTTCCTAAGAATATATTTTGTGCTAATCATCCAATATGGCATACATTATCTTCATAACAACATATTTTTTGCTAAGTCATAAGAAAATATTGTTTGCTAATCATCCCACATGGCATACGTTTTCTTCCGAAGAACATAATTATTGTGTGCTAGTCATCTAATATGGCATACATTATCTTTCAAAGAACATAGTTTCTGCTAATCACCCATCACCATAATGAATAGTAATTGACTAAATGCAATTCCTTGCCTCAAACCGATGTTAAAGTGAAACTCATCAGGCATCCCACAACCAAAGCTTCCACCATACTAGCTGTTGCTTGTGGCACTCCCATCCATATTTGTCTTGCAATCACGGTGTCTCTTAGAATCTTGCCAGTGCCACACTTCCTTGCAATATCTTGTCTTAACTCGAGTATCCTATGTGTCTATACGTCTCCCCTTTCTGACCCCCGCTGTTCCTCGCCCAATTTTTGTCACACATGTTTTAAAAAACCGTACCACAGTAATTATTAGGATCCATTGATAACGGTTTATTTATATATGGCTTGGTTTCATACTGGAAATAAATGTAGATCATTGTCATTTCATGTTTATTAAGTCAACAAAGAAGGAACTCTTGAAGGTAAATGTAGTAGAAGGCAGGACACATACAGAGAATGAGTGAGGAAAAGAACAGAAAGATTGACAAAGTAAGAATGGAAACAGGAGAGGATGGCAGAAAGAGAAGAGAAAGTCCTTAATTAAAATGTAGGTATAGTGTTAAGAGATATCTCGATATGTCAGAGGTGAACAGAGGTGAACAGCGGTGAACAGAGGTGAACAGAGGTGAACAGAGGTGAACAGAGGTGAACAGCTGCGAGTGGAATAGAATGACAGAAGATCGCGACAGATGCAGACGACTCGTCGAGACGGCGAAACAGACTACGTGACTATGTGACCCCCAAACATAAGGGAAAGAAGAAGAAGAAGACTAATAAGAAGAACAGCAAAAGATAATTCAACAGTATTGTTCAAAACAGTACAAATATGATCATAATAATAGTTTAAATGGTTTTATTTAATTTTGTCCATTCTGCTACTAGTGTAACTTTAATCATGTCTCTGATTGTTATGACGTCACTTTCGTGTCGCTGATTTTATGTTAGTACCACTTGCATTTTACCATCAGTACCACTTGCATTTTACCCTCATTCTCATCTTTCTCATTTCTTAAGTTAATCACGGCTCTGTGTTTCTGTGTTTTTCTGCCGCAGTAGGCTTTGTAGCAATGACGTCACCAGACATGAACACGCGATGACACTATTTGTAGTCATTTTGCAAGTCCCATCCATTCGCACGCATCACC